>CM051382.1:15251290-15851290 GCA_028015245.1 Cardamine occulta | reverse complement strand
CCCGTGATATGCATATAAGATCCAACGCTTATGGTTCTGCAGAAAGACAATGTGGCAGGGTGTTATTTGTACTTTCTTTGTCTCTTATTTTGTATTCTTGTACCGACATAACTTTTGCAAATGAATGTAAACCACAATTATTTCTCCACCTATGTAAACCACATATATAATTTGAATGAATGTAAACCACAACATAAATTTCATACCATCACATGATATCCTATATCTTTGTTTGGAGATGTGTTTGATCAAATATCACCTTCTCTTCTTTTTTCTCCATCTAAAAAAAGCCTTTTGTATTTGTTAGAAAAAAATTCACCAAAATATGGCATCTTCTTCACATAATTCTTTCAACGAATCAATTGATGAAATTTTTGATCAAGTCTTCGATCAAAAATTCGAGAATATGTTCGACGCCGTTGGTGATCGTCAGGCAGCAACAAAGCCAAAGAAAAAATGAGCCTATATTGAAAGAGAACGCGAACAAGGACACAACCGCTTATGGAACGATTATTCAGTGAAGATGCAACATACCCTCCTTATATATTTCGATGCCGTTTTAGAATGAACAAGCCTTTGTTCATGTATATTGTTGAGCGACTCTCCAATGTAGTTCCATTCTTTCAACAAAAAGAGACGCTACCGGAAGGTTCGGTCTCTGTGGATTACAAAAGTGTACATCATCAATTCGTATGATGGCATATGGTTGTGCGGCTGACGCGGTTGACGAATACCTCCGCCTCGGTGAAAGTACTGTAATTTCATGCTTAGAAAATTTCGTAGAAAGAATAATATATTTGTTCGGAGATGAGTACGTAAGAAGACCCACACCAGAAGATCTTCAACGACTACTCGATATTGGAGAGATACGCGGATTTCCCGGGATGATAGGAAGCATCGATTGTATGCATTGGGAGTGGAAGAATTATCCCACCACTTGGAAAGGGCAATATACACGTGGATCAAGAAAATCAATAATCGTTTTAGAGGCTGTAGCGTCACATGATCTTTAGATATGGCACACATTTTTTGGACCTCCAGGTACCTTAAACGATATCAATATTCTTGATAGCTCACCGTTTTTGATGATATATTACAAGGTCGAGCTCCAAAAGTGAATTACTTGGTCAACGGACACGAGTATCATATGGCTTACTATCTCACAGACGGTATTTATCCAAAATGGGCAACTTTTATCCAATCTATTCCAATTCCTCAATGTCCGAAAGCATCGTTATTTGCTACATATCAAGAATCTATCCGAAAAGATGTCGAGCGTGCTTTTGGAGTCTTGCAAGCTTGATTTGCCATTGTAAAAAACTCAGCTCTTGTTTGGGATAAGGTAAAAATAGGCAAAATTATGAGAGCATGTATCATACTACACAATATAATAGTAGAAACGAACGAGATGCATACACTCAGTTTGATGTATCAGAATTCGAACAAGGAGAAAGAAACAGAACTTCACAAGTGGATATGACATATTCTACAGATATGCCTACAAATCTTGGCAATATGATCGGCATTCGACGTCAACTTCGTGATAGAGAATTACATCAACAATTGAAAGCTGATTTGATTGAGCATTTATGACACAAATTTGGCACCCCTCAAGATTACAACTAAACGTTTTATGATTTCAAAATCTATATTTTGCATGTTTTAAATTTCATGAAATGCAAAATAATTTTGGTTTTATAAAATATATGTTTATAAATTGTAACAAAATAAATTATACTTCAAATAAATTAATTTTAAAAATATTAATTTTTTTTCTTAAGAACCCCTAATGAGGTTCTACCATTGGAGAAGGAAAAATTTTAGAATCCCTAATGAGGTTCTTATTATTTAATTAATCAAAATTTATAATAAAAAAATTGGTTAGAACCCCTCATGGGTTCTAATCATTGGAGATGCCCTAACACTTTCACATTTACTAGAAAGAAAACAAATTATTCAATTTTACCATTCTAAGTTCTAACCACTCTGCTTCTGCTTCTTTTGTTTGCATCTATCTAATGACACTATATGTTTGTTTGTTTTTTCACCATTTCACTATAAGAAATTTACCGCAAAACCGATGGAATTTCCGACGGAATATAAATCCGTCGGAAAATTCTGACGGATTTGCGACGTATTTCTGATAGACATGAAAATTGACGATTCTTCTTTTGTTTGCATCTATCTAATGACACTATATGTTTGTTTGTTTTTTCACCATTTCACTATAAGAAATTTACCGCAAAACTGATGGAATTTCCGATGGAATATAAATCCGTCGGAAAATTCTGACGGATTTGCGACGTATTTCTGATAGACATGAAAATTGACGATTCCGTCGAAAATCCGTCTGAAATTTCTGACAGATTAATTTCCGTCGGAAAATTTCCTACGAACACAATTAATTTCCGTCGGAAAATTTCTGACAGATTAAAATCCATCGGAAATTTTCTGACGGATTTCTGACGGATTTTTGACGGATTTCTGATGGATTTTTGATGGGATTTTTTTTTGGTTTGTCTAGTCATATGTCAGACTAAACCTTACAACGAGACACGTGAAACCACAAAACCGTTGGAAATCCATTAGAAATTTCCGATGGATTTCTGACGGTTTTGTGGTTTCGTGGTCTTTTACGATCCGTTTAACTTGAAATATGTTTGTAGTATACTATGTTACTCATTTTAATCATAAAATAATACCAAAAACCTTGTTATATATCATATATACCAAAATTAGAAAAATTTATACAATCATGTTTACATGTTTGACAATGATACATATACTTAAGCGATGATTTATAAACATAACAAAAAAAAATTTCTAATTTTGGTATATTTAATATGTAATAAGGTATTTGTTAGTATTTTATCATTGAAATGAGTAACAAATCATATTACAAACATATTTCAAGAGAAACAGATTACCACGAAACCACAAAACCGTCGGAAATCTGTCGGAAATGACCGACGGCTTTCCAACGGATACTATATCAAATGTGTTAAATATGTTGCATATGAGTTTATATATATTTTTAGATTTTCCGACAGATTTTTGACGAAAAATGAAAATTTGACCCCGTAAGTTGCCCGCGTAAACTAAATGCAACTACGATGCGTCTCACCATGAAGGAAATAGGCCCTCGGGGTTAGGTTGGATCATAAGAAACAGTGATAGTGTCTTTCTTCACTGTGCAATGGGTCAGTTTCAAGGACGACACACCGTGGAAGAAGCAGAATGTTCAACATTAATTTGGGCGTTACAAGCGGCTTGGGGTCTTGGATTTCGAAAAGTGGAATTTGAAGGGGACAACCTTAATGTGATAAAGTATATCAATACTCACTCAAACAACCTAAGACTACAACACTACCTCCGGGAGATTCAGCAATGGTGTTCACATTTTGATATGATCACCTTTAAACATCAATCAAGGACTGGCAACTGTTGTGCCGATCTTTTAGCTAGGGAAACAATCTCTTCCAGTAATCATTGGGCTTTGTATAATTTCTTGTCCTAGTTTTTTAGCTTCATCTGTAAACGGAGATTATGTTTTTGCCTATTAATAAAGCAATTAGCAGACAATAAAAAAGAAATAAATGGTTTTAATAGATAGTTGAAATAAACATTAAAGTTAAGACTAAAAAAGTTAGAAACCGTTTTAAAATATTTTTTCTCCGTTTCCCAAATAATGTCGTTTTATATTTTCTATATGATATTCAATCAAAAATTTTAATTACCGATGAGCCAAAAGGCCCAATTTTTTTTTTTTTAATTTAAGTCATTATCACTTATTAAATAGTGACATATATATATATATATAAATTAATTTCTCTTAATTTATGTAAAATGTGTCAAAACAACATTGTTTGTGAAACGGAAATAGTGTGATATAATGTTTAATAAATAAGTGATTTGAAGAAAAAAAATCCTTATATATTAAAAAATTTCAATTCCTTTTATAATTTGGTTAGATTTTATTTTTAAAGAACCATCATAAAATCTAAAATATAACTAGTTTTTTACTTCTTGCATTTTTTTTCAAAAGATAATAACTATTATTAGTATTCAAAAGAGGCATATATTACATGCTCCATAATTGTTCCCTCCATGTCGTCTCCTATTCTTCTTTCTTATTAGAGCTTTGCTAAAAGATATGGATGCCAATAAAACTATGAATATTTCTTAGGAATGAAAATGTAATTAACCTCCGACTGTCTCTACATATGATTTTTATTTTGTTTGACGATCGGCTCGATAATTCAGGAGATTCATTTGTGGAACGTCTTATCGCTTATGGTATCATCAATCAATTCTTAAAATACTACACAACTGAATTCAAATTCTTATGATATACAAATTTATACTTGGGATAATAGTTTTTTAATCAATAAACAAAAACTTTAAAAGGGGGTTACATTTGCACAACTGAATTCACGGTTTACAAATTAGTTCTTAAGAAATCTATTGATAGAATTTGAATATGAAGCTACTGTCGGTGCTATAATGGCAATGGAGATGTAATCATTAATATGTGATTATTGCTTAGATGTTAAATAATTTATTATCATGGACCCCTGTCGATTAGGTTCAAAATTTATGTAAATAAATGTTCCACTTATATTTTGTTTTGTCGATCTCATGTCTAAAGTAACATAAGAAAATTCGTCACAAGCAAATATCATAATTTATCGGTCTATACGTAATCCATCTACAATTTTATTTTCTAAAGTATCTAAAACAATTTGATTGATAACGTAGTGTGAGGATAAATAAGCGATCCAATATCAAAATATAACTTTATTATATTCATAATAACGAAACAAACAATAGTGACATTTGATAGACCAACGTTGGATGGACAACAATAATGGTAAAAGGTTTGGCTTGACATTAACTGACTACCTAATTTGATGGGGGCCTCACACACAACTCAAAATCTAAAAACAAAAGAAAATTAGCTAATAAAAGAGTCAAGTTATGATGTTTCTATTTAGATTTTTAAAACATGATTTCACTGTTGCAATGTTGTTGTTTAGTAAACTAAAAAATTATACAAAGAAAGAAACAAAATCATGTTTTTTCTTTTATTAAAGAAGAAAATCGTATGTGGTAGAAATGAATTACGTGGTAACATAAAGAAAACAACTTTATGCATAGATATTAATTAAATAAACATTCGGTATAATAAAGTTTTTATTGGGAAGATGATTGCAACAACTTTTAAAGACAAAATTACAGTCACTAAAAAAATGAAATGACAGCCAAATTTTGAACATATGAAACCTACAACTACGGGTATAAAACGTTTTGACTTGCCCCATCTTATAATTGGCTGAACTTGCTTTTCAAAGTGCAGTAGCTAATTTATAAAGTTAAATCAATCATTGCCACCATGGTCTTGCCTGGCCTGGCCTATATGTGCTGTCACTAAATCTGAGTTTTGTAATCCAATTATTTTATTCATCTTCTTTTTTTAATGTAGGAGCTCGAATCTCCATCTACTCCAATTTTAATAAAATCTTATAAACGTTCAACGTTGGAAGACGTGATACATGGAATGGACGTGTTAGTACGTTAGAGTCGAGCAACAATTATATTCCTCATAAAAATCATTACATATTACAAAAAGTTTATTTTCCTTCCTAGAATAATGACAAACTCGTGTGATATCTATGATGTACTTGTTTAGTTGACGACATCTAAATTTGATTCTCTACCTAAAATATATTTGTTTTCGACAAGTACTCTTTCAAGTTTATAAAAATAGCAAACCAAAATGGGCCAAGAACTTTAACAAAAGCAAAAAAAATTTTTGATACGGGTACTCACGAACCAAAACGGGCCGTAGTGTTACAAGTACGAATACCAAACGGTCCAAACTATTTCTCCTAAGTTCAATAAACTACTTATTCTCAAGAACAATGAATCATAGATATGAATCCACACTATATAATAATCCACTCAATACCCGCTAGTGGATGAGACCTTTTGAGAAGATGATACTGTCAACTATGTTAGTCTCATGTCCTAACTCAATCTAGTAGACTCAGTCTCATTTCTAAACCTGAATCACCCTTACCATCATGATCAAGAACCAATCTTTTATCGTTTCAATATACTTCTCAGTAATGCTACTAGTCTCAATTCCAAACCCCAAATCTAATAAACTACTATGTGTTATACTTATATCCCAAGTTGGATCTTGATCTTGATCTTGATATGGAAGATTTTAAAACAATCACATCCTAAACTTTACCCTTATGAATCAAGAATCCAACTTTTAATTTCTTCCAATCTATCAATAACGAGATTAAGGCAATGAATCAATCAACATCAATGGTGGTGAAGAACCTTTATGTATATGATTGCTAAAGGTACTAATACATAAACATCACTACATACAAATCATTCCATTCCCAGATCATCATTGAACACAATAGTTGTTGCCTTATTGTTTAATCAAGGATCAATGAACTCGAACTCATCTTCCTTAAGATGTGAAGTAAATTTGACAAGACCACGACCTTCAATTTCTTTAAAGAACTCAACTTTATACGGAAGATTAGCTGAGATTCGTTTCCCTTTCCACACGGCGACGTAATCTTTGAGTTTACCTTCCATACCTTCCAAATCAACCTCAGGTACTCGATTTACATGATAAACCTTTAACGGCGCAGTTACCTTAACCCTAGATCCTATCTTCGCCTTCGCTTCCGCTTCGATTTCTTCCTCTGATGACGGCGAAGACGAAGGATTGGCTTCTGCGTTCACCGAATCAGCTGATTTCACTGCGACATCGCATCGAATCGTTGTTAATCTAGAAGTTCTTGTTGAGCTCGTGTGTTTGATTCGAGATTGAGAGGCGAGAAGCGAGAGAGGTGTGACGATGCAAGATTTGAGAGACGTGGGAGCAGTAGCAGAAGTGGTGGAAGAGGAGAGACAGTCGTGAGAGGCTGGAGGTCGAACGGCGGCAACGATCGCCGGTGACATAGTGATGGGGCTACTCATCTCAGTTCCCAGAGAAGAAATGTTTGTTGTTCAAGATTGGGCAAGTGGAAAGTATAACTGTTTTTTTTCTTCTTTTTCAGTTTCAGTTCTTATACTTTTTATTTCTACTAAATCAGACCATCTAATTAAATAGTTTACTGTTACGACCTAATTTTTTTTTTAATTTTTTAAATTTATTAAAAATGGGATACATTAATTTATGTAGCTAATATTTTGGAATGATAATTAGTTGTAGATTTATGTTATTACTTTTTTTTTGGTTAAAAGGCTTTCTAATTTATGTTAGTGTGTTAGTAGGAAGAATGATGCTAACGTATGCATTTATTTCTTGGTTTTATGTCAAAATATGGGTTCCCATATTTATCTGGATGCTAATTTGTGTATGATTTTTTGGATGATAACTGGAAAATAAATCAATAAACGTGTGAATGGAATATAGAGACAAAAAAAACATGTGAATGAAATGGATAACGTAACTAAGGTTGATGGAAAATAAAAGGATAAGAGTGAATACTAGGAAGTGAAAAGGAAAGGAGAAGAAGACCAGCTAGAGAAAGACGTGTGTCCTTTCACGGGATGAGGAACGTGCGGCTAGTTCTGGTTAATAATGTAAGTGATGCTTTTAGAGTTCCGAGTCAGACAAACAGAATCTCTATCAGTTAAAATATCTTTCAATAATATTATCCGATTATTCTTATTTCTGTATCGTCTACGTACATAACTGATAACACAAATGGTATTATGTAGGTGACTTCTACATGACGACAAAAGAAAAAAAAAAAAGAAGAAGAAGATGACTTCTATATTTAAAGGCATAGTCGCATAGATAAGTTTAGAAAGTTCACCTAAGCCAAACGATGTTGGATATATCTACCACATATGTTGTGGTAGACCAAAAATTGCCAAATTGTTATATCGAGTGTGAATGTTATAATTGGTACTTGTTGGTCCAACTACGTAGATGAACTTTCTAAACGTATACTAACTTTGTTTATTGTTTTAAAAAAACTGTGTTTATTCTTCTTGTTAGAGTTAGACATTTTGACCCTTTATATTTTTCAGGTCACTAACACTTGTCCTATTGGCATCAGAGAGTAACAACACTTAACGCCTAGCATGATTAACAGATTCGCAGTCGCCGCTTGAAATCATCAATCGTGTTACAGATCGACAAGAGAAACATGTGTCAAGTGTGAATAGACGATAACTTCAAGAGAAAAGAAAAAGGAAACACACACAAACTGTTGTCTAAAAACACATACACAGTAAATATATAATTCAAAACACACAAAAGGGGCAAAAGAATATACAAAGGGTTTACGGTTTTATGTAACTTACGGCACAAAAGGATGGATGGTGTACTCTCTCATGTTACTTCTCTTTATCACATAGACACGTACTTGTAAACTTGACACCGACCAAAACATAAACAATAAAAAAAATTCCAGATATATAAACTTCCAAACTCTCTCACTCTCCATCCTCACAATTTAATGAGATTAATATAACTACGAATGTCGTTCGGGAGCGTTACCGATCAGTCTGCATTGTTCAGGTAGCATAGTCGATATCACCTCTCCATGCAATGCAAACAGCTCTCCATCTATACCGCAACTGTCATGCGTATTTTTCCCCGCCTTTATCTTCACCGACCGCACCTGCAATCGCCATGCATTTTATCAACTACACTCTACTTTAGACATACATATATCATATAGCATTGAGTTTGACCGTTTGATTAGCATTTCCTAGCACATCCTGAACGGCAGAAACCGTGAATAAGAAAATAGGAAACACAATTTACCTTTACACATTCAACATACGGAAGAGAAAGGTGTCGACCCGTTTGCAGAAGTATAAAAAACCTCATCAACCTCAGTCTTCCACACCCATGAACCAAGATCATGTCCATTGTACCATCGTCATGTTCTGAATTGGGAGCCACGACTTGAGAACTTTGCACTGTCCGACAAGCATGGTTACAGACCATGATGCCAAGGAAATGTCCCTTTCTAGAAACCCATTTATCTTCAAACCTCGGTGTCATGCTCTGCTTCCTCAGTCCTGTTTCTATATCCTCAGGAGGGCCAGGCAGCTCGATCGAGTTTTCTACATCCCAAGCAGACGGTTCAGAGTCCCATTTGGGTCCTGCATCCCAGATGGGACCTGGATCGGATACTGTAGATGAAATATCTTCCCTGTCATGACCACCAGTATTCCCCCATGAACATCGAGTTGGAGGATCCTGCACCGATGTTAAACCCATCCATCCTTTATCTATTCTCGACTTTGACCTTGTCCTTGGCCAATTAGGGGTTGTTGACTGTGATGGAGGATGGATAACCTCTGGCTCAGCTGTAATGTCTCTTCTTCCAGAGGACATGCGTTTCATTTTAGGATCTATTCCACGGACATATTCAGATGGCTCGGTGCTGGCATGTGTGCTGCTACACGTGTCTAATTCGCCTACGCTTGGGGTCATTATGGAGTCAATACTTGATAAACTGGAGGCCCTAGGCATTCCTTCTTTGCTTGATCTCCTCATTACATCTGTGTAGAGATCTTGCACATCCACAGCTTCCTTTTCAAGTCGAATCTTGCCTTCTTCATCCTCTTTTTGTGCTGGAAGATATTCCACTTCATAGCTATAACTTGGCAAACACATGAACTTGAGGAATCCAGCAACAAAGTAACGCAAAGGACCAAACCGTTTTTGGTATTTTTCAGAGAGCTCCAAAACTGCAAATAGATAATGACAGCACGGTTTAAAACCATAAATTTAGAATGGCAAGTGAATGCCACAAATATTTTATGCATGAAAGTACAGCTATGAGCATAAGAAATACTTCACAACAATATCATTTTTAAACCTACAAACATCAGAAGAGAGTAGGGCATATTCTGTGACTATTGCATATTGCTATGACAAGCAAGCGTTTAGGGAGTCAACATAGCGCTCCATCTGGCACAGTTGAAATGTTAAAAGATACACTCAAAAACGACAATAAGAAAGATTCATAAAATTCTCCTAGAAATACAGGAAAGACCCAAACAGTTGCAGACACAGCAAACAAAGAAGCTAGGAATGTAGAATCAAAACTAACCACACTTCAATGGAAGGTCTTACAAGACAAAGCACAAAGGTATTCTCACTTACCATCACTAACAAAACCATAGTAGGAGACAGTCATTCCAAAGTGTATAACACCCGTATGGATCCACTCAACAGCAAAGACATCAGTAGCTGTTAGGCCACCCTAAACCCAAAAACAAAATCCACTGAGCTGTGAAAGCATAAATTAAGAAGCTAAATAAAGTTGGTGGCCGGATAAAACAAAGCAGGGACCAATAGGATATTAGTCCGGACTCAGGAGTACCTTCACAATAGAGAGTGCTGCAGAAATAGGATCTCTTACACCAAGAACAGTCCAAACTAACGAGTTATCAGAACCAGCAGGTACTATTCCAATTGGAATAGAAACTCCTTCTTTCTGATTGCTTCGAGTAAGTAGACCATTAAGAACCTGCAATATTGGAAAAGGGAAGGCTATGAGATGAGAGTTCATTCCAAGTAAATAGAAACTAGGAGATGTTAAACATCAAAGGCTGTATTTTGCATGCATCTTAATCTACCTAAAGTGTTCTACATCAATCGAAAAAATCAAGAGAGAAATTTTTCATGTATTTCAACTCGAGCAAGTATTTCCCTATAAGATGCATCCCAAAGTCCTCGCTCCGGAGGATACTAAACTCTTAAAAATGATTCAGCATGCTTGCAAAGTGGTGTGAACACGCTGAAATAAGCCAATAAAGCTCCGTTTCAATACAAAAATTGGTTCAGAAGCACAGTAAGGCACTATGGTGTGTAATAGAGCTGATAAGAAACAAAAAATATGGTATAACAGGAACAGTACTTTGAACTTAATTCCTAAAAAACAAATAGAAAGAAAAAAATGAGCATAATTTAGGAAGGCTAACTATCACACCTCATTGATGATTCCATCACCTCCAACACAAATTATACCTGGAAGAATGTTAAGATCTCTTAAGTAATAGTAGATATGTAAGATAAAGAAATATGCATATTAGAAGCTAGATTTGTGTAAAACATATTATTCAGTGAATAGACCAAGCAGTGGTACCGTCTGAGCATAAGCTAATGTCGCAAGTGGAAGCCAACTCTCTCGCATGACCTGCTTTAGTTGTTTTGACAACCTCCAACTTAATCCCAGCCAGCTGTCACAGTTTAAAATATCACACACAAGATACAAAAAGCATAATGGGATTGGAGAAATAGAAATGCTCTCTAGGACACAGAAGATATAAACAACTTTATTCAAAACCTAAGTTCTAATAGTACCTAAAAGTGGAATATAATGTGATGATGTAGCACTACAACATCCTAATAGAACAAAAAGATGAAAATGATACCTTGAAAATTGGTTCCACTATATTGTGGAAAACTTTGATAGATCGTCCATGCCCTGACCTAGGGTTCAATATGACAAGCATTTTGGGTGCACTCTTACATCTGAAGACCAACTCAGGAGGGTTATCAATGGGGACCGAAAATAACTCAGACGAAGCCTGTTTCTTTGAGACTAAAGGATGTGGCAAACAGTTGATAAAACATTGTTGATCTCCAAAACTGGCCACCCATTGAACTGCTTCTTCTACTGTTGGTGCAATGAAGCGGAAATCCTTGCGGCTTCTCTTTGGTTTCGAGAAACAGGAAAGGCCACAAGAACCCTTTCCCATTGGGTAAGCATGCACAGTGAAATGCCTAAGACCAACATTGTATGTCAACTGGAGAAAATAACAAACACATAGATTAGTTTATTGTCTCAGTTCTTTCAATACAAAGATTTAACGACTCCATAGACAGAGATTGTTTACCGAGACAACGTCGTCAAGCTGTAACATGTCAGAACCCCAAACCAAAGCCTTGCTAGTAAGCTTTGCATCAACTGCTTTTTTATTAGAAACGTCCGTGGAAGATGTTTGCTGTATCTCTGTAGCATCTTTCCCACTAGCAGATTGTCTCTTATCCAATACAAGCTTCCCAGCGTAAACAAGACTACCTAACAAATCCGATTTCTCATCCCCTCCACCAATATCAATCCGATGCTCATCAGGTTTTGGTTTGACCTGTGGATCATTAGTAACCTCACCACGTCTTGAAGATGCCTTCACCTTCTTGCTTCGCTTTTCAGGGAATACAACAGGAGATGACTGCTGAGATCCGCCAGTAGCTATTTGAGAGCAAAAACCTAAACGCCTAAGCGACTGTTGTGCCTGAGGAATGGCTACTTTTAAAGAAGGATTCCGATTTACTCCACTCTTCTGCATATCCGTAAGCTAATAACCTCTCTGCTCTTGAGTTCCGCGGACGAAACAGATAAACAGTGATCGGGAGGCATACACAAAAACCAAAAACCCTACAACTCCTGAGAAACCAAAACAATTTCTCGATCGAGCTGGTCAACGAACAGATTCCACAGAGAATCAACGCAGCGAAGCCATTCCAAATCTCTAACTATATATCAGATCCATCAACGCGTTTCCAGGAATATCCTGTAGATAATTCGTGCCATGGATCGATTTATATGCAGCATTTGATCAAAATTCAATCGAAATAAGAACACTACTCAACAGATCATGCGGAATCGGAAGAAAATGATGAAAACGAATCTGAAAACAAATCGTTGCTTTAAAGGGAAGACAAAATGAGAGCTGCTTATAGCTATTTCCGTCTTACCTTAAGCTTCTCGGCGAACAAAAGAAAAATAAAGAAGAAGATGAAGACAAGTGTAGCAAAAGTAACGCCGCCGGATCGGAGGATCTGAGAATCGTCAGAAATGAAGAGAGGTGGCGGAGAGAGAGAAAGAAGAAGACGGTAATGGCGGAGATGACTCGATTCGATTTTTCGATTTCGATTGGATTCGACTCGACAGCTGAAACCTATGGCCCCCCTCCTTTCGGATTTATTTCCACTACAGAACCTTTTTTTGGACTTCTAATTTCCAAGATTTTAATTTATTTTATTTCTTTCTTTTGTGGCTTTGTTTTATAAATTTATATATTTCAATATATTTTAGTCTTGCCATTGCTTTATTCGCAAGATAAATTTTTAGATTCTCCTCATTAGTTTAATACTGTGATTTTAATCCTAATATAATATTTGATCTTTAGTAATTAGGTTTTTTTAAGAATTGTATATTAATTAGATTTGAAATTTGTATCTACTATTAGTCAACCTTTAATATACCATCATGTATTTCATTAAGATTGTATGTTTTTCAATGCTAGTATAAATTAAAATTTTAGCTATATTAAAATTTTGAAAATGGATTATATCAAAAAAATTATAAGTAACAGATCTTATTTATTATTTGGAAACTATGCAATTCATCTAAGATAAATCATAAAATAATAGGTTTAGTCACATTAATTATAAGAAAATGAAATCATTTTTTTTTATTATATAACTCAAACCCTCCCAAAACCCCTAGTCCAATACACCTCCTTAATGCAAATATTTGACATTATTAATCACTAATTTTTAGATACAGCATCAAACATAAATCTTAAATGAAAATTTTGTTTGTTTATGCTGACATTTGAAAATAAAAATATCAATTTATTGATTCTGTATACTTTTATGTACATATAAAAGTAACATTTATAATTTACCCATGCAAAAACGACGACAAATTTAGTTACAATTAAAAATTTAGACGAAACTATAGATAAATGATGAAAACACAATTTAAAACGTGAAACATAATTTATAAATAATATACTTCTAAGTGATTGGTAACTTTAAGAGCCTGGTGAGTGGTTTACATGGTGAATAATTGATGCAAAGTATACAAGTGAGATAGTGACCGGTGACATATTTTAGAAATTACAAAAACATATTATACAACACCTACTACAATCACCGACTTTCAAATTAGCTGGATATTTGATAAATCATTATTGATTTACTTATATTCTTTTATCAAACAAACAACTATTATTTTCAAATAAACAATTTAAAAATCAATAAGAATTAGAAAGTCAACCACCGTTATACCAAATTTAGATATGATATATTTTATAAGTGATTGGCGACGAACTACTACGATTTGTACTTTACCATGTTTCCAAACTATTAGATGCCGAATATGCTGAATATTTCAAACAAAATTCTTCCATGGGTTAGCTTAGCTGTCAATATTTTCCTAGCTTAATTAAATAATTAGTAAGAGAACGATGATGCTATGTGCCTTTAGATGTTATTTGATGGCTTAGCTTATAGAGTTATAGTAATAACCTTAATTAAAAAGCTGATTAGAGGAGTAGTGGAAGAAGTTGGTAGATCGAAGATGGTCCCGGCCATTGCATAAAGAAGTCACAGAAAAAATATTAAAGTTCTTAAATGATATTAATGCTTTGGTTCATTCAATTTAGAGTTCGATCTGATAACAAACAGACAAAGGATGCTTCGTGAACAAGAATTGTTAAAAGGGCATCTTCTCATTATAAAAATCTGGGACATCAAAAGGCATTATTGCTTTATTATTATTTCTGTATTTACTAAAATAAAGTTTGGAATGATAGGGCTAATGATGCAATTACTTCAGGGTGGAATATTAATTCTAGTGTCACTGGTAGATTTTAACACGTCTTGTGATTTTTTGACAGAAAAAAAAACAATACTTTTTAAAAAAAGTTATAAAGCAGATTAAGCTTTTTTGTTTTTGTTAACGTAGAGAGGATTAGCTTAGCCCATGGAAAATTGAGAATATATACGCATATTGAGAATATATATACGCATATTAGATAAATTATGTACACATTTTTAGACTGCATAATTTTTTGAATGTGGACATATGTTTTAATGGATTTTCTTTTTATTATTTTGTTTTGTCAAGAGCATGTTGTACTTGTAGTCTTCAAATTCAAATCTTAAAAAGGTAAAAAAAACAAAACAATCACCATAAAATAGGAGTGTCAAAATGGATCAGAATTCATAGCTTGATCCAACCCAACCAAACTTATGAACTTTAGTGTTGAATATTTTAATTATAATGAGTTGATAAATCAAATAGATTGATGGATAAATGAATAAATGGATATTTTAGTTGTGTTTTTTTTTTCTTATTATATTAATCATAAATAACGTTAGTAAAGGATATTTCGCTCCAGTGTTGTTTTCCATTTCGCACTTGTTAGTAAATCAAACGTCAAAAACAGTATTTTGATCAAGTTGCAGAAATCAGTATAAGCATTATCTTAAAGAACTTTGAACCGAACTGCACCAACAAAAACTTAATTAGATGATAGGAAAGCAAACTTGAAAATCCATTCTTTTATAGTAACGAAAAAATCTAGGATAAAATCATAAAACAAAAATTGGGACTACCACGGAACAGTTTACAGAGATGAATTATCACATACACATACTAATAGCTCAAAGGGAACCTTCATAGAAGATATTTGGGCGACTGAAAGAAGAGTTGAGGACCAAAGGATTACGCAAACTCAACAAGTCAATAACATCCTTTTGTACCCTGCAAAAACACAAAATGCTGTTGAAAAAAGGCTCTACAATTTGTATAATAGACTGAAACAGAAGATCACTTGGGAGCAGCAGCAGCAGCAGTTAGGGCCAACACTGGAACATCACAGCCAAAGAATCTCTCAAGGTTCAAAGTTGACGATAGCTAGGTCTGTTTTATGACAAACCAAAAAAAAAGGTGAAACAAAATGGAGAAATCATCCAAGTGATTCTATCAACGTTATAGCAAACCACATGGCATGAATTTCGAATTTTAAAACCAAGGGTATTCATTTTAGTGAAAGAGATCAGATAGTAGAGAAAGCTTAGAATCATGTCGCATATACACAGACACACAGAGACCTAGAAACAAACAATAGCTAAATCACCTTGTTCCTAACATGTGTGGACGAGAGATACTCAGCAGCAATATCTTTCTCCTTCAGTGCCATCATTTGATTTTCCCTTAGCAAAGAGAAACAAAGAATGGCCCTTCAAAATTCACTAACAAGAAAGCTTAAAGAGAAGAGTAGAAAAAGAAAAGAAAAGAACAATGCACTACCATCAGAGCTGTGAAGGTAAACACAAAAGCAGGAACAGAGCTAGTCCTGGGCGTTCGGGTATCCGAACGCGATCGGGTCGGATCTTTCGGGTTTTCGGATCTTCGGGTTTAGGTCTAGAGGTCCCATTCGGATATTTATAGATTTCGGATCGGGTTTCGGTTATTTCATTTCGGGTTCGGGTGGTTCGAGTATATTTTCTAAGACCCAAAATTATCCGAGTACTACTTGGTACCTACTCAATTAGGGTACTTTGTACCCGAAAGTAACCAAAGTACCTGGTATAAAGACTTAACTTATCAAATGAAACAAATAAAACAAACTAAACAAACACCAAAAAAGAGTTTCAAAGTTCAAACTTCAAACTAGCATCAAAGTTCAAATCCAAATTAAGTTGCAAATATGAATTCAAATGTCAAAGAAGCAAGGAGAGAACTGGAGAAAGACAAAAGTCACAACCCAAAAGAGATTACAAATTCAATTATCCAACAATGAGAATTAAGAACACAAAAGAGAAAAGACTAAAGGTAACAAATCCGGAACTCCAAAGCATACTCCTGTGACATAAAAAATTATATTAGAAACAAGCAAAGTAATATCCAAGTAGAAAGTAGAAAAAATCAAAAAATAAAAAAGATAGCGAAGTTACCTTAGAACCAAGCAGCAAATCATTCACTTTTCAATCTTCTAATATTTTTGGAGTATCAAAATCTGAAAAATGATGACAAACAGATTGTTAACTAAACAAAGTTAATATAAAAATACGAAAGAGAGCTGAAGCATTACCTCTCTTAAGTTTGTCTTCATATTCAAACTCAGCTTTATTTGTTCCGTTGTAACAAGTTTTGATTCGTTACTATCCAAGATGCCTGACTTCATCCACTGCTCTGAACAAATCAAAACATTCATATGATAAAGAAATATTTACCTGTTTTTTGAGAAACCCAAATGTTTATTGTAAGAGAGACTCTTTGTTTGTTATCTACAAACCACTTCTTCATAGCTGCTTTCTTCTTCACGTACATCTCAACAATGTCTCTTGTTGCTGTTCTTCTTGAATGAGGCTGGTACAAGTGCACCTTGTTGCAAAAGTGTTTCCAAGCCACACTTTCTATAAAAGCAAGTGGCAATTCTCCTATCACAAGCATCTCGTTGGAAGCCTCCCTGAATGTAGCCTCAGAGACTTTGCCACTACTCACATATCCATCTGTTGTTATCACACCCTGAGTTTGACCGTCTTTTTCTGGTTTTGAATCGCAGCCCATCTCTTGTACACTTCACAGTAATTCATATGCTTCCCCAGATTTGAAGTCCCTGATGATGTTGGACATGCAAAACTCTTATGGCAGTGGTTACATAAGCATCTGTCTCGATCTTCTTTGGTCCTTTTGAAATGATGCCAAACATTAGACCTTGTGTTCAATATCTTCTTTTGTTTTTTTGGCAGAGAAGTTGCTTCATTTGTTTCTGGAACATCTTTTCTTTTTGCTTTAGTCTTCTTACTAGTAGGACTATTAACTTCGTTATGTTCCACTTCTGCATCTTTGTCTACATGAATCTGAATGTTCTCTGAATTTATAGGAGATGATGAAGAACCCATCTGAAAATAAAAATCAGATCAAAACTATAAACCAGATCAAAATCAGATCAAATAAAATATTAAGCATTCATAAGTAAGTTTCATACAAAATATTCTCAGAAATCAAGTATTCAAGCTATGTAAGACTGTAACTACATTGATTTCACATTAAGTCAAGCTCTGTAACACTCTAACTATAAGCTCTAATCAAGCTCTGTAACCACAATCACCATTGTTCTTACGAAAAAAAAATTAAAGGGATTTTTCTCTTATGTTAAAAACAATATTTCATTTTCCTGCTACAATCTAAATTCAACCTAGTGAGTATACAATGATTAAAAATAACTTGTCAACATTTATTAATGAGTGTGGCTTTGTGGGTAACTAAACCAAATAAGTCGTACGTGTAAAGTGAAAATAGAGTTGCAGCATTTTGGTTTAAGAATTAAAATTTACATTGATTTCACATTAACTCACTGTAACTAAGCAACTAACGTCAATAGACTAAGAATTAAGCCATAGTAACTAAGCAACTATGTCAATCAATTAAGCCACAATAAATACCCAAGACAAATACATAAACGATTCAAAGAAATTTATAGAAACAAATCAAAAACCAGAAACAAATACACATAAACAACTAACAAACATCATTCACTAATTAGAAGAAGAAGAAGAAGAAAACTAGTCAAATACCTGCGATTGATTTCTAGATACCTCAGAAAGAGGAGAAACCGAGCAAATAAAGTTTAGGGATTCCAGATTTTTCTTCTTGTGAAGTGAACTAGAGTTTTTAGAGACTCCAAAAAGTTGATTGGAAATCAAAAACGCCTAAAGGAGGAAGGTGAGCAGGCTACTCAGAAAATTGGAGAAACTTGTCTATGTCGAGCTTGTGTAAGTCGTAGGTAGGAGTCGTAGGTAGTGACTTCTCAAACAATCAGAGTTGACCCTTAAAACTAATGGGTAATAGAGTTAATGGGCCCTAATGTATAATGGATTTAATGGGTAATTAGATATTTTCGGGTAAATTGAGTACTCACTCGGGTATCAGGTATTATCCGAACCGTACCCGAACTCGAACTACTTCAGATTTTAGTCCCGTTCGGGTTTTCGTAAAATTCGGATCGGTTCCGGTTCAGGTAATTTCGGGTCGGTTCGGTTCGGGTCTTCGGATACGGTTACTTATGCCCAGGGCTAAACAGAGCACATAGGTAGAGACCAAACCAAAACACAGATTCTCCATTCATGAAATCAATCCGGAAAGAACCTGAATGAATACCAATCAAATGAGAAAGAACAAGCACAATCCCAGTTTCCTATTGAGTTCTGCCTGATATGCTGTAAACATAAAGATCAAAAACATTACAATGGTTGTGGCTCACTGTTGAAGCAGAGAGAGGGACCTATATTTTACCAGCATGAGAGATCCCAGTGTTGGAAAAAGGAACAGGCGTGTCGTCACCCAAGGCAATTACAAATAATTTGCACAAATATTTCGACATCACTTGAGCAAGTTGCAGAAATCAGTACAAGCATCATCTAAAAGATATTTGTACCGAACTGCACCAACAGAAACAATGAGAAATATAGTATAGAACAAAAAGCACAAAGATACTCAGAACACCTAAAACAAGTTATATCCCGCCAATGTGAAGAATGGAATTTCAGGCATGGACAGAAGCAGAATGAATATAAGACTTAATGCTATCTGAGTGTGAGCGAGGATCAAGTTTGAAGACAGCATTGGACCACTCAATCTTCCCCCAAATCTCGCCTCCCTGGCGTCTCTCCACAGAAATCTCGGCAGACCAAAGCTCCAAACTCTCCGCAGCGTTCCAGAAGATAACAATGTTCCCAGCAGAGTTGCTGCTGAGTCTGGTGATTTCATATTTGACAATGGTTGGTGTAGTGCATGGATTAAGAGTATGGAGAGACTGCTGCAGCTCTTCCAAACCCTTGACCTCCTTCCAGTCCAACACATCTGGCTCACACCACAGTATTCTCCGTCGAGTAGCACGACAGAATAAGAGCTTCCCTAGAGCACACCAATCGTTTCTGATTTCTGTCTTAGAATCTAATTTTATCATTCTCAAAAACATTCATACACTTGGCATAAAGTACAAGACTCGATGCCCCTCATCCACCCCGTAAAGCTTCTTCTCGTGTATCACCACACTTTGGTGGACATTGTAGCTCAACTTGGGGAGATACCAGTGACCCCAAGTTTGGGTCTTTGGATCGAATATCTCTGCCCAGTTTGAGGAATCAGCGTCCACCCCACACCCCCCAAGCACGTATATTTTCCCGTCTACAAGGCTTGCCGATGCGCAAGCACGAGCCATTTTCATGGACGGGACGCGGCGCCATGTGTGAAAGAAACAATCGAGGAAGAAGACATCCGAAGTGCGATTGCCGTTTATGAGTCCACCGATTATATACATCCCCCGATCCACCACCACGAGAGAGGATGATTCCTGAGCCTGATAGGGGTTGGACAGGATCGGGATCGAGCCCAGCCGACGATTACGGTTGAGGATGAACCACCGTGGGGTTGGGTCAGGAAATATGCGCAAGCATACGTAGAAATATGACTCTCTATGACTCATCCGCCATCTCAAGTCCCAGAGGTCAGGGGAAGCTACGAGAGAGCGGTGGCACTTGGAGGCCACAGCTAAGGCCGCGAGGTCCAATCTCGAGGCATGAGCCAGGCACTTCACAGCCACCGGATCTGGCAACAACGACCATAACCCAGACCACGACGGAGACCATCCTTCGTCTTCGTCCTCCGTGGCACTTGGGTCGATCCCAATTCACAGTAAAAAGTAAAAACCTGTGATTTCCCTTTTTTTTTTTTTTTTTTTTTTTCTGTTACCGCTTTTGCTTTTTGTGATCTCCACAACTAATTAGGATTAGGATTAGTTAAAAGCCCAACAGTATTTTTTGCTAGGATGGAATAGGTTCAAAGAGCATATTTGATTTTTGGAGAACGAACTATACATGCAAACTCAACAATGCTACCAATAATGAACTTTATTACTCAAGATTAGTAAGTAATGCAAACTTTATTTTCTCAAATACTCATCGGAGTAGCCAATGAAGATGACAAACAAGATCTAGCAGAGAGCCACTGCTTTGTGAACTTATGATTAAAAATTTCAAATTAAGGTTTTTCTTAACCAACAGTAATTAAGGTTGATGAAGGAGAAAAGGAAAAACAATATCTCAGATTCCACCCAACATTAAGAAGTAAATGACATCATTACAAGTATCTTAGTTATTTATTACCGTTTATAAAAAAGTATGATCAGAAAAACGGGATACTCAAGAATGTGATATGCTCCAAAATAATACATGAGAGATGGGCAAAAGGTTTAAGGCCCATTAACTCTTACAAATACAAGTATAAAGGGTATAACAGTAATTTGACAGGATACGAGTTTGGCGCGTGGAGGGGAAAAAAAAAAAGGAAACAAATCAGAGTTTGTATTTTTCGTTACTCTCTCTCGTCTCTTCTCTATATATACGCTTACCAAAGCCCTGAGATTTAGTATTCATTATTCAACAATTTCCTCGCTTTCTAGGGTTTTGATTAGATTTCAGGTGATTCTCGATTTGGGTTTTGATTAGTTCTCTGAGATTTGGGAAATTTAGGTTCTTTTTCTTTCCTTTTTCTATACTATCGAACGTATAAGGTTTAGTTCTTTCTCAGAATCACTAAAACCATGTCTCTAGTTGAATCACTGGAACCAGTATCCAAAAGACGTAAGATAGATCCAGAGATCAAAGAGTCTCTTTCTCCTAATTGCAATCACTGGTTCGTCCACACCGGAACCTGTATCTCATGCAATTCAACAGTTGACAAATCTGAAGGCAGATCATTCGATTATCTCGACCCAGAGATGCGAATGAGCCTTGAAGCTATAACCTTTACGAAACGTGTCATCTCTCAAACCACTTGGACCGAAGAGAAAAAGCTTCACCTTGTACTCGACTTGGACCACACGCTTATTCACACCATTAGAGTTCCACAGCTTCCTGAATCTGAAAAGTATTTAACAGAAGAAGCGGAATCAAGGAACGATCTTTGGAGGTTTAACAGTGATTTACCAGATGATGAAGCTTTGATAAAGCTGAGACCTTTTGTTCATCAGTTTCTCAAAGAAGTTAACGAGATGTTTATTCTGTATGTTTACACAAAGGGTGGTTATGACTATGCTCGACTTGTGTTGGAGTTGATTGATCCGGAGAAGATTTACTTTGGGCAGAGGGTTATAACTAGAAAAGAGAGTCCTGGTTTGAAGACGCTTGAGCTTGTGTTGGCTGATGAACGTGGGATTGTGATTGTTGATGATAATCGTAATGTTTGGCCTGATCATAAGAGCAACTTGGTGCAGATCCTCAAGTATAAGTATTTCAAAAGCAACGATAATGATATGGAGGGTAAGAAGAAGAGAGATGAGAGTGATGAGGATGGACCATTGGCGACTGTTTTGAGTTTGCTTAAGGATGTTCACAAAAGATTCTTTAGTGATTGGTCGAATGAAGAGTTGGATTCAATGGATGTGAGGCCGTTGCTTACGACAGTCTTCGACATTTAACCTCAAAAAAACCACCAGCTTGTTGTGATTTGAATGTGTGATTTTCTTTATTTAGTTCATTTGAGATATTGATTGTTATTTTGTATATTTACGCTTATGAAATGTAATGAGGATGAATATGACTTAGTTTTGATTCAATTTCAATCCACAATGTTTCACTTCAGATTCAAAGTCTTTGAGTTAACTTACTTCAGATCGATCTCTTAAGTAGATGCATCTTCTTCTTTCTTTTCACAAGTATCTCAATTCTCAACTAAGATTTGACCTGCACATCCAAATTATTTATTCAATCCTGATCATCTTGTCTTAATTGTGTGAACATTATATCCATCTAGTATCTATGTATCACTTACATTGCAACCGTCATGGAGATAAATCCTTAAACGCTTAGACATTATCTCCAACCTTTTCCCCACAATTTTTACAATAAGCCTATCAGTTTCATCCACTCCACTAGGTAGATAAAGATCCACTCGTTCCAAAACACAACCATATCGAAACAGATACTTGAGAAGATGTAACTGGAACTTGTCGCCACTAAAGTTCCAAAACTCAAGAAACTTAAGTGTCTTGTTCAAACACTTATGAGTGATATCATAACTCCAATAAGTGTCTTGATCAAACAGAGGAGCCACCATGTCGTGAGACCTATGAGGAACCATGTGGAATGATAAGGTTTCCAAATCAGGAGAGCTATTAATCAACAGCCTTATTCCAACGAACTCATCAGGATACATGCTCGTTTTCAAGATTAATTGTTTTGTCTCCAGAGTCGCTTTTAATCGAACCGGATCTTCTCCATCTTTGATCAAATGAATGAGAAAAGGACATACCTTTAATGTCCTAGCTGATAAGAGATGATATAGGAGATTACAGAATTGTGTTCCTGTGCCATTATTGTCTTTTCATGGCTGATGGAAAAAAAAAAAGGATTTAGAGAGAAGAATGGTGTGTTAGAGTGTGAGTATATCAATTATCTTATACTTCCAAACAGTTTCATTCGTTCAATGTTATGTTTTCAAAACGTAACGTATAAAATTTGAATTCAAGTTCAGAAAATTTTAAGTAATTTATGACAATTTTTGGAACTGCATTAATTATGAACAATTCAGTGATTTGGTAATAATTATTGGACATGTATTCTTATCCATTTAAATACCCCAAACAGGAATATTTTCTTCTGTTCAAACAACATACTATATATTTTTCTATGTTAACCTTAGTCCTTAACCACAGAATTGAACAACATATATATCATCAAGGGATGCTTTAGAAGCGGTTAAAACGCCACAGAATTGGCCACTTTTCCAACGTATTCTATATGAAATTCACAAAGAATTAAGCAGGTTGCAGGAATGGCATCTGGAGTTTGCGTTAGAAGAGTGCAACAAGTGTGCCACTAAGACTGGAAAAGTGTAATGGAAGAACAAAGATATCAATCGTATGTTGTGCAGGGAGGACCAATATGGCTCAAAGAATTGCTGGACTTGGAAGCAGCATAGATGAAAGCATGGATTCGAGGAAGATCAAACTGGTCGGCCACGGAGAACGTCGACTTTCTCTCTCGATGACAAGAGCTATTGCTCTGTTTTTTCTTTTTCCAAACATGAGCCATTGCTCTGTTTAGTTTTTATTATTATCTGTTTAAGCTTTGAAAGTTTGCTAGATCGACCAGACATACACATATGGTGGGGATCTTGTACTACTCTTCTTCTTGAGGTTAAGCTCAAAAGAGAGAACTCTGAGATGGTTACTTCTCTTGTGGAAAAAAAAAACCTTAGTCCTTAACCAAAATTAGGATGCTTATTTGGAATTGAATACGGATAGAGCTGAATGACCTGAGTCATGGAGGTGTCAATGGGACCAGTGGATCAACCATCAGGCATGTATGAAAACAAAAAATTTTTGTCTATTAAAAAGCGGGTTTTATAGACAAGTTCATAATAAATTGTGGATTTAACGGGTTTTGTATGCGGATTTACGAATCGACCCGTAGATGATCAATTAATAAAATAAAGAAGTTATATAGTTGATAAATATATTTGAAAATATAAAAAAAATTTATGTATAAAATTAAAATATTTACAAAATATTAATATTTAAAATTATTTTATTTATAAATTGTTAATTTAAATTTTAAAAAATACTTTAATTATTTAAAATTACAAAATTTTAAATCCACGGACCAGCTCGTTAATCTGTTGAATATAACGGAATAGATTTGGACATTGTAAATTGTTGTTCTAACTTCTAACGGACCGGCCCGTTGCAATATGAAAAAAAAAATGATTCGCAGCAGAGCGGACCAAATTGGACGCGAACCGACCCGTTTGAGATCTCTAGACCTGACCCAAATGCAAGAACCTAAACTGCAGCTAATTAAAAACAATAAAATCGAATGACATAAATACCGTTTCATCGTTGCAAGGCACTGTCTTTCGTCTCTCCGAGAGTGTGTTCTCTTTCTCTTCACCGTCCCGCGACTCCTCCGAATCATACATTCTGCCGGAGCTTGAGCTTTCCGTCAATTCCTTCTCGAGGGTCGTCAACGATTCGACGATTCTCACTCTTACATTTCAAAAGTTTTCGTCTTTCGTTTGCGCCGTTTCATATACCCCGTCAAAGTTTGCATTTTGTCAGTGTAAAGTGTTTTTTTTTTCTCCTCCTCTCTTAATTTTCGAAACTAGTAGTCTTGTTTAATGGAAGCTTCGCTGGTCGTAACTAGGATGGTTCTAGGTTAATTTCTGTAAATGGCGATCGAGAGCTTCTGACTTTTGTCTTTTGTTTGGTTAATCATCACAGGGTTATAACTTAAGATGGATGATAGCAATGGAAAAGTGAAAGGTTCGAGTAAGAAGAGGTTGAGAAAAACCAAAACTTTGGAATTTGTAGGATGGGGTTCGAAAAATCTCATTGAGTTTCTTCAGTCGCTTGGTAAAGACACCACAAACAAGATTTCAGAGTTTGATGTTACAACGATTATATTGAACTATATCCGGGGGATAAACCGTGAAGATGAAGATCCTTCCAAAAAGAAGAAGAAGAAGAAGAAGAAGAAGAAGAAGACAAAGACAGTAGCTTGCGATGATAAGTTGCGTTTGCTTTTTGAGCGTCAGAAGATAAACATACTCAAAGTCCCTGATTTGCTAGAGAAGCATTATGTAGAGAATCAAGATGAAGACTCGTACTATGATGATCTCTACGCTTCAGAGGATGATAAACGAAAGAGATTGTCTGCATCAGGCGAGGTGGTTAAACAGACGAAAAAGGTTGTGCAAAAGCCTAAAGGGACTTTTGCTGCAATAGTGAGCGATAATGTAAAGCTTCTGTATTTAAGGAAGAGTTTGGTCCAGGAACTAGCAAAGACTCCTGAAACCTTTGAGAGTAAAGTGATGGGGACTTTTGTGAGGATCAAGAATCCCGTTCAGCTTGTTCAAGTGACAGGTATTTTTCAATTGATTCCTGGTTGTATAAGTCAAAACATTAACCTGAAGTGTCCTATTTATTGGGTCTTATTTATTTGTGTCTTCTTTTAACAATGTTATCATTGATCACATCTCTTAGATAGACAGCTTCATCAAATATATATTTGGTATGTTGTAGGAGGTTAAGATCCTTTTTGTGTTTTTGTTTTCCTGATATCTAGGTGTGAAGGAGGGAAATCTGCTTGATGGTTATATTCTTCAGGTTACAAATTATACGTATTATCTAAAAGATGTTACTACCTCTGTCCTATCAGATGATGATTTCTCTCAGGTAATACTTTCAGAACTATGCTTGTTCCACTTTTGTGCTTCTGATCGGTGACAATCAGGGAAACAGTTATTTGAAAATCTTACTCTTATCTGCTGATTTCTTTTCTATATGATACTGAATAGTGTGCTAAACATTTCTTTCTTTCTTTGAGCGTATTCCTTTTTGTTTGTGATTTCAGACCATGATTCCTCAGGTTGCCCTGTGTCTTGAAACAGGCAATAGGCTTCCAATGTTGTAGTGGTCTGGAGATCTACTATCTTATGCCATAATCTTGTTTTAACTAACGGCTAATCACATCTCCACTCCAGCAAATATATGTTTTACCTGACATATGGGGCTTCACTTTTTATGAGTTATCATAGCTTTATGTTAACTTTGGCAGGAGGAATGTGAAGAATTAGATCAGAGAATGAAGAATGGCTTAGCTAAGAGAATTACAGTTGTAAGTTTCTTTTAGTAGTTCATGGTACCTCAACATGCAAACAAACTTTTCGTTTTTAGACCTTTCTCTAATAGATGTTTTTGTTATTCAATATTTACTCCTTCTGTTCTCTAATTTAAATCCAATTTAACCATGGACAGGCAGATGTGGAAGAAAAGGCTCGAAGTTTGCATGAAGATGTGACAAAACATGTATGTCTCATTCATTACCGCATCTCCTAACTTTCTCCTTTTGAAAGTGAATATTATGATACCTTATAGTGATCAAACAAATCCTGGTTGTTATGTCAGATTGTGTATGAAGCTGCAGACACTTATCCAGAAAATGTGATTTCTGTTTGTGTTTCCATAACTAACTCTCAACTTTTGGTGGTTTTAGTGGATTGCAAGAGAACTTGTATTGTTACAAAGGCGTATTAATTTCGCCAATGAAAAAGGAAAGCGAAGAGAATATCCTTATAAAGCATCATTAATATATGTATATTGTTTATTTACTTCTATAATGTGAATCTTTCTATTGTTTTTTTTCTTGACTTCTTAGCTATTATTACACTATTCGAGTATCTGGAAAAAAGGGAGCTTCTTGAGAAACCAGAAGAAAAGTCAAGGCTATTGCGTGAAGTTCCAGAAGTTGTTGCAGAAGAATTTGAACTTGTGTGTGTAGATGATGATGGGAAAATAGAAAATGACATCATTGTTCCCCAAGTTGGTGCCGAAGAACTTGAATCTCTGTGTGTAGATGATGATGGGAAAATAGAAAATGTACCAAACCCTGAGGCCTCCATTGAGGCTCTTCAAAATGACGAAGAACAACAACTAAGTGATTCACCAGTTTCTAGTGTCCAGAAGTCACTAGAGAATTCCAAGCTCCTTGATGGTGCAGGCGCTTCTGCAGGTGCGTCCCATCCTTCTTTGTAACTTCAGTTTATCGATAGGACTTAAAATTGGCTGGATTAATATTATACTGTTCGTCATTGCTTTTGTCCAACCACACACTGATCAAGATTATGTGTCCTTACACTAAAGAGATGAATTGAACCATTTCTGGCGCCAGACTTGTTTGTTCTTAATAGTTAACTAGATGATATGGTTTGTGTGTATTGCAGGTGACAAAGATCTCCATGAAGATGTGGAGGAGCAGCCAGCAAATGACATTACACAGAAGGACACTATCAGTGACGGAGAGATGAATACCAAAGTCACTCAGCAACAGTCAAGTATTCCAGTGATTGATCTCTCCAACCAACCTCAAGCTCAGTCAACTCCTCTAGAGATCATCGAACTGAGCGATGATGATGATGAGGACGACAAAGACAAAGCTTACCAGAACTATGATACAAAGAAGGTGATGTGGTGGTATGAATTCCCTAAAGGAGAAACACATGGACCATTCTCTCTCACAGATCTCAAAAAATGGAACGAAGCCTTCTTTGTTCATGTTCCAGATTTCAAAGTATGGATGACAGGACAGAGCAAGAAATCTGCAGTGTTACTCACCAAACTTCTACCTCATATCAAGGGAACCTAAATTGAAGAACATAAAAAAAATCTTAGAATTGTGCAGTTTCTCTAACTGACAAAAATTTGTTTATCTACACAGTTGTTGCAGAACTTTTTATGTAAAGATTCTGAATTTTTTTGTTATAATTTATAAAAAAGTCTCCTTTTAAAATCTAACGAAGCATTATTTGTTAACCTGGAGATTCCTTGAAATCATTTGAAAATCCTAATTCATTTTTAGGTAACAAAAGAACTAGAGCAATATTAATTCAAAGTTAAGAAAAAAGTGAAACATATTTAAAACCAAGATGTCCAAATTCATTTGCAGGTAACAAAATAATTAGAGCAATATTATAGTTCAAAATTAAGAAAAAGTGAAACATATTTAAAAACCCTGAGGTCAAAATTCATTTTTAGGTAACAAAATAATTAGAGCAATATTAATTCAAAATTAAGAAAAGTGAAACATATTTAAAACTCTGAGGTCAAAATTCATTTGTAGGTAACAAAATAATTAGAGCAATATTAATTCAAAATTAAGAAAAAAGTGAAACATATTTGAAACCCTGAGAACAAAATTCATTTTTAGGTAACAAAATAATTAGACAAATGTTAATTCAAAGTTAAGAAAAAAGGGAAACATATTTAAAACCCAGAGGTCATCACACTTACCAGTCCAGAATTAAAAACTGATAGAGACAGAGAGTTTTGATTGCTTGAAGAAGACGACGAAGGCGACGAAATTTTCTTCTCATTTCAATCCATTTTTTTCCTTTTCTTATTTGGGTTTTGATTGCGCAATTGGTTCTTATCATTTGCTTTGTAATCATTACCAAAATTTTCTAAATCTACACGCTCAATTTCCTTTTTTGCCTTTGAATTTTCCTCGCTATTGGGAAATGTTTTGGGGTTTTGGTTGTTCCTGTTCCATCCGCGTGAGATTATGGTAATTGAGAAGAACAATAGAGCGGAAATTAGAGTCATTTGCTCAAGTTTTTGGGATTTAATCAGCTTCAAGTGAGGATGGAGAACGGCCATGAGAAGAGATTGGCCGAGAGATTTTCCGGAGTGGGACTGGCAGATTCTTCTAACTCGCCCGAGAACGAGTTTAAAAATGACAACTTTTCACAGGTCATCAAAGCTGTTGAATCAGCTGGAACCATGATCAAGCAACAGGTCTGTTTCTTGTTTCTATTTGAACAAATTTCAATTTTTGAGTGAAGTTATGTATTGACATGTCTGATTTATTAGAGCAATAGCTGTGAAATGCAAAGGTTAATTAACTCTGGCTGATGCCTAGGTGATAAATAAGTATCTGGATTGTAGGATTTGTCTCTTGTCTCTTGGCATTTGCCACTGCACGATCATGGTTTAGTCCCAGTTTGATTGATTTCTTATTTCTCTAAGCAGGTTAAGGAGACAAGCAGTCTAAAGGCTGAACTTGAGAGAAGAAATTTGGAACTTGCTAGATATGTAAGTATTTTTTGCTTATGCATTTTTCTGGTTTAAGGATAAGTATTTTCACATATTCTTTGAGGATCTTTTCCTTTAGTTATGTTGATACTTTTATGGTATGCGTTTATTATCTCTTAGATCATGTCTGGTAAATTTGTGATTAACATGGTAGTCTTGCTTGTGTTCTTTGTCTTGCTTAGAAATCAGATGAACCCTTGCCACAAACATTTAATCTCGGAGATCACTCAAAGACTACCAGCGTGTCCCGCCTGGTTCATCCCCATGTGAATGCTAATGGCAAAGAACCTACTGTGAGTGATCGTTTTGAAAGCCACTCCGAGGGAAATATGAATAATGGCATTTTCAGAGGAGCTGTAGATGGTGCTGGTCCCTCTCAATTTGATTTTTCATCTACAAGATCATCGTCTCCTATGGGGTACTGAAACACTAACTTCCACACTAGCATGCGCTGAGTTTACTTGTAAATCTTATGGTTTAGATGAATATCCGTGAACACAAAGTGAATAATTCTTGAGATCTTATATGTGCTAGAATGCGGTTGGAACGTGAGCATGCCACACACATCAACATGCCTGCTCATGGATCTATGGCAGTTCCTGAAGTAAATCAAACGGGCAATGTGGGGAATCAGGTCTCCATCACACTGACTATGTCTTGGTTTTCTTGTTGTAAATTAAAAATTGTTTACCTGAATATGTACCTCTTCTTCAGGACCTCATTCGCAAGGTCAAGGAAAACGAACAAGAAAGTTTGCAGTTGAGGAAATATCTTACTTACTGTTCTGTAAAGGTGAGTCCTGCTCGACTCAGGAGACTACCCATCATTATTGGGCTTTGATGTTACTTTTGTGGCTCCTGGGGATTTTATTTGTGATTGATTCAGGTTTCTTTTGTTGTTGGTTTTTCCCCCTTTATAAGTGAACATAACAAGAAGTGAAAATCATCTATGGTTTGGATCAATAAAAGTTTGCCATAAACAGAGTAGGGTATTAATGGGAAAGATAGATTTGCTGCTACTTAGAGACCAGCGAGAATCTTACTCTGTTTCATCAGAAAAATGGCAAACTCTTACTGATCCAAGCTAAATATAAGTTTTTCAATGATTTTTATGTTCGCTTTGGAAGGGCACAAAACAAGAGCAAAACCCTAAACAATCAGCTCAACCAAAATTAAAGCCCAGGCAACCATAAGAGTAAATGACAATAAAGCCTTCTTTATTGATTTTATGCTAAATCATCTGACTAACATTTTAGGTATTCTTTTAGGAAGCCCAAATTCGCAATGAAAAATATGTTCTGGAAAAGCGAATTGCCTACATGCGTCTGGTTGGCCTTTTCTTCTTATTTATTTACCTTTTTTATTCATCTCGTACTATTTTTTTTAGTTTGGAAGTTGTTGTGGAAGCTCAAAGATTTTTGCTGTTGTAACCAGGCATATGATCAACAGCAACAAGAACTTAATGAAGCTACATCAAAAGCTCTCTCTTACAGACAAGAGATAATCGAGGAAAATGTACGGCTAACATATGCCTTACAGGTACTATGATCTTGTACTTGTGGGCTTATGGCAATAGTTGTCTGTTTTCTGGCATATATATGGCTTAATCCCTCATTTCTATTTCTTTGGTATTCCTTTTGGCTGGACACCATGAATTATCCTCAGTTGCATCAAACTGTTACCAAATGTTCATCGTTCAATTTCAAGATAGGATTTGTCTCTGGGCCCTCAGTTTTATCATATTTTTAGACTCCAACATAGTGCAACTGGTATATATATATCTATGTGAAATCTGGTTAACTTTAAGTTGAAGCGAAATATGCCTTTTTTTCAGGCTACACAGCAAGAGAGTTCTACATTTGTATCATATTTGTTGCCTCTTCTATCGGAGTATTCTCTCCAACCGCAGGTCTCTGATGCTCAGTCTATTGTCAGCAATGTGAAGGTAAGGTCCAAAATCTTAAGTGCTGTATCTTGCTATCTTTGGTCTTTTTGTTATAACTTGTGTCGGAATCTTAACATTGTTGTTCTGGTGGTCAGTTTTAAATTTGGACCATCTTTAGCTCTTATCTTTGACTTTTAAACTGCATACTGTAGCCTATTAGTTTGAGTGGTTTTCCAAAAAACTATGCATCGTTTTTAGTTCCATGTGCACATGGCCATTACTTGAAGTCTCGTCCAGTGCATTTATGGGGTATTCTACATCGATAGGTAACAGAGCTTGGTTGACATAGTTTCAGCTTCATGGATAAGGAAGCATAAGCACTTGTTGCTTTGTATGTGAAACCTAGAATTTATGTGGAGTCATTGAGAGCCAGAGAACATAGAAAATTTGAACAGGAAGTTAAATGGCTGAAAATATTCCCTGCTCCATTATATTTGAAAGTGAGATTGTTTTGCATTTTTTTTCTGTTAAAGTTAGTGAATGACGTTTACAGCTATGGTCATTTTTATTTAGGTTCTGTTTAAGCATCTACAAGAAAAGCTCCTTCTTACTGAGGTATGTTATCCGGGTATGGGCTTATCTGGTGTTAAATCTCAGTGTCTGAATCATTTGCGATTGCAGTATATTCCTAGCATGGAATCTGCTGTATTGCCCACTGACCTATGATAGATGATCTTTTCTGATATTTTCTTGAACTAGACAAAGTTAAAGGAGTCAGAATATCAATCAGCACCATGGCAGTCAGATGTGAACCGCTCAAATGATTCCCCTTATGCCCCATCACGCTCAGCTGGTGTAGCATTGACCCACTCCGTACGTTCATATTCCTCAGTGTTATATAACATAAGCTTGAGTGAATTGAATCTTAAATTTCTTCTTGTGTTTCCACCAGACAAAGGATTCCCTGTATTCCCATAATCACACAATCAAAGACTGGAATTTGGAGCGCCAGCGTCAAAATGAGCCAAGTGGCTCAGCTGTGAGGAATCACCATCTTGATGATTCTAGTAGGTTTTCACCTCTTGTGAACAGGTGAGTTTGTCCCTGCTAAGATTGATATTCCAAACTGTATGCAAACTATGAGCACACTCTCAATATTTCATGAAGACTATACATGTAGTTGCTGTGGGGATCCTTCACTTGTAAATTATCCAAGGAACTACAAGCAAGGCATTTAGCTTCTTTCTCTTTCTTAGGGTTGGGTCTTGACTTACCTACCACGAGAGGAGAAAAGGAGTTAAAGGCACATGTCATGTTAGGTTGGAACAAGTCCATGACATCTTGCGTCTTTGTTTATCATTGACTCTTGACTTTTACAAATTTTCTTACTAGTTATTTTATTTAATTTGACTAAGACTCTTGACTCGTAAAATACGCTGACAAGTTATTTGATTTAATTTGGCAATGACTCTTGACGCTTGAGTCTTTCCTGTTTACTCTGAAAATTTCTTTTTCTAAGCTAATCGGTGATATCTCTCTTCCTGCACTTTGACTGTTCAGCGGCTTTTTTCTAAGCTCACATTTTTTAACTTCTTGTTCACTTTTGGCGATATGATGATTTCAATTCTCAAATGGATCAGATTAGTCATAGGCCAAATAAGGTGCTGTTCATGTTTTATGTCTTATGTCTTGATTTGTCATGAGGTGCCAGATCATTTAACTTCGTCCTTTTTTTTATAATCTTTTAAGTGTGGTTATGATTATGATCAATTTCATAACAATTTATTAGTGCTCTCCTGGTTGTATGCACTGTAGTTACTGGTCAATGATTAAATGTGTTTCGTGTGTACCAGGCAGTTGGCAGCCTCTGTGATGCCTGTGCAACCAGGTACGAGTGAGGATGAATTTCCTGGTCTGAAGCAAGTAGACGAAACTCAACCTAAGGATGTTCAATTTCGTGAGCCTATCAGCAAGACAGTGGTCGATGATGCCAATAATCCACCATTTGTGTTTGCGTTTGATGATCCAAGCTCCTCAAATTCTCCTCTTTTATCTCCCGTTCTTGAAGAACGTTCTTCCTCTGTATCTGAGGGTAATGGTTAATAATACTAACTCCACTACGGTTTTTCACTTGTCTCAATATTTTGAACCATTGTTGACAGCTGGGGATGATGACCCGTTACCAGCCGTAGAGAACCTCCAAATATCTGGAGAACCTTATCCTGGAAATGAGCTTCAGGCTTGTGGTTACTCCATTAATGGAACAACAAGTTGTAATTTTGAGGTCAGTACTAAATAGAAAACGGAATCACTTTTTTATTTATGTTGATTTGCATCTAATATATCTTCTCCCATTTGTAGTGGGTATGTCATCTAGAAGATGGATCTGTGAATTACATTGATGGTACATTTTCATCCTACTGTGCTGACCATATCTTTATTCTCAAAGTTTCACGCTCCCTTTTGTTTCTTGTAACTTCATATGGAAATAAGAATGTTGTCGTTAACAAACTTCTAATGCAGGAGCAAAGCAGCCAAATTATCTTGTCACTGCTGATGATGTTGATTTGTATCTTGCTATTGAAGTTCAGCCTTTGGATGACAGGAACCGCAAGGTTAATATCTTTTTATATGAATGAGATAATATGTTGAGTAGTTTTTTTTTCTGTGGAAAGCGAGGAATTAGGATTGTGGTATTTCTGGAATCTTGATCTGGACATTAGTTTCCATTATTTTTCTCTACATTTTGTTTTGTGGGATATATTTCTCTGCATGCTAAAATCTTTAAGAGTTGTGTTAGATGTGCTTACATTGTTGTTGTCTACTGACTGATTTTTAGTTTTTTTTCATGGGGTTTGCCTATTCATTCGATACTTTCTGATTTCAGGGGAAGCTTGTGAAGGTTTTTGCCAATGATAATCGCAAGATCGCTTGCTGTAAGTTTATCCATCTACTTAGAGAGTCACCCTGTCGAGTTTATCCATAAAACTAGGTCTCCTGTCAGTTTACATCTTGGTATTTCAGATGTTAAGTCTTTTATGCTCGCAGAGCTGTTTCTTGTTGGTTGTGGAAGACAGTGGTTCCCTTAAATCTGAAGCAATTCTTAGAGAACTTAATATTATTTCTTGTCAGACCTATAGGTAACGGTAATCCTCTTTTTGTTTTCACAGATCCAGAGATGCAGAGCAATATAGAAAAGACTCTTCGTTCTGGTCATGCTTCATACAAAGTTTCCCTTGCGGTACAACATTTTTTCAACTTGCATATTTTGGCTTTGTATTCGCTGGCTTTTCTCGAATTATTTATTCCTTCACATGCATGTGGCTTTGAACAGACTGGTTTCCTGGATATATGGGAAGCAGCTACATTGTCTATTAAGAGAGAAGGTTACAGCATCAAGTGTAATGACGATCTCCCAATTGCAGAAAAGTTCTCAGCTTCTACTGCTGTAAGACTTTATGCCTTATTTGCTTCTATCGTTTTTTCTCATAAAATAAATTGCGCCTGTCTGTGAAATGTGTGACGGTTGGGTAGAGAGAAGTGTTCTGCTTTGCATGTTGAAAGAGTTCTTAGACAGGTTATGAACTTATGAGTTATGATGCATGCGTATTCTATTTCAATGTTGAGCAATCACAATGCTCCTGAAAGCAGTAAGGCTTGTCCCATTTTATAAGTTGAATTTAAACGACTTCTCGACAAGAGCATGTGGCGAACCCATATTTTTGTTTTCAGTTACTTTTTTATACCGTTGTTAGTAAATGTCCGATGTAGTTATATTAATTAAGCTTTTATTTGAGTGCTTTTATATAAATAGGGAAAGCAACAAGCTTTGAACTAATATTAATATCTTTCTTCTGATACCTCTCTAGGTAATAATTCCGTTTGGGCAACCTGCAGAACTTGTTATCACTGGTTCTGATGGTAGTGAGCATTCCTTACGAGTAGATAATGAATCAACAGAACTTAGCTGGTAAGTAGAACTTAACTTTCTTACAAAGAGAGATGTAGTTTATAAGCCGATTTTTATCAATCAGCATATGCATCTCGGCTTGGTACATTGGTTTGTGAGCTTGTCAGAAACTTAATCTGGATCAATCAGTATATGCTTGGCCCTATGATCCTATCAGATATACCAAATCTATGAATCTCAGTATGGTTTTGACACACAAGTGTAGGGGATAGGATTATATCACACTTTGATTCAATAAATGATATGGTCTTGTGTGTTAATATTGTTCGTTATATGTCTGTTTAATATCCCATTGCAAGCTTTTAATCTTCCGTTTTCTTTGGCAGCTCAAGAGATGAATTAGTACTCATCCTGAGATTGTTTATCACAAAGGTAATGTTCTTCAAATCAGTAAATTCATTTTTTTTTCCTCTTTCGTTACAATCTCTAGAATACAAAAATTGTAGCTATGAATCTAGTAGATACAAAGACTTCAAATTTCATTTCTGGAGAAGCAATGGCTGATTATTTTTGTTTGCAATTTCATTGCAGGCTCTGCAGAGAAAGAAGGGAAAGAAGAGATTGTTTTTGTTTTAACAAATGAGACTTCGTAGATAATATTTTTTTGGCTCGCTTAGAGGATAAGACCTTGTTAAACAATTTGAAAAACCTCAATATTTGTTTATATATATAAAAAAAACCCAGTTAAGTTACATTTGATTTCTCAATCCAAATCCAAATATTTGTTTCTTAGTTAAGTTACATTTGATGGCTGATTTCTAATTTATTGACCTGTTTGATTACACTAAACAATTGGTCACAGGGACTATTTTACAAAAAAAGGAATGAAAAGTCAGTCTTAAAGAGATATGATACAACAACAATGAAGTAACACAAATGTATTTGCTGAATTTGAAATCAATCATATATTCAAGTGTGTCGGAATTTAGGCCGCACTGTGATAACTCCTGGTCTTGTATCGTCAAACCTATACCTGCAAAGCAACATCTCACTCATCAGCTTGTTATTTCTAATAATGAATAACAAAGACATGAAATGGAAGATAAAGTTAGTTTATTTCACCTGTTATCTTCAAAGAATGTTTTCACAGCTAGAGGAAGTGAAGCATGTCCACGACTGTGTTTACCAATACCTACAATGGCCATAGAACATTATGCATGAACCCTTCTACAATACCTAAGCAAGGGAAAGATCGATTCACTTGATGCTTTATAAACAGAAATTCGACATACCTGTTACCACCTGCAGTGAGTTCCGTGGTTCTCTAGAAAAAGTTCTTTGACAGTGCATGCCTTCCACATCTAATCTACCAAAAGGCTCTAGTGAAGCAGATCGCAGAGCTGCATTCTTTGACCTACCTCTATTTGGTGATACTGAACGGTTCACTGTGAATTGACCTTCGATCTTTCTCAAACGTTCTTGTATCACTTGAACAGCTTCTGTTGCATGGAGACCATGCAGGTCCAACTTCCATATGTCGTTATTCTTATTTGTTAAATCTATTATCTTCTTAGCTGCCTCAGCATTTAGCTTTTCAGCTGTTAACCAATCCTCTTTTGCTTTCTCTGAATGCTGCTTGGCAGAAGCATGATCATGTCTCAGAAAAGCATTTTGGGCAGCTCTTGAATGGTTCGAGGCTGATCTGTTTAAAAGCAACGAAAGTGAATTTCTCAATAGTTGATGATACATAAGTGTAAGCATAAAGTTTAGAAGAATACAAGCCTTTATGTACCTCATCATTTTCAGTGCATCCTTTCGATGACTCAAGTAGAGATCATCTTCTTCCCATTCAGGTTCTATAGGAATGGACTGAAGCCGCTGAATAATACTATCTAGTTCAGAAATATCAATAGAGAGCTTTTCATCGTCAGACGCATTCCCCAAAAACGATCTTCCATCACTCTCTAGCAGATCATACTTGCCAGCATCCTCATATATGTACCTTGCAGCCATCTTCGAAGTTGGCTCCTCAGCTTTCTTATCGTTGCCTTTGTCTGCTGAATTGCTACTAGAAACCATTCCTTCCAAAAAAGCTAAGGCCATCTCAAAATTATCTTCTGTGGATAACAATATATCCATTATCAAGTTATCATCCGCCCAGCTATTCATTTCCTTCAGCTTCATAAAAGCTGTATCATGACTGTTTACCGGCAGACTCAAAGCACCCGGTTTCTTACTTCTACAACCTCCACCGCTTTCTTGGTTTCCACAATCTTTATTCTCTGTCAAAGCCGGAAATTTCGAAGGAGGTAAGAGCACAGACGAGAAAGACTTTTCAGAAGGTTCATGATTTCTTCTCAACTTTCCTCTTAAATCTAATGATGTATTAACACTAGCTGAAACAGGTGGGAATGGATCATCCTCGATATCGCTTTCAAGACCTTGTTTTTGTCTTTGCTTGAGATCAAAGGCAGTCCAACCAGATGATTTACCTTTCGTCCATGACATCTTTGTACCACACTATCTCTCTCTCAGCATTTATTTATCTCTCATTTCCAATCACATTGATGTTACTTCAAAGTTTCAGTCTTGAGGTACAGTAAAACGATTTCATAAACTGCAAAAGAAAACAGAACTCAAAACGATTTCATAATGAACAAACATTTAAACAACTAGTTTCAAATAGGAGTTCGAATCTACATTCAATTTAAACCAAGACAAGACAAACCAAACATTTCTGCTATTCAACATAAGACAAGGAAGTTAAAAAATAAAACATAAGACAAGTAATAGCACCATAAGAAGAAAAAAAAAAAAAAGGAATGGCCTTTGGAAGCTAAAGAATCGGCTGAAGGAAGTGGACTAACCTGTGGCCAATTTGTGGAGTAGTCACGATTTGAATCTGATCGGAAGGTATCCGGTGATAAGATTGACGGAGAAGGAAGCAATAGAAATTTGTCGGCCGAGAGAAAGACGCTGCAAATTGGCTTTTAATTGCGAAAGTGACCTCGTCCATAATTGTGTTTCGTCTGTATGAGACAAGTCAACGATTCATGGCTTTTTTAAAAATCATAAAGCCCACTTTAAAGTTCCATTTAAGGCCCATATTAGTCTGAAATCAAACATTTGGTTCAACGACCATGAAGGCCACAAAATAATCCGGATTAACATGAATGTTTTTCTTTTAGACTAGTTTCATTAACTTCTTGACACATTCTTAATCTACACCAAATTATATATATATGTATAGACTAGTTACATAAACCACTTAAATCATCCTTTTTTAAAAAAAACACTTAAATCATCGTAAATTGACTTCACACATTTTTACTAACTTTTTTGTAAAACTGTTTCACAAATTGTTTTGCCATTCAACTTGAAATTTTATTAAAGCATGTCAAATGGAAATAAATGCATAATCTTCTACATATGTTAAAAACAAAAAAAATCTTTAAGAAATAAAAAATACTTAATGTAAAATGGTTAACTTCTAAACTTGCAAATCTAGTAATGTAAATTAGTCACATGTCTAATCTGCCCGAAATTAGAAGGAATGAACCATATCTTCTAATTTTGGGAAGATTAGACACGTGACTATAGTTGTCTTTTTATCTGTATTTATTCATTCCATACTTTAAAAAGTAAATGTCAGAATCTCGAAGAGAGGAAAAGTTCACGTAATAAATACTAATTGAAAGGTATGGGTTAACACATAAGTCGTTTGACTCGTTTCACACCATTAGATTACGGATGATGATGTATTGTGTCCACCAAAGACGTATGATCCAATAAGTCACTTAACCATTTTTTTTTATTATTTTGGGTTAAGTTAACCATTTTCTCTTTACTTATAAATTATTTAATATTCTCTAAATCAATTATCTAAACGTACACATACGTTACGCATTTTCTTTTTCTTCTAAATATTTTATTAATTTTTCTTCTAAATACGTTACGCATTTAGTATGGATTTTTTCTATTAAAAAAAGGGTGTGATAACATGAGGTAGGTAGAGGTTTTCAACGATCAATAATATCAACTATGGACCTGGTTATTTATCGGTTAAAACATCATCTTTAATGTAACCTAAAATATCAGACACAATACATAAATGCTTCTATAACTGGTTTAGACGTTTAGTGTACTTTTATACTCCATCCGTTTTACAAAAAATATCGTTCTAAAACTTAAAAATTTGTTTTATAATAGAGAAAATTCCATAAAAATACACCAATTATTTACCTATTTCCACAAAAATACATGAATTTTTAGAGTACCCACAAAAATATATGAACTAATATTTTCTTCTATTAAACTACACAAACTCTTATATTGTATCCAATAAACAACCAAGAGTTGATAAAAAATAATATCCATTAATATTTTAGTTTAAAAAACATTTATAAAAATTCAAAAAACTTATAAAACTCTTTAAAAAATCAAAGAACTGTAGAAAAATCTAAAGTAATTCTAAAATAATTTTAAACAAAAAAAATTGAACTTGTAAATTTTGGGATTTATAAAGAAAATTTTCAAAAAACATAGAAAATTCCTAATCCTCTTTGAAAATTCTAAAATTTCTAAAAGCTAAAATATAAAGTTTTAGATTCAGCATACAATTCCCATAATATAGTTACCACTGTTTTTCAAAAAACAAATTAATAATAAAATGTTGGCAACTTTTAAGATTTTCTTCAGAGTTTTATATATTTTTTTGAAATTTTAAAAATGTTTTTAATTATAACATTAATGGATATTATTTTTATCAACTTTTGGATGTTTAATGGATACAATTTAAGAGTTTATGTATTTTAGTGGAAGAAATCATTAGTTCATGTATTATTTTGGGTACTTTAAAAGTTCCTGTATTTTTATAGAAATATATAAATAGTTAGTGTATTTTTATGAAAATTTTCTTTTATAATATATGTAGTCTTACATTTTCAATGTAGATATTAAGTAAAAATTATATTTTTATCTATACTATTTTAATGTGTTAACTAATAAAAAATTATAAATTATATTAATAAGAGGTAAAACAAAAATTTAATAGTTTTTTTTATAGGTGTGCAAAAATCTTAAAATGGTTCTCTTTGAGAAATGGAGAGATTACTTATTATGAATTTTTTTGTTTTTAAGATTTTAAAACTGTGAGTTAACTTTTGTAAAGTACACAATAAACGTAAATGCAAATAAGGACGCAACAAAATAACTGAGACGTACATGATTAACTTAACTCAATCCAAATACTATAGGAGGCAAGAGCTCATATCCAAGTATCGACATTGATTGTTTGCTAGAGATGCATATTAATTGTAGCTCACTTTTCACCAAACTAACAACTACTTATCTTTGCTATGCGATGGCTCTCACCTACAAGGCTTCAATATTCTTGAATCTCACCGTACAAGAAAATCGATTTTCTTGTTTGTATTCAACTAATCTAATTAATGAGTACACAAGTTGCTAGAATGAAAGAAACATTTGTGTTTGGCATCAAGTTAGAGTTGACGAATTGACTATAACGTAGAAAGAGAGAAAAACACATATAATGAAATGTGTTTGAATTTGACACAAGTTTGTAGAGCGATACATTCATCATTAACTTGAGCACTGGATTATAATGGAAATAGACTAATCATACATCGTTTTTATAACACTAAGCATAAGGACAACATAATAATAAGGACAACATCGGCCTAATCGAGCTAACTTAAATAATTCATCATTATCAAGGTTCTATAAGGACAACATAATCCTTAATCAGCGGAGAGTGAAGCCACGCGCTCGGCAACAAAATCCTTAATCCGCATAATTAACTGACCCGCCTCCGGTAACTCAGGGAAGATATAAAACGCATGGAACATGTTTGGATACTCGATTAGTGTTGCTCTTTTCCCGGATAACTTAATCCACTCACAGTAACTTCTCTGCCAATCTTTTAACGGATCAAACCCGGCCACAACCACCATCGTCTCCGGATAATCCAGATCTGATATATCAACGGCGTTTGGTCCACTGACGTTAACCGCTTCGTGATCCCGGTTTGATCCTTCCGGCAGCAACGCTTTCCAGCACCAATCCGTTCGATGCGTTCCTACGAGAGGGGCTCCGACGAGGAGTTTCTCCGACTCCGTTCTCTCTTCACCGCCGAAGAAAGGTTGGATCGAGATAAGTCCGATGAGTTTAAGAGCGGTGAAAGCTCGTTTCTCACGGCAAACTCGGATCGAGACGTTGTGCGCGATGTTTCCTCCAGCGCTGTCTCCGGCGAAGAAGCATCTCGACAGATCAGCGTTCGCTGGAAGAATCTTGCCGTGATTCTCCTCGAGGTACTTCAAAACGTCGAATCCGTCGTCGTATTGAGCAGGATAACGGTGTTCCGGAGTGAGACGGTAGTTAACGGAGATCACATAAGCCGGTAATTTTCTAGCGAATCTACGGCATACATTATCGTAAGGTCTCGCATTGGGACTAAGGAAGGCGAAACCTCCGCCGTGGAAGAAAACAACGACGGGGATACGTTCATCGCCGGAGACATGTGGAGTGAACAATCGGAACCAGAGATTACGAGATGGATCTACGACGAAATCGGAGGTGGAGACGTTGTTGATAGGGTTAGGATTTGGATGAGCGGGAAAATCGAAGAAACGGAGGAAACGGCGGTTGATAGTTCCGTCAAGACGTTGAGCGTTATCGGTGAAAGTGGAGATAACAGTGAGAGCGATTCTGGTTTTGAATGGAATCGTTAGCTTCTCGTTAGTTTGTGAATCAGTCGCCATTTTTTTATTTTTTTTTGCCGTGAAGGTGATAAAAGATGAGGGGCACAGTGATTTTAGAAGCTGTGCTTTGGATATATGCACATCCACAAAAAAGAACAAATATTGCCAGCTGTTTTTTTATTGATAAAAACAAGGAATGGTTATTACAACCAATGAAAATTCATGATTTCGTGTGAAAGGATGTAATCAAATATAGTTTTTAAAAGAAAGAAATCAACTAACCAAAGGAAAATATAATTATCAAATCTTTGCTCAAGTCACTATATTTTTCTTCTTCATCAGTGTTGATGAAGTCATCTCACGTGGCCCACGTAATATAATACTTATAGTCTTGTAAGAGCAGTAGACATATTCAATGTACATCTTTGTAGGAGGCAAGCAAATCTATGTCAGAAAGTAAATTCAATTTCATTCAATTCTAAGTCAAATCTCAACACTGTTCATGGACAGATATGTAAAAACAAAGCAAAACAATAACTAGTTTATACCGGTCCATAATGCCACAACTAATCAAAGTTTTCAACCAATAAATAAGCTTCCATTCACCGGAAATACAAAGAGAGAAGAAAAAAAACTATTTAATCCTACAGTTAGTTCCCTTCTAACCACGTAAACGTATTGTTCTTAAAAGTGCTGCAAATTTTCCGCAAACTCAGGATCACAAATAAAGGCTAAGGCAAGAAAATAAATACTATGTTGATTAATACCTCGTCGCCGTCGTCGGTGGTCAAGAAGACAAGAACTCATGTGCGTTTGTTTATGGAGAATCTGTTTTTTTTTTTTTGTATTCATTACAGTCGTCATGAAGTTTATGTGGCTACAACTTACAAAAATAATTTTCATTAACAACATCTCCGCTACTAATGCGGAGCCGGCCTCGATTGCGTGGTACAAAATTAGATGGTGTTGCATCACCATTCAACTAAAGAACTAGTGTACCAGGATTACCATACATGCTTCAAAGTCTATAATATTGAATCACGCAGAGATTATAACCATGTTTTAGTCAAGTTCATCACTAAACCAACACTTGTAGACCTGTAGTCTTTAAAATGATATATTTAATTATTTATTGTAGACAATGCCAAAACTAGGTTCAATTTTTGGATGTTTTATCTACAGATACAAAACACCATGGCCAAACCAATTACTATAACATTTGTTTAATTTTTGGGATCACACTCTTTAACCTAGAAATTACTTGGTTTTGGATTTCATAATAAGGAGTCCCATGGTTTGGAGGTTTACCGAGAGTTTTTTTCTATCTTGCATTTAAAATGAACTAAAGATTTGTTTCCCCTTGTATAAAATGCTGAAATTAGTTGAATTATTTGGTTAATACAGAGTAATCCAAAAAATCAAATATGAAATAAACTGCAAGAAACAGAAATCAATCTTTGGCCTTAATAAAAAGTAACGAAATCACATAGTACAATACAAACTAATCAACTGGTAGGAGATAAAGACATAAAAGAGAAGATTCAGTAGAAACCAAAGAGACGCAGAAGAACAAAGCTCAAACTTTCTGGCCAAATGATTTGAAGCAGAGTTGCTACTGTCATGACAAGTAAGAAGAAGCTCTTTAGAAGACAACAGTGTCAAGCATAGTGCCTAGTGTCTGAACAATGTTCGATGACATCAAGTTGGAGACATGTTCTTCCAGATGCTTCTTTGCGTCTTGTCTTCCCACATTCACGATCGCAAGCTTCTCTGGTGACAACTCGTCCTCCTCTTGAACCGCCTTGTTATATTTAGCAGCCAAGCTCAACATCTCCTGTTAAACACCAGATAAAGACAATGTCAATGATCGCGAGTATGAAGTATACTTGAACAGATAAAAAGATAACCGTTTTTTTCTTACCTGGACCGTCTGTTCGTTTGTCTTGGAGTGGGTGTCAAAGCGTCTTAGTGTCAGGCCATCAGTCCACTTCTTCTTGTGGAGGTTTAGTAACATCTTCTCCTCTAGCTCGTTCTTCCTATAGTTGATGGCTATCGAGTAATAGTGTCTGTTCAATCCATGAATCAAGGCCTGCATAGTAGTGAAATCCGAATCCAACATCAGAGAGATCCCTTTGATTTTGTTCCAACTCAAAAACAAGAGACACACGTTTCGCTAAATGATCCTCACCTGGATCGATGGTTTGTTCAGGTGCCCAAGGTTGGACGTTGTTTGACGTGGTTCCTGTCCAAGCATAATGGTTTGTGGGTTAATCGAGCGGAAAGCATCAATCACCACTTTACCCTTGACACTTTGAATCGGATCTACCACCACTGCTACAGCTCGCTGGTTCAAAGCTTCAAAACTCTACAAAAGCACACAATAAAGATATATAGTCCCATCCAAAGTTCCAACATACAAAACTAAATAAGTTCAAGTCTGCTAAATATATAAAGAACACAATGAGTAACATTCCTACAGTATGGAAGATAAAGAAAACAAATTCTTGAGTGGATTCGCAAAAACAACAATACCTGTTGGGTATTAATGTCAACACCAGAAAGCCAGCAACCAAATCCAGGATGTGAATGATACCAACCAACCACCATTTCAGGTCTGAAACACAGATACAAAGAAGAATCAGATTCTGAATAGTAAAAAAACTCAGCTAAGCTGTAGAGAAGAAGTAGTTAACCTTCCAGTTTGTTTAAGCATGTCAAGCATATTAGTTTGGAAAACATGATCAACAGCTTCAACACTAACACCAGTACCACTCTGAGGCATTGCAAAAACATCAACAACCCTAACAGTGTACTCATCCACGAACTCTCCAAGCATCAATCCCATAACTTCCATAGGAACCCCAGCTCTTCCTGAAAATTTCCAATAACTTCCATCAAATCTATATTCAAATTCTACACTATTACAGATCTAATTAAGCTTAGAAACCCTAGAGTTCCAGAGCAAAGAGGGGTAAGAGCAATATCATGGAGAGTGAATCAAAAATCAAGTTAATTGGAGCTAAGGATTTGATGATTACCGTGCTTAAGCATCTTGAGGAGGGCGAGAGATGAGATGTAAACCTGCTCCGATGTATCGAGCGTTGGAGAATCAGGCGATGCGTGACCCAACCCACCACCAGCTCCGAAGATTCGTTGTAATCTCTCCATGATAATCAGATTTGTCAAGCGGTCGTCTTCTTCGAGAGTTGTATTTTCTGGGTTTGCTACAACAATGGGATCTTATAAAACCTCTTCAGTTTTCTTTGTTAACAAGACAAGAGAAGATGGAGATGGGTCTTCTTCGATTAGGCCAAACTATTTTTACATACAAGTCCTCGAGTTTTTCCTTTTTTCATTATAGACCAATAATAATATATCCAAAACATCCCAAAAAGAATAAAATGTCAAAAACAAATTTTATTTTGACATTTTTTTTTGTCATAAATTTTAATTTTATTGCACTCAATGATTTTGAGAGTTTCGTAATAGGTTAATGTTATTTTAGTCAACAGAAGAACATGATTATAGGATTCTAGCTTTTGTTACATGTTTTCACTTTTGTGGAGTTGTTTGTATATTTTGTCAAATCTATGGTACGCAATGCTGAAATTCATGTACTGCAAACTTATTTATACCCATTGGTTTTTATTTGGCACCTTGACAAGGTCACAAGATCAATGAAAAAAACACGAAAACGAATTCATTTCAGTCAGCAACAAAGGTTCTTCAACAAAACCTTACACATCATCTCATAGCTCTTGACCAAAATCAAACTGTAATGGATGGGAAAAGACAAGAATCGTTAACATTTTTGGAACGAAACTGTAAAGAGGTTGTGACTCAAAGATCAGGCATGCCCTTTCCAGTTTTAGCATCATATGTCTGCTCCCAGACATATTCCATTGGTGTGTCCTTGGGACCAGCTGCAAAAAAAGAAATGAAATGTGCGAATTGAGATGTTTTATATATGGTTCAAACCAAGAATGTCAGTTGATATAGTAATGACGACAAGAGCAAGCTAAGGAAGCATCCTTAATACTTTGATCTCATCCTTTACCTCAGATTCAGAATATGTAGCACATGTTTCAAATGCATAGCAAAAGAACTATTCCGATTCCATCGTAATCTTACAAGCCGATTTATGATTTGTTTTTTTTCCCAAATAGTTAAGAGATCCCCACTATATACAATTCCAAAACTCTATAGGTAAATGACATGTTTAAAGATGTTGAGCTTCTACATACCGGTAGTGGGTCTTGGTGTTGCCCTTATCTTTAGAATCTCTGGGCGAGGAATTATCGAACCAGATGTGCCTGTGCCTCTGGCTACTCTAACTTTTGTTCCATCCTCTAAGTACTTTACACCAACCTTACAAGGTCTCCTGAGGTAGAAAAGATAACAGACAAATAAGAAAATCTCTCGCTTGAGCAAAGAGTAATTGATGACATTAGTGCAAAGTGAGGATCATACCCAGTGACTGGATCAACAACTTGAACATTTGAGGCGTGAAGAGGTGCCTCTACTGTGAAAATTCCACCTTCGTGATCAGGGCCTCCCTTTATATGCTTCTTGATCTGCAAATACAGAGAAAAAAAACCATCAGAGAAAAATGTAGAAAACTTAAAGATAAGAATGAAATGATGATTGATAACTTGATGATCAACGTTAAGCTAGTGATATGATTCTGATTCAATACTAACTAGTTCATCCAGAAACGCAATCAAGGAAACAAAGATGAAATTGTACATTCAAGACTATCTTACCAGATTCTTCCCTTCAACAATGACACGATTTTGGGATCGGATGACACGCTTAATGGTACCAGTCTCGCCTTTATCTTTGCCGCGAATTATCATAACCTGCATAAAAAAATCAAACTTTAGAGACACTAAGTCAAATGAAACCAAACTAGTGAGACCACCAGAAGAACAAGAGTCGTCCTCACATTATCCCCTCGAAGTATCTTCCAGTGTCTGATGAGTTTCTCAGCAGCTTTCCAACCCATAGCTCCCTACTCTCTTAGACAATAATCCTAAAATTACATCACAACCAAATCAAAGTAATTGAGTATGTTCAGCTGAATGATTGCATAATGCCACTTAAATTAGTTTGATCAAATCTCTATAACTTGATTCCGATCTACACTGAGATCGACGGAATGTTTCGAAATGTGAAAATTTTGACGCTTAGAAACGAAATCACCGGTGGGATACGAAAGTGAGATTGGTCAAAGAGGAAAATCGAAGAAGCTTGCCTGTGAAAAACTAATCGGGGAAGAGAAACCAACGGCGTTGAAGCTTTGTGTTATGCCGACGGTATAGGCTCCGGTGGTGAAGAAGTCGGGAGTATTTTGGATTGTGAGACCACCTCCAATGCATATATATAGAAGGTTTAATGGTGGGTCTTAAGAAAAAAATAATCAAATTTAATCAAAATTTGGGTCTTAAAATTAGATCCGTGTCTAATAGTAGACCCGTGTCTTATACACAAAATCAATATTTCTTGGCAGGAGAGAGAGACCCAAAAACTAAATCCACATAAAACTTACTAATTAATTGTTTTAGACACCCTTGCATAAATTAACCATTGTACATGCCCTGAGTGTACTAAAAAACATAAGCCCTAAAAGTTTTTACTTTTTTTTGGGTACTATAAATAAACGCCGGTACAACCGCCAACCGGTTTAACTTGGATCGGGTCTTAAAAATTGAAATTGGGCAAAGCCGTAGTGAAATCAAATCTAAGGCAAGCCCCATCGATCAATTCTTTGATACACCAATTCCCCTCATAGGTATACTCCTCTCTTTCCGATTCTTCTTGCTCGTTAATTTCTAAGAGCAAGGAAGCTCCCAGTTCTAGGGTTCCGTTTGGGAATCCACAGAACCAATTGTCATCGGATTTGTATTGTTGTGGGTGTCTCCCTGGAAAAACAGATAGAAGTTGAAGGTTTTAGGAGTTTACAAGGTAGGAATTGGAATCTATATTTGTGATTGCTACTGTGACTCGTAATTTATTCGGAATCTAAAAGAACAATTGAGGTTTTAGGTTAAATTTCTGACTTCATTGTCTTTACTAACTTTGAACTCTTGTCTTTGATGCTTGAAAAAGGTTTAACTTTTCTTTGAACAAATTTCTCTGAAATTGAAAAAGCTTCACCAAAATGATCAAGGTGTCTTCAAGATCATCTCCTAGGGTTTTTAAAGTTTTCTCTTTTTAAAATTGAGTTTTAGAGATCATTGCTTGATTGCTTATCATCTGCTTTTTTTTTCTCCTTGCATTGTCTGTTTACTTTCCTGTAAGATTTTTCAAGCTTTTAAGTTTTGATGGATAGGGTAATAGCAAGAAAACACTCTGAATTGCGTTTTATGTTTACGGTTTTATTCGTTTATTTTTTTTCACTTGCATTATCTGTTATTGTTCAGCTTTGAATTAGATTACTAACTCTTTTGTGGTTCTCTCAGTAGAAGAAGAAGAAAGAAAGAAATAAAATGGAGGGTTTTGTCGATCACTATATAGTTCTAGGGTTACCTTCTGGAGAGGAAGCTCTGAACCTTAGCGAGAGGGAGATTTCAAAAGCATACAAGTTGAAAGCTTTGGACTTGCATCCAGACAAACGCCCAGATGATCCTGATGCTCATGACAAATTTCAGAGGCTCAAGACAGCTTATGAGGTTCTCAAAGACGAGAGAGCCCGGAAGCTGTTTGATGATCTTCTTAGAGTTCAGCGTGAAAAGCTACTGAAGAAATCGCAAGTTGATTCCAAGAGGCGCAAGATGATGTCAGATCTGGAGGAAAGGGAGCGTGCTGCTTTTTCTCATGATCCTGTGGCTAAAGCTTATGATGAAGAAGAGAGAATCGCAAGGAAGCTTAAGGAGGAGATAGAGAGGATACGTGCAAGACATGCGAAGAAGAAAGGTGGTTTTGAAACTCCAGAGAGTGGTGTAGATAAAAAGAGAAAACAAGATGCAAGTGGTGCTGGAGCTAGTGTTCAACTTGATAAAGCGAGAATGTTGAAGGTTTCTTGGGAAGCAATTGGTGAAGGGTATTCAGCGGGAAGGCTAAGAGAAGTGTTTTCAGAGTTTGGTGAAGTTGAAGATGTTGTTATTAGGAGTACCAATAAGAAATACTCTGCTCTTATTGTAATGGCTACAAAAGATGGAGCTGTGAGTACCACCACTAACTTGGTTTCTCTCTATTTCGTTACATATATATCAAGAATCTAATCATGGATTGTTTCAATTTGTGTTTTTTTTTTCTTAGGTTGCAGCGACGAGAATGTTATGTGGCGATCTCTCTAATGCATTGCTGGTTGTACCTCTTGAAAAAGCATCCCAAACTGATTTTCTGACCGCTAAGAAATCTGCAGAAACAGAACCGCAAAGTAACATAGTAGGTGCTGGTTATCAAGCTTATGAAGACTCCGTCATGCAAAAACTTCGAAAGGTATCTTCTACTCTCTGATTCTTGTTGATTCATAGAAACTTTAATTTGTTGTTTTCTTCTCAAGAAGTCTCATATTTTACTTTCTTTCAATCTTGAATAGGCGGCTATGAACCAGAAACGATGATGAGTTAAGCCACATGATCAAGAATTAAGCTGCTTCAAGACCCTAGTGGTCGTCCATTGTGTACATCCAGTTTCATATCAATTATTGTTGTAGAATCTAAAATTCTGCAGACTCTTGCCAGAAATAGCCCTACAAATGCTTCTTATCATCTTTATGACCACATTTGTAACGCAAGTCGTTTTTATACACTTGTTTATCATTTATCAACCTCTGTTAAGGGTTCACTTTTACCCATTCAAGTTGGTATTTTCTACTCGAGAAGGAAATATCTCGCTTTGACATCACATGACATTGACAAACCCCAAAGGAGAAGAGGCAAAGACAAGGGCACGAATGCGTCGGAAAGAGAATGAATTTGTTGTCCTTTACTTGTTTTTTCAAAAATTGATTGCAACTCTTGATATACGCACAAAATACACGTTTCAATATATATTTATTTAAAATTTTAAAAACATAGGTTTGGGAAAAGCAAATAGATAAAATATTTTTGGTTAAACCTTCAAAGAGCTAAAAGCATCTCCAATGGTAAGAACCCAAATAGTTTTTACATGAGGGGTTCTTACAATTATTTTCAATATACATATTTGAAAAGTGAAAGTTAAGAACCTTATGAGAGTTTAAAATTTTTTGTTGCTCCAATGGTAGAACCCAAATGGGGGTTCTTAAAAAAAAATGAAGACTTTAAAAAAAAACAAGTTCTATTTCTATCTATGCACAATTCAATAAATAATGAAGGTGAAGTTACCTACCTAGTGCATCACAGAAATCACTTGGGTCATATCTATAAGGGTCGAATACATCTTTACTAAATTAGGAACCTATATGTTTTCCTCTGCAAACACATCCACAAGACAACATATTTAGCAAAACCCCTAAAAGATGTATCAAACCAAGTTCTAAATGAATCACAAACACATAAAAAAATACACAATTTGTTAAGCAAAATCGTTAAAAGATGAATCAAACCAAGTTCCAAATGAATCACAAACTAATCAGCTTAGAGAACTACAAAGAGACCCCAAAAAAATACACTAAAGATTGGTCTCCAAAAGTCAACAACTTCTTTGGAGAAAATTCTCACTGAAGCTAAGAGACGCTGCTAAACAAATCAACAAGGAGACTGAAACCCTGCAAATTAACCATAGAATCAAAATAATTAGCATCTGAACCTATTCAAGAACAAGAACACAACAAAATTCAATCAAACTGAATCGCATATGAAGGCAAGTACATTAAAAACTCATTCATTACACATAAACTAAAGCACACAAAGGAAACATTTAAAACATGAACTGAAGCATACAAAGGAAACCAGAGCTAAACATTAATTGAGGCATACAAACAATTTATGCATAATCAAAGTTATACACTGCTTATTGATTCAAATAATCAAAGTTACAACTCCAATTCGCAAAACTCACAAGTGAGGTTCGAAAAATCAGAATTGTCATTTCAAGTTAATGGAATCAAACAATCTATGCCTAAATTCGTCTAAACAACAACCTAATTTATTTAAATAACCCTAATTTCGCTTAAATCAAATAACCCTAATTTTCGTAAAATCATAGAACCCTAATTTCAAATCTCATCAATAACCTATAATCTATCAACGTCTACAAAGGTAATCAGATAGATTCATACCTTGACAAAGAGATTGGAGAATCCTGAAGACCAAACTCTCGGATTTTGTCCAAATCCACTTCGATTTTTTGAAAGCAATCTCCGATTTTCTTCTCCAAATAGACCCGATCTTGACAAGTAACGGCGGAGATGATGATAACGCCGGCGAACAGTCAGACAATCTCCATTACCGACTCGATTTTCCGATCAAATCATCTCACCTATGAAACCTTCAGCCGCCTTCTGGGATACACACGAGAAAGAGAGAGAGTAGAGTAGAAGAGAGATAAAATTGCGATGGAGAAAAAAATACCCTGATTATTTTCACACAGTGCACAAACCAATACCTACGTGACACGTCATGTTAAGAACCGGCTCTAAAAATCCTCTATTAAGGATCGGTTCTTAAGCTTTTAAGCATTTTTGATTTAATTTAATTGGGGTATTAAGTTAAGAACCCCTTAACTATCTCCCGTTGGAGATGGTGTAAGAGACGAAGCCGTTTTCGCCTTTGCTTAGTGCCTGACGTACGTAGGTACATCATATGCTGTATACCCTGCCCAAGTGTTATACATAAAAAAATATGAACTTTAAGTAGTATTATTTTTGGTAAACTCTTTAAAATTATTAATTTAGTTTCTTTTTTGCTATAAAATATTCAGTTAATATATCTATATTGCTGCAACTAGTTCTTTAGTCTGTCTTTATTTTTAGATATCATGTCATTTTATTTCTTAATAGTTAAAACAATATTGTAGATTTTAAATGTACTGACAAGTATATTTATTTTACTAAAAACAAGTCTATTTAATTGACTATGTAAAATAAAATAGAAAAAAAATATAAAATTTGCAGTATGGTAATATCTTATAATTTATTTATTTATCTTTCGTGTTATCTTATTCAGTTAATTATAACAAAATATTTTTTCATTTAAGGTATAATAACCTTTTTTCTTTTATTCAATTCAAAGCATTCATTGTGTTTGTTTTAATTCCCAAATTTCACTTTTATGTTGGAAAAAATATCTCAAAGGGAAAGCTCTTATTAGCTAATCAATCATTTTCCAAAAAGCGAGTCTTTATCTCTCCAAACTCTTGACTTGCATCTTCCTTCTTCAATGCCTTCAACAAGTCAGTTTCGTTCCTCATTCAACAGTTTCTTTTCTTACCCTTCCTCTGTTTAAAACGAAACCCACAAGAAAATCAGTCAATCTCTCAAGAATGGCTAACAAAGCAAGAACCAGATCGGTTCTTCCTTGCAAGACTAAAAACCTTGAAGACAATTACTTTCTCGGTCAAGTCCTCGGACAAGGCCAATTCGGTACCACTTACCTCTGTACCCATAAACAGACAGGTCAAAAGCTTGCCTGCAAATCCATACCCAAAAGGAAGCTCCTTTGTCAAGAAGATTACGACGATGTTTTGAGGGAGATTCAGATTATGCATCACTTGTCTGAATTCTCCAACGTTGTCCGTATAGAAGGTGCGTACGAGGACACCAAAAATGTGCATATTGTGATGGAACTTTGTGAAGGAGGTGAATTGTTTGATAGAATTTTGAAGAGAGGTCATTATAGTGAGAGAGAAGCTGCTAAGCTTATTAAAACCATTGTTGGTGTTGTTGAGGCGTGTCACTCTCTTGGAGTTATGCATAGAGATCTAAAGCCTGAGAATTTCTTGTTTGCTTCTTCTGATGAAGATGCTTCTCTTAAATCTACTGACTTTGGCCTTTCTGTTTTCCATAAACCAGGTCTGAATTTGTCCTTTATTTTTTCCTCTAATTTCGTCAATGATTGTGTTGGTGATGTTATAGAGTAATCTATTTACTTTAAGATTTGATTTATGGAAGAAGCATCAGACTGTGAATTTTTCTGTTTTTTTCATAGCGTGATGATCTCTAAAATGAATTCATGAATATGGTAAATGTGATTTAGCTTAGCAAAATCTGTTAGTATTGTTTGAAAGAACACATTGATTCCATCTTTCAAATGCAGTGAGAGTGTGTGTGTGTGTTTGTTTCACTTGAATTAGTTTGATATGAAGCTCTAGTTTTACAGGCGAAACCTTTTCGGAACTTGTTGGTAGTGCTTACTATGTAGCACCTGAGGTTTTACATAAGCATTACGGCCGTGAATGTGACGTATGGAGCGCTGGAGTTATCCTCTACATTCTATTATGTGGTTTTCCTCCTTTTTGGGCTGGTACATTTCTTTCTTCATCAAAGATTATATAATCCAAGTGGTTCCATCAAGTGTTTACTCTCTCATGTGTTCTTATTTTGTATCCAGAAAGTGAAATAGGCATCTTCAGGAAGATTTTATAGGGAAAGCTGGAGTTTGAGCTCAATCCTTGGCCAAGCATTTCAGAGAGTGCCAAGGATCTTATAAAGAAAATGCTTGAGAGCAATCCTAAAAAGAGGCTAACTGCTCATCAAGTGTTGTGTAAGTTGCCGTGCACCGAAGAAAGTTAGATGAATTGTCCTTGCAAGCTGATTCAAATGATCTTCTGTCAGGTCATCCGTGGATTGTGGATGATAAGGTTGCTCCAGATAAACCTTTGGACTGTGCAGTTTTGACCCGTCTCAAAAAGTTCTGTGCAATGAATAAACTTAAGAAGATGGCTTTACGGGTAATTGCGGAGAGACTATCTGAGGAAGAAATCGGTGGGCTCAAAGAACTGTTCAAAATGATAGACACAGATAACAGTGGGACTATCACATTTGAAGAGTTAAAAGACACTGTGAAACGTGTTGGGTCTGAGCTTATGGAATCAGAGATCCAAGAACTCTTGTCTGCGGTAAACTAACATCACTTTTCTTATCAACCTTCTCATTTTAACATCTTTGTTTTGCCTGTAAATGATATCCAATATTATCTTCTCATTGTGTGTGTGTGTTAGGCTGATGTTGATGAAAGTGGAACGATTGACTATGGAGAGTTCTTAGCTGCAACAGTCCACTTGAACAAGCTTGAGAGAGAAGAGAATCTGGTGGCTGCATTTTCCTTCTTTGACAAAGATGCAAGTGGTTACATCACTATCGATGAGCTTCAACAGGCGTGGAAGGAGTTTGGTATAAACGATTCACATCTTGATGAGATGATCAAAGACATTGATCAAGACAATGTGAGTATAGTACACAAACCATCTTTACTGTTTCTTAGCTTGGAAGAATGTTTATGATGGTGGTTGCTTTTGTAGGATGGACAAATAGACTATGGAGAATTTGTGGCAATGATGAGGAAAGGAAATGGCAATGGAGGGATTGGCCGGAGAACTATGAGAAGGAACTCTCTCAACTATGGATCTGCTCTTCCTCATGAGTCAATGAATGACTAAACTTGCCATTTTTAGTGTAACATTCCATATGATAGAACTTACAGTCTATGTTTGATCTAATTCTGCTTTTAACAACTTTTTTTTATCTGACTAGTAATTGGATATTACCAATTCTCAGAAGTTAATTCTCTAGTGAAAATGTTTTTCCTTTTTTACAAAAACAAAAGGAGTTGTTTTATAACATGCCTTGAAAGTTGACATTAAACTTTAACAAAACAATTTCCAAAGTGAAACCAAAAACAAAAATAAATTAAGAAACTATAACTTAGTATTCTAAAATCGGTTTAGAAAATGAGAACAAAAGAAAAGAGATTAGTTTGTTTTCTTGTCTTCTTCTTCTTTCTCAGTGATCAACTTCTTCTCTGCAGTTTCATCTTCTTCACCTCCAAAACCGAACTCGTTAACACGTGTCTTGTCCACAGGGTAAACCCACCTTTGGTATAAGTATATCAAGAATATCACATCTGAAACACATTGGGGGAGAGATATCAATTATATAAGCCTATATTTCAGAAATCTTAATCCAAGTAGAGAGGATTTTGATAGATTTTACTCACCATCACGGAAAACAGAAAGCCGATGCAGAATCGGCATTTTGATGACAAAGGCAAAGAGATCGTCGATAATGGTGTTGAGGAACTTGTAAGTCATCTGTCTCCATGGTAAATGTGCCACTGACTTTAGCTTATAGTTGATGAATAGCTGAGGACACATCATAATGAAACCTGCAAAACAAACAACCCAAAACTCAAAACAAGTTCATAATGAGAGATTCACAACAGTTTTTGTTTTTGAGGATAGTGAAGGCTTTTACCGAACATGTAGACACAGCTTGTTAGTGAAGACAAGATCCAAGAATACCAGCTCTTGTGGCGTTCATAGGCGAGAGAATATATGGATAAGCCAATAACAAGGAGGAGGAGAACATAAGATAAGAATTTGATGGCAATGTCATCATACTCCTTGGTTTTGTTGCTTGCATAGGATTCACGATCATGGAACCTCAACCTTGGAATCATTCCACTTCGATCAACCTGTTAAGTATAAATGTTTGACAAGGTTTTCATGTAATGCAACAACATGATAAATGAATATGTAAATATTATAAGTACCTCTATGCGCATGGCTTTCCCTATTTTCCAGAATTCAATACAGACACCAACTCCAGAACTAGCCAGTATCATCCATGAAGTGTCGTTGTCAAGCAAGTAGAGGAAGATGACAAACTGACAGATAAAGTTCAGTACAACAGACTTTGCTGACAGTCCTTCCATAGATTTGTTTTTGTTCCAGAACTGGATATCTGCAGGGTAGGAAAAAGTTATAGTGAATTTTAACAATCTTTCCTACAATCGTTAGGAAGTATTTGGGTCTTACTTACCATTTTTGAATGCCAGGAAGTCGAACACTGAATGAAGCATCGAAACACACATCGTGATGCCCAAAAGATAGGGATTTCCTTCCAAAAACACTTTCTGTAATAAATTATACATCAAAAAAATATTTACAATCAGAACCAATACGAAACCAAGAATCATGTAAAGATAATAATCAATAGCATCTCTATAAAAGTTTAACAGCACATCATAAGTTCATGTGAAGATACTGATTGACTATAAAGGACCAGATTTACCTTTAGTTCGTCAGATTCACCATCAAGCATGCTCCCATAGCTACGCTGCATCTGGAAAGATTGATCAACTTGCTGAAACAGTTGCCACTTCATCATGCTTATGGGGCTTATTTCCAGATGAAGTGGTAGTTCTGAGACTGTCTCATTGATTGGAATCAACTTGTCCCTTAGCAGCCAAAACTCATTGAAGTAAACCGTGGGAAAGTAATTTCCTGTGCTAGGTTCTACCAGTAGGTCTGCAAATCTTAAGTTAAGTACATCATAACACATATTGGGCAAGCAGAAAATACTTATAACCAGACATGGACCAAAACATTTATCAATTTTTCAACCATTAATATTTTAAGAAGTTTGATCCAGCTATGCTAAAAAAAGGCATGGAAGATAAAGCATAGCCTTCAACAGTTGAAGAAAACATATGGAGAGAGATTTGTATTAAATTAAAAATTATAAAAAGCATTTCTTCTATTTGCCAAAAGTTGAAGGATACGAGGAGCAATGTTTGGTGGTACACCATTCTGTGAATAGCTGTCATGAAAGTAAAAGCAGATATTAGTCTACCAGTATGGATGCTAATTAAACTCAATATTGACAGACAGTCAAAAAGAAAAGCAGGCATGCCATGCCATCAAATCAAGTACCACTTTTTTTGCCTAAATATATTTTTTATGGAGAAAGTCAATGCCTCGCATAAGATTTTCAAGGCTCTGCTATTTATTTTTGACAAGAAGTGGGATCATATAACGTCAACATGGAAGGTGAACCCATCATTAATCTGCAGTGAGTGTGTCTAGAATCTCATTTTTTTATACTACACAAAATACCAGAACCAACTTACCTGGTAAAATCATCAACCAGGTTAATCGTGACGTTCGGTTTCCAGAGGGATACCCATTCCACAGGGACCTCTTCTTTGGAATCCGAGTTCTTATCACCAACTTTCTGCGAAGTGCGGTTGGCGTTAGTTCATTACAAATGTATTGAATTCATCAGAGTTCAAGATAATAACATAAAACTATATGCAATTTTTCCTCAAAGAGACATACCTCAACTTCTGTTTGGGATTCAGCAGAGTCTTTGGCATTGCCCAAGAGACTCTTCTTCTTATCTACTTTTCGCTTTGGAAAGTAAGTCGCAACAGCTGAAATAGTGAAAAGACCACTCCAAATCAGCTAATCACAGAAACCTAAATATCAATAGTTGTCAAAAACGAGTTCATTAGATTAAAAAAAAAGTCTTACCATGCGTCCTGCCAAAACTATTAAGAGGTTGGTACTCAGGGTCACTGGGGTCTATGGGGAATCCAGATCGAGCAAAGAAGACATGAGCATACAAACTTCCATTATTCTGTAGTGCCTGGAACAAAGTAACATTGTAACTCAATGCAACATATGAAGAAACCAAAATATATTAAACGGTCAAGCATGTGACTTTTTTTTTTTACCTCAGATGGATGATACTTCCGTGACAAGGTCCTAATACTCTCTGGTGTCCATACAGCATAAGGTATATTCGTCTCATGCCAAAAAAGTGCACTTTCATTGCCAAAATCATTAAACTTCTCTTGCTCTGATAGATAAAACCACATATCCTGGAGATAAAAACATTGGTTGCACTTAGAATCAATACAAAAACAAAATCTTCAAAACCCTAATCCTCTAATCAATCAGTAGTCATACACAACTCTAAATCACCCAAGCAAAAAGATGTGTACATACGATTTGAAACTTACCAGAACAAGAAAAAAAAAAGTCAATCCAGTTTATGAATCGGGAGCTGTTCATCATACTATAAAACTTACCAATGATTCGCCTTTGTGAAAGAGATTGGTCATGAGGTGAGACTGAGTAGTGGCATCCATAGGTTTCTGTTTAGGTGAAAAAAACTTGGAAGCAAAATACCAGAAGACGGCGATTCTAACGATACCGGAAATTGTGGAACCGAACCCACGTTGCTGCTGCGGTTGAGCAGCACCGTCAGCTCCTGCAGCTTCAGCCACCGCCGCCGTTTGTCCTGCCGGCGGGGCCATAATAGCTAATCTAGAAGGAGGATCGGTTTCGTTTTACGGCGGATTCAAAGCAAGCCGAGATGTGAATTCGTCTAAGGAGATTTGTAAAAAGCAGAGATCGATTTCGATAGAAAGCGATATTTATGGATTGGATTGGGATCCAAAAATTTAATTTATATTTTATTGGTTTGTTGTATATAAAAATCTGAAAGAAGATTGAATAAAGTAAAAGATTTGGTTGTGAGAGTCGTGACGATGCTCTTCCAATACTATTCTAGTAGATGCGTTTTATGACACAACCACGTCGCTCCAGACTAAAGTATAATTGCATCTAAACACGTCTTTGTTTTAGATATTTTACTATTATTGCCCAAACTATTTGATTTGTTCATTGTTCATTGTTCATTGTTCCCCCCTATATTCCGAAGAATTTGCCAAAACACTTACCAAACTTGGTTTTAAGACATTAAATAACTAGAGTAACGCCTTCCATCCGTCTATTAAAAATGGAGAATAATAGTAGTCTATAGTCTCCTTAAGTTTGCCCTATTAAAATGGAGTCTCACTCAAATCTCCTTATATTCGGCAATACAAAAAGCAAAAACAAGAAAACTAGTCTTATCTTGAGTACCAGACCAGACCGGTCTGGTTTTAGTCATCTTCATCGTCAAAGCCGCCATGCTTGTTCATGAGCTGTCCCAAAGCCTTATCAAACTCTCTCTCCAACTCAAACATTTCAACGTGATGCCTTTTCTTCATCTCTGCCATCTTCTTCTCTTGCTCCTTTACCAGCTTCTCCCTCTCCTCCACAAACTCCTTCATCTCTTTCTCTTGAAGCTCTATAAAGCTTGAAACCTCCTCAGCTCTGCAACATATTCAAAACCAGATCAATTTAGTTACTCTTGTGTCTTCAAATATATGTAAAAGCGGGTTTCTGTAAGTATGTATATACCTCTTTCGGTAAACATCGTTGCCAGAGGGATTAGTGTTCTTCTGCTGAACCTTAGCACGTTCTTGCTGCTGCAACAACTCGAAATTCTCCTCCTTTGCATCTCTCTTCTCATGTATTTGTTTGAGTGATTGTTGGAAAAACTTGTCTTGGACATCCATCTTCAAACAACCAGGGTTATTTTTTTTTGTGGGACAAGTTAATAAAATAAAAGCGAATCAGTAGGTGATACAAAATGTCAAATTTCGTGGTTTTCCAGGAAAAGACATACCTCTTCTCTGTTCTGTTCATGCTGCATCTTTGTTCTCTGCCTCACGATACGATTATCCTCAGCAGTTTTACGCAGCTTCTCACTCATTATCTCCAGAGATTCCTCAAGCACCTTGGCGTGCTTGGTCTGTTTTGTGAGCTTGTTTTTAAACCAGTTCAGCTGCTGATTGTCTTCAGCGATCTGCCTCAGCTCCTTTACAACCATCTCTTGGTGAGATTTCATATCGAATTTCAGCCTCATTTTGCCTAATGAATCATACATACATACGTAAGATGACAAGGACCAACGAAACTCCAAATCCCAATGACAAGACTTTAAATATATAAAGAATATCAGCGAGAGTACCTTGACAGTGTTTATTGAATATGTCCACATCTTGCTTGGTTGCAAGGAAGCCAAATAGTTGGCGGACACCTCCAGAGACCATACCGCGACGACGGGCCCAGGCGTTTCTATCTAACCCTTGTTCAGCTAACTCTCTGTCGAGACGTTCAGCCTCAAAATAGCCAGTGGCACTGCTCTCGAAGATCAGAACACTCATCCCACGATGGCCCTGTGGACCATAGGAATGGCGTGCTTTAATAGCAGGATACTTTTCGAAGTAGTCCATCAGCTCTTGGTTGCCCATACCGAGCCACTTCAATGTAGCACTCCAAGATCAGCACAAATGCAAGAGAAAACTATGAAAAAAATTAAAAAGACAGAAGAAGTTCTCACCTTATCGTTATCGTCCTTGTCCAGTCTAGTATTCATGATGATGACCATTGGAGGCCAGACAATTTCATGATCCTTTTCCTCCTCACCCAAACCCTTCCACTGCCCGTAAATATCACCACAGGGGATGACAGATGCTCCTCTTATCTGTAGATCCTTGTCAAGAATTTCAGCCAATTCTCTATGGAGCTTAACTCGTCTAGCTCCCTTTGTCCTTGCATGAGCTAGAAGAGGATGCAGCTGATACCAATCGATGGCACCAGGTCCATTCTGACAAGCTGGACAATGCCACAGCCTAGTTGGTTCATTTATCTCCTCAATCGACAATGTATCCAAGCTGTCAAAAAACTTTTTGAACCATTTATTCTGCTTCCGTGACCCAAGGCTCTTTTGACTCACATCCGAGTCATAGTCATCACTCGCAAGGTCGTCATCAGAATCATCCAAACAATCAGAATCATCCTCTTCCTCAGAAGCATTATCCAGATCATCCTCCACGTTTGGAACCTCCTCCACAACTGTGTGCTGAGTAGCACCTCTTCTCGACTGCCAATTCCACCCACCTTCCAAAGGAGGGCGAGTTACAAGTGGGGGAGCCACATAGTTGTTATCATACCCTCTGCTGTTCAAACCTTGTCCTCGACCAGTTCCCCTACCAGCAGAAACCCTAGAATCAGTAGCATTAGTTCCCCAACCATTGGCATTCCCTCTCCCAGATACGTTATTACCCCTCCCTTGTTGCTGACCACCCCAAGCTCTAGGAGGGTTCGAACTCTGAGAAGTCCATGCTTTTCCAGACGAGTTTCCAGGTTTGTTCTTGTTCTTTTTGGAAATGACCTCCCATTCACCTCCATCATCTTGGGAAGGAGCCAGCTTCGTCCCTGCAAGACCTTGCACCAACTGTTGAACCTCTGGCTGAGAACTACCCTGAGATATGTTCTTCCCCTTAGACTTTGGACCAGCCCTAGAACTCATTTTCAACCTATACCATCAAAGAAACACACAGTCACTACCAATATCATAAACGAGATGTTCAAACAAGGAAACGCATAGCAAGAAAACATCAAAGCAGAAACTGTAGATCAACCCGAAAAATATGAAACGCAACTCAAAGCTAAGGGCTTTTTGCTGTCAAAGACTCCGATCAGCGACTAAGCAGAGAGTAGAGACGGAAACCGAACAAAAACACTAAGAAACAGATCTCGTTACATAAAACTAAGAAAAACAACCCCTAGCACAAAAACCTTGAAAATCGAGAGCATTAGGGTAAATTTCCGACGAAGAAAACAAAAAATCGAGCACAGAAATGTAAGTGGAGAAGCGATCGATGCCTTGAAAGGAAGAACTTACAGAGAAACGACGGAGATATTCGCCGGAGACTGAGAGTTGATAAGTCTGTCAGGTGAAAGAAGAGAAAGAGAGAAGAAGAGAAGAAGAGAACACAAATGAGAAAGGTTTAAAGGAGCTCGCTTCTCTAAACGGCCTATTTTTTTCCGAGTCCGGATTCCAAATTCCAACTCAATTTGATTTATTTTTAGTTTTGTACCTTTTCTTTTCTTTTTCGCTAGAATTATTTCCCATTTACTTGAAATTCAACTCAAATCAATGTCATTTACTTGCAAAGTTACATAGTAATTGAAAAATTTTATACAATAGAAAAGTAGTAAACATATTTTTTTATCTTATTATAGAGAAAGAAACTAAAAACAAAACGTTACATATCATTTACGCAAAAAATTTGTGGTTACATTTATGGTTAAAACGATTTAAAAAAAAAATCACAGCATCATTTACTTATAAAAATTGCAATATGCCAAATTTATCGTATTGTATATAGAGAAACAAAATGAAAAATTCTACTCGTATTATATATAGAAAAAACAAACAAATTCAAACGTTACATATCATTTATGCGAACAACCGTTTCGTTTTATATTTATTGTTATAATAATATTTTAGAAACAAATCAGAGAATCTTGACCAAGTTTTATATGATAGAAAAAAACATAATAAAATTTTGTAATCATATTATATATAGAAAAAAATAGAAAACAAGTCAAATCCATTAAAATCTCTATAAATTAATACTTTATAAATTAATAAATACTATAAAAAAAAAATTTTCTATTATCCTAAGTCGAACCAGTGTAAAATTTATCAAAATTCAATTGCTTTTTTATAAGTAAATGAAATTGTGAATATTTTCTTGTTTGCCATCGAAAAAAAAAAAAAAGAGAAGATAAAAGCTTAATGGATCCATAAATTGGCCCAAGTTTGTTTTTACGTATAACACTAAAGGCTAAAGCCTTTTTTCTTCCTCTCCTTCAACGAACGACTTCGAAGAAAAGCGTCTCTTTCATTTTCCACTTCGAAGAAATTGGCGTAATTGTGGAGAGAGATCCAACCATACTTCAACTCTACTGTCACATTTCAAGAGGAAAGAAGCGCGAGATCTGAGCACCACAGCTAGGAAACAAAGAGCTTAACACTAGACAAAGATGGATAAAATGAATCAGGCTTTTGAGAAGATGAAGATGTTAGTAGGTATGGAGGTTGAAGACGAAGAACGAGCTGCCGAGGAAGAAAGCTCTCTCTCATTCATGGAAGATCTTAATCGCAATTGCTCTTTATCTACCAAACAGGTTCTCTTCGATCAACTCCTCTCTCTGCATTTGTGTTGTTTCTTGTGAATTCGATTTGGTTTTTCATATACGAACTGTGTATTCGTCCAATTAGCCAATTTAAGCTCGTTGTTCCTAAATTAGGATGTAGATTAAGTGATAAATATCATGCAGAGATTTGAGATAAGTATTCAGCAGTTTTATGTTCTCACATTCATACACATAGAATTTGATGTAGTGAAGGAGAATGATGATAAAGTTTCATACTTGACTAGTACCAAAACAAGTGTTAGGTTATTAACTGTATATCTCTATGAAGCTGTACTGTTGTCTCTTTTAAAGAAATTTGTTCAGTGTCTTGAATTGGATTTGATGTAATATGTGTTTTTTTTTCCTCATGAAAATAGAGATTCTATGGCTTTGCAATTTGTTTGTCAGCAGGCTTGACATGTACACTTTTGGTAAGTATAAATCGTATCCAAAGGAATCCTTTATGATTGGTTTAGCCTCTATTCTTCTTCACCTCTGTGGAGAGTTAAGTCCTTTGGCTAGTCTTGGCTCTTTACTGGTGGTGATATTATAACTCTTTACTTTTTTTTACCTGTTTGACAAATGCAGTCGATGCTTGTTTTCTTCAATCCGGTCAAGTTTGGCATCACATTTACATTGGGAAATTTGATGGCACTTGGGAGGTCTGTACTGAATTTTTAGTGTAGCTTGTAAATTGTAATATCGCATTGTGTTATGCTAGAGTATTCTGTGTGTACAAATATTTTTCCTTTTTTGTTTTTGTTCTCTGCTCCTAGATTTTAAGTTTCATGTCATTCTTGTATGGCAGCACAGCATTCCTTATAGGCCCACAGCGGCAGGTGACTATGATGCTTGACCCAGCTCGTATCTACGCTACTGCTTTGTATCTGGCAAGCATTATCATTGCCTTATTTTGTGCTCTTTATGTAAGTGAGCTTTCTCTATTCAATTTACTGGATGCACAAGTTTCAATTCAACTTACTGGATACACAATGTACTGACCTTTGTTAAGGTTTGATTAAAACTAGGTAGGGAAAATGCCTTGTTGGACTAAGTAATAATTTGTCATTTGATTTCTGTACAGGTTCGTAACAAGCTTCTGACACTGCTGGCTATCATTCTTGAGTTCTCTGGTCTAATTTGGTACGAAGCTCTTGCATTTATCTTAACTTTCTCCTTATTTATCATAGTCTCTGCATGCAGTCATAATTGCAAATTACCTGATTCAATCATCGAAACTTTTATTAGCCCAAACTAGGAATGAATTGGTGAATTTATCATGGTTTCTGAGTTTGTCTCAAAAAGCAACTTTCATCTCTGAGAATCCTTTCTGTTCTGTAAAACTGCAGGTATAGCTTAAGCTACATCCCTTTTGCAAGGACCATGGTCTCAAAGGTCTTCATGACTTGTTTCGACACCGAGTTTTAAGCCTCACTACACACATCCACTCAAAGATTTCTCGTTCCAAAAGCATTTGCGCTCTGTCTCAACTATAGTGGCTAATCTCCTCCAAGTGTGTTCAAAGCTGGACTTGTTTGCTGCACAAAACGTTCCATCCCCTATATAGTTTATCTTTAGTGTTCGTTTTGGTTTATACTTTGCCTCTAGCATCAAGTTCCTGCTTTCACAAATCCTTGCACATTTTTGTATATTTTTCTGTGGAATTTAACATGGATTTGGATGCGGTTGCTTCCTCCCTTTTTTACCCCACTTGTTAAAAGTCTTTTTGAACATTTTCAAATATTTAGTTTACTATTGACATATCAATTTTATATGATTTAGCAATAATAATAATCCAAACAAAACTTAACTCTTACGGCTAGAGGAGAAAATCAAAATAGCCAAATAGGGAGAAAAAAAAAGATTCAGAGTCGAAATACTCAAAAGCTTTGATTGTAGAATAAGAGTCAATAGAGAGAATATACAGCAAAACCAGTACTATTCAAGCATCTCTATATGACTTACTTAAGTCCTACCTGTTCCTAAACTTTCCAGATGCCTACTGATCTCTAGTCTCTTTGTTCCTTTTTTTTTTGTTCAGTTTTTTTATCAGAAACCCTGTACATGTCTCTAAGGGATTCTATGTAGGTGAATCGATTTGTTAGAGCGGAACCACTGATGAATCTGTGTCTTTATTAATAACGCCAGGTGGGTTGATTCTGTCCCTGAAGAACAAGGACAGCGTTTGATATCTCTGTTAGCTGCTGCTCCGCTTTGGCTTTCCAAGTCACCAACTCCTTCAAGGTTTCCTGTGTATCAGAAGATGAAATGTGTTGTAGCTATGAAGCAAAAGACTGTGTGAAGAAGATAAAAGGTGGTAAAGATGACATCTACTTAGATACGAGAAGGCTCTAGAGGCTACAAGAGTTTCCAAAATTGATCATCCAATTCAACTAAAACACCAGACCAATGCTTCTAATATGTTTGACACCCTCACCTGAGATTGGATAGTTGAGTCATCAATATCTGATTTTGGACCTGCAGTCATCGAAGAACCTGGAGTCAATTCAGCTTTGTCCTGATCCGAGCTTCTGGATTCACCTCTTGTCATGCAGCAAAATATTAGACAAATAATAAAATAATTAAACCATAAATGCTACACTGGGACCAAAAAACTAAGCAACTGTTCTAACCTCTCTGTCCTTTGTGTTTCGATGTTGGGCAATGACTGTTCCTCACACAAGGTAAGGTCTGTGCAAGGATTTGGTGGAAGCGAGTATGTATCCGGCCTAACAGCCTCTGGTAGACCATCGATAAGGTCATCCCATGGTTCAAAATCATTCCCAGTAAAATCATCCAAACTGCCACTCTGCAACATATGTTTCCAGCTCTCAGGAGCTGAACTGAATGATGTGCTCCCATTTGCCTGCAGATTTTTCAGCGAGGTTGAAATTCCCGCCAACTGCTGCTCTACTTTATCTTTCCATGAACTCATTTCCTTGAACATGCACTGTAAAATAAAGTGAGATATGGTAGACAAAAAAGTATTATCAGGTTAAGATCATCCCTGGTCAAGAAACTTTAAACAAATACTCTCTGCTGTTTTTAGTTTCGACCTGTGTTGAAGTCAAGGAATTTGAGATCTCCGCAATTTGCTTATCAGTCTGAACCCTCCAACTCATTAAATCCTTGTGTAGTTTCTGCAGAGAAATGCAAACAGAACAGTTTTGAATCTCTAATATGCACATCTTAAACAAATGTCTTCAACAGACCAAAAAAACTGATCTCAAAGTCACCTCAGTTTCATCAGCATGATCTGGTAACTTTTGCTTTGCTGCAAGTTCTTCGATATCACTGTTTACCACAAAGGAAAATGAGCTTCCAATCATATTCTGAACTTTCAAAGAATGCAATATGTTACAGCTAAGAGTATAGCAAGCATATTACCTCTTCATTTTCTCAATCTCTCCCATAAGAAGCTTTGAAGAGACAGCAGAAGATTCATGTGATGCCGTCTGAACTTTAAACCAAGAAGGGGCAACCCAATTAGGATCAGGAATTCCAGATTCAAGTTTGATCTTGACAAGATCAGCACTCTCTAGCCAATACTCCATAGTTCCATCTGTATTGTAACACCTTCTAAACCGTTCAGCACCACCTGGTGTTACTTTGCCATCAATATGCTTCAAGGAATGGTCCAAAAGCCCAGTATCACCTATCTGCTTACGAGCAGTAATTCGTAACTGTGATCGAGAAACAGGTCTCTCAAAAGAAGCACCTTTCTCCTTCAATACCTCAGCTAATGTTTCCTCAGCAAACTTAATCCTGCATCATAACAACAATACAACAAAAAAAAACATGAAACCAAATAAAAAAATGGTTCAAGCAATGATCTTATAAAGGCTTGGTTGGTTCCTAATCTACATCTACCTTTCAATAGGCCATCGAGTGGCTCGAGACGCTGACACAGGCTGCTTACATTTCTGAACCTCAAAACTGATATTAGATTTAGCTCCACGAGCGAGTCGTTTTCGTTTCTGGATTCCACAGGTAACAAGAAGGCCAGGTTCTTCTTGCATCTCTAACTTGACTTTAACCATAGCGTTTCCAGAGATGTTACCGTCATTATCTTCTTCGTCGTCTTCTTCTCTCTTAACAATCTCTGAAGCAACGCGCTTGTTATTCACCGAAGCATCAACTATAGCAGAAGAATCCTTCACCTCGCTCCTTAAACTCCTCTTCTTAGAAAGCCTCTGCAGATTTCTGTAAACCATTTCAAAAAAAACAAAAGATACGAGTCACAAATCAAGCTCGAGAATCATCAGGAAACTAGAAATGATTGAAGAAATTAAGAAGAAACTCAACAGAGAATAAATCGAAGCTAGGGTTTTTTCTCTCTTCGGAGGCGACATTTTTTCAACAACCCCAAAAAAAAACACTGAGACGGCGTTACTCTTTTTTCACAGCATTAAAATCACCGCCGCCATTGAAAATCACGGATCGCGATTAAAATTCTATACAAAAAAAAAAAAAAAAGCTAAATAGGACTGAGATTTTGGGATCAGAGCGACACTGTAGGTACGATTGAGGTAGAGAAGAATATGATGGAGAAGAAGAAGAAGAAGAAGAAGAAGAAGAAGACAAAGCGGACGGAAGAAATGAAATAAAAATAAAAACAAAGACAGCGGAGAAGAGAGAGAAAGAGAGAGCCCTAAAACCGCCAAAATCCCTAAAAACTTTTCTTCCCCCTTTTCAATTTTGCCGTTATTGGTATTTTTCTAAAGTTGATTTTAAAAACTAGATCAGTATAGTAACTAATGATACACTGACGCGTGTCAATTTCTTGAATTATACCGTCGACATTTTTAACAGATGATTATTTTTACTTAATGTTTGTCGTCTTTTGCTCTCTGCACGAGCACGTTACATTACGAGGTCTAAAGTGGAATCAAGAAGCAAAGAACAAATTATGGAAAGTAGTAATCTTAAATCCTTAAGAGTTAGTTCAAGGATATGAGAATGTGTGGTTTACATAGAGTAACAAAATAAGTTAAGAGATGAGAAGAAAAAGACTATAAGTGAACTGTGAAACTGAAACAAAATGTCTAACCAGATAGACCTCTACGAAAAATGCCGCAAAACAAGATCCAAAAACGAACTTCTTTGGAGTTAAAAATGGTATGGATCGATGAGTATTACCTGAACCTAACCTGTTTGATTCTCTTAGACTTTCTTCTTCTTGTCAAGATTTGCAGCGATAACTCTTTGCTTATGTTTCCATGAAGAGATCTTACCGGGAAAAGCCCACCTGAGCAACCGCTCCCATGAGTAGCAGATGATGAACATAAGTGAAGCCCAGAGGAGAAGCTTATCCCTCAGACCTTGAGGTAATGGAACCAGCTTGAGTGAATCGTTCAGGTCCCTAAAGAGATCTGAGGCGATAACGGTGAAGAACCCTGCTCCAGCAATGAGAGCGTAGAAGAATGGTTTGTTTTCTCTGATACTCTGGTTAAAGGGATGTCCCATGTAGTTCACAGCAAAAGTTGCAACCTGAAGCATCATGCTCACCATGTAAGACACTGTGTTCACCAGGTTAGGATGGAAACTTGCATCTGGTTCGATGCACTCCTCGGGCATGTGTTTCTCAGCTTCCTTCACAGAGTAGATCAAGAAAGTCAAGTGAACAGCAAACTGTCCTAGAAGAGAGAGGAAGAGGTACAAGGAGAAGACACTCGGGTGGGGCCGCTCTGCAGAGAGGGTTTGAAGTGGTCTGGCATGAGAAATGAAGAGGAAAAACGCAGCTGTTAATACTCCACTGATTGTAGCCTGGACATCACCAAGCTTCACACCGTCTAAGTACATAACACTTAGGACATAAGCCGTGGCGAGACAGTTCAGACCGAGAATTTTGAACATCTGAAGAGTCGTCACAAGTGTACTACGACCCTGTCGGATTATGTCTGTCACTGGGGCAACCGACGCATGTTTAGCTGTGAAAGGAGATGCCATTGATGCATCTCCAAGTTTGACTAGGGGAGCTGACCGGCCATCAGCATCATCACTGTTTAGTTCATCCATCATCTTCTTTAACTTTTGTCTCTGCATTTCTGCAGCAGTTAAGTGGCGGTTTTGGGGCGTCTTTCCTTTTGATGATCCTTCCCCATTCTGAATTGCGGTTTTGCTTGCTGGTTCTAATGGCAGTTTGGACTTTTTTGACTTTGACTTTGTATCATCTTTAGACGAATCCGACGGAGGAGGAGGTATAGTATTCAGTAAGGCAACTCCAACATGGGCCTTGAAATGTGAACCAAAATTATTGAATCAAACGAAAGAAATAAAGCATATGCATCATTTGCTTAGCATCTGGAATGCTAAAGCTCAATCTGCTCAGTAAAATTCATATCTGTGTTACCTGCTTCAATGCTCCAACGTCATTTGTCCCGTCCCCACACATCAGAGTTCCCCTTCCTACCGCTTTGAATGTCATTAAGATCAGCTCCTTCTGCTGTGGGGCAACTCTAGCAAACACCTGAAAAAGAAAAATGATTAAAGCTTCAGAATCTAACATTTATAGGTACTAAGAAATACCAAGTGAATAAGATTACAAAAGTGTATTTACCTTAACAAAAGGAATGACCTGCAGAACAGCAGATGTAGCCTGTAGCATTTCAATGCTGTCACCTCCAATGCATAAATCATGGGTCTCCGCTAGGGTTTCAATATCTTTGTCACTGAAAACAAAAATCAGGTCATCCTTTCTCAGTCAGAAGCAGGAGAACAACTTCAAAAGAAACCATCCAAGTGTCAGATAAATTCTACTTGAGAAATCATCATAGCAGAGCAAAATACTTCAAAGGTAAAAAACCAAGGCTCACATACACTTGAATGACAATAAAAAAAAAAAGAAAAAAGGTAGCATGGAGAAAGAGAGACTATTGTGACAACATATACTGCTGGTATCATGTGACTACGTAGGATTGAACAAGATGAGTACGAATTTGCTTTAATTCTACAGTAACTGTGATTAAAATTGACTGCACCTGTAAGGTATGATCTCCTTCTCATCAGGTGACACCCACTTGTATTCATCACCGGTCCTTGATCGACCAAGAATTAAAACTGGGTTTGATACAATATTCACTTTGCTGGCAACATGACAAGCTGTCAAAGCTTGATCACCTGTTATCATCACCTGGAATTATGAAAGCAGGATAAGACATCCCGTGTATCTGATTATATAAGAAAGAATGAGCATCCAGTAAAGCAAAGGCACAAAGACTATAAAAAGGCAATCAAAGACCCCAAAACTATAATCTATACTCCATTATATTTTCTTAATTGAATAATGAGGTAGCTGCTTTGCAGGTAATTTGTACTGAGGGGAAAAAGAACTGAATGAACCACTGGTAGGTGATAAGAGGTCCACTAATCTATGTGTGCATTACCAAGTCATGGGATGAATTCTTCAACTCCAACAGGACGGTGGCAGAATCTGATCTAATGGGGCAGTTGAAGACCTGTGATGCGAGATTAAGCCATTATGAACCAATGTTGATAGCGGACCATCGGTTAGATTTCAAACATATGAAGAATATAAAGCTATAAAGCACTATCCCATTACCGCAAACCCAGCAAAAGTAAGGTCACTCTCAACGGAATCTCTGTCCATGTCTCTAGCTTCACTAACCTGGTTATCATAATATAGAATACATATGAAGTAAGACTCAAAGCATATGAGCAGAAGCATGCATAATACAGAACAAAATGAAGCTGGCTATTTATATTGTTAACTACGGAAAGAACAAATCAAGAAGCATGGCAAGTGTGAAAGCACAGATAATTAAATATTCCACCTACAGACTAAAGGAGTCCAGACTTCTGATATAAATGTTGTACATTAGAGATTCACACAAAAACCTCAAAGATGAGCAATCAAATTCTATTGTCTATGTCTGTAAGGCATATTACTGACACAACTTTCTACGTAAATGACATGAATCAAGTTTTTTCAAGAAGCCAATAGATTCATGAGTGAGAGCATGAACAACTACCATCATATCAGGAAGTCGTTTAAATGCAAGGGCTAGAACTCGAGATCCTTGGCGTGTGAATTTCTTATATGTTTCGATATACGATGCTGGCACATCCACAAGCCTATCTTGGATGGTCTCTGGTGCACCCTGACAAAATAGATTTATATAAGCATCGAACATTTGGATTTGCTGATAAAATATTATTTTACAAGAATGATGTATTAAGCAAGACCTTCACAAACACGAAATATTCCTCCTGAATACGAACAATAACTGACATTCTCTTCAGATGCGAAGCAAAATGGTATCTCTGCATAATCTGCACCGAGTTGCCATTTCCTCTGCAGCAGATAATGCAAAAAAATTACCAACTTCCAAGGCTTGTCTTGCGCAAGCATATTTTCAAGGTTAAATAGAACTAGAACTAGAGACTATCAGCTATTTAGGGAGAATACACTAAGGTGTATTTGATAAGTAAATAAGATGCCAAGATGCAGAATGCAGAGTCAAAAAATATTGAAGCAGAGACTAAAGCATTATCCCATGATACGTTAATACTATCAGCTAATATTTTCTATGTAAACTTTAACTCCCATGACCCCCCAATCAACTGCTTCACACTATGATGTCCAATAAGAATGCCATCATCTTTTCATCTATGATGTCCAATAAGAATGCCAGAATATGCCTCCATAAGAACAGAAACCATAAACAGACTCTAGCAACACCAACTTTTAAGAAGAAACCATTATTTTTAAAGCAGTAGCCCTTATTCTTAAAATCTATACGCATAGCATTCACAAGACTAAATAGCCACCATAGACAAAGAACCAGAACCATAAGATAAGTATTTAAAAAATATGTCAAGAATCACCTTCTAGGCAAGGCCTTTTCATCAGCTTTGTAACTCCAGTCAATTCCTTTAAGTGCAGCCTTCTCAAGAGGATCGCCAACCTAAGTATTGAAAACGAGAATAACATGACAGATTTTATTATGATGATTAATGATGCAAAAGCAAAGGAAAAGTGGTTAAAGATGATCATTAGTGAATATAATGTGCATACATTATAAAGCAAGTATACTAGATGGAAATCAAATATATTGGAAATATAATGTGCATGGAACAAAATAATCTAGAGAATAAAAAATCCAACACTTGCACAAAAATGAAGTTTCTAATCCCAAAAACAGGAACCGCAGCCAAACTGATACAAAGAAATTGAGTTTCTCTACATGAAAAAGGAAAAGAAATTGAGTTACTCATACCAGTTTGTTGTCTACAAAGACCAAGGCATGACAAGAAGCCAAAATCTCCAATGTACGTACAGGAACCTTGCTCATATCAGTCTCTGCTTCTTCACAATCAGACAAGCCCCCAACTCCTCGGAACTCCTGTGTAGCAGTAACGAAAATGAGTTTATCATAAACAAAATCAAGCAAGCATATACCCAGAAATTTCACTTGACCTTACCATGTCATCTGACGTGAGTGTACCAGTCTTATCGAAACAACACAAATCAACCTGTCAGCAGAGGAAAGTGAGACACTAATCAGACAACAGTACAATCAAGAACGAATACTAATTCCTAGCAGAGTGCCGAAGGCTCAACATCTAGAGTACTTAACACCGATAAATAGCCAAATAAGGTACAACAGACACTACCTTCCCAGCAAAAGGGATCCTAAAAGGCTCTGTGCAAAATATCCCACGGCGTGCAAGAGCAATTAATGACGTATTGACAGCAATGGATAATTCCATAGGCAATTCGGGCGGGATCACTGAGGTGATGATAATTGAACAGCCTAGCAAAAGCTTATATTTGCTCCTAGTAGGATCCTCGAGCCCCTGCAAAAAGAGTTCTCTCATCACTAGTATAAATAAACATATTTATTTGAATAAGAACCTGAAACAAATATTGGCGTACCTTTACAAGAACATAACCCGCAGCTATCACCGCAAATACAACTAGAAATAATATGAACAGACCACTCTCCCAGCTGTTTGCAGTAACCTAATTTTACACCAAATAGATCAGATCAAAATTTTCTGACATGCTGAAAATGAAACAACAAATAAAGGAAAGATCTCTAACCCTTTCTGTAGAAAATAAAATTGTCCTCATTAGTTTTCCTTGGCTCGTCTCAAATCCAGTTCGGAGAACAACAGCTAGGCAGCCACCATCAGGGGTTTTCAGAGAGAAGGACTGACCCCAAACATTAAATTAGTATGAAACACAGGATTGGAAAAATCACGAAGAAGATATGGTTGATATTGCCGAGACGGAAATACCTTGTCAGGTGAATGTTGCAAGATCTTGGTCCCGCCAAATAAAACATGATTCTTATCCCTTTTGATCGATAGTTTTTCATCAGATCCTACGCCAGCAATTGGAACCTATAATAGCCATCATACAATCTCAGTGAAACATAGGTCACTAAACATATGGACCTTATAATGCTAGGGTCTAAGAAATATATCTATAGTGAAATAACTATTAATAATGACGATTCATAGTTTCAAACAATGACAAGAATCTATTACATTATTGTGAGAGAAGATGCTGATACAATAATCAGAATCACAAGATGACAAAAAAAAAAAAAAAATTTACTCAATACACAATGTTATAATTCTGAACTCTTCAAACCCCAAGTTTGGAGAGCGGAATTAGGAAATTAAGCCATATAACATACAAAGATGAAGTTAAGGAAAGAAAATACCTTCCATTGGGGAGTTGACTCGCCTGTCAAAATGGCTTCATTTACAATAGCACTTCCTACCAGTAAAAGCATGTCCGCTGGTACTGTTTTATCCTCTCCTCCAGTGTGAGTCGAAGGTCTCCCAATGGACACAACATCTCCTGGCAGCAGATCCGTACCTAGGAGCCTCGCCCACCTAAAATTTGACTTGTTCAGACATACAAGGAATACATAAACGATCTTTAAGGTAAACTTGGGTGGTATTCAATTACATACTTCCCACATCGATACACCATCACAGTCTGACTGTCCACCCTAACCCGTCTTAGGTCGGTTAATGTCTTCAAGCGGCTTTTTGCCATTGTTGACTCGAACATGAAAAGCATAAATAGGGTGAACACACTGTAATACCAGAATTCATCCAAGCACCAAAGACCAACACAGAAAACCTGCAAAGAGGAAGCACATTACTTAGAGCAACAATAACTATGAAAAAAAGAACTCTAAGATACATGCATTATCAAGTAAACAACACCTGAAATACAAAAAATGGTTCCATGCAGTTTTCCTTCATTAGCTTCTGGAATGTAGGTTGCGGATAATCAAATCTGTAAGACACAGAAACAAAGTATTAAACCAGATAAAAGAACAAACCAACACTTTGAATGTATTCAGAAGAAGAAGCGTTTAAAAAACAGGTTGGTTAGACACAATAAAAGAAAAACTGAACTAGCAAATTAAGAGACGATCGGAAAAGAACTGGCAATCACAAACATCAATTAGCAACCTTACAGTTAACTTGTGATAGATAAATTACAAGGCGACTTACACATTCCTTCCCCACTTCTCAGTGGCAGTGGCAACTTTAGCTTCTGTACCATGACCAGTACATTTTAGATAATCACCAAATGTTTCCTTTGTGGGGTAAGGAAGTTTGGAAAAGACTCCTGATTCTTTTGAGTATATAAAACGCTGCTTTCTGAAGTCAAAGAAAATTTCTTCCGTATCTCCCGAGGATGCTGAACCTGTCACCTGCAAACAGTAAAAGATAAACTGTTAGAAACATGAGAAGCAAGGGTAATGAAAAAATCAAGCATTTCCAGGCCAAAGAGGATTCAAAATAGTATAGGGCTAAAATTCATTAAACTTAAGGCAGAGTGAAATGGCAGAGACATATATTATTGGTTCGATGAGGGAAAAAAACTGAAGACTACATATCTCACGAGAACCAAGTAACCAACAAGTAACACAGAAAACAAAAAGCTACCAGTTTAAAAGCCAAACAATTCATGGAGACTATTTTAGTGACAACTTAATTACTGAACAAAAAATCCTGAATGAACTTACTTGGCTACGAAAATGAAGAGGCACAACTTCTTTAGAACCAGAAAATTTGGCTGGGGTAACTTTACATGCATCAGCCTGGTTGATACTGTTAACCTGTGAATCAATATAAACCTGTAACTCCAGATTTATCTAAGATTTTTTAAGAAATCGGTGTTAGGAGCCAATTAGGCTGCAGGGTTACCTTGCTAAACTGGACAAAACACTTGAAATCCACAGACCATGCAGTGAAAAGCAAGACTAAGATATGAGAAGCAGCAAGACCACCAAATGCGATGAGAGCATCAGTAAAGTATATGCTGGGTAAGATTGTAGTCAACCATACAGCATACAGAATAGCAAACGGCCAAACGTCCAAACGCCAAACCAAGTGCTTCTTCCTACATAAATCAACCTTCTCCACTACCTTTCCTCCCACACGAAAGCTCGACATCTCAAAACCAAAAACCTAGTTCACCTTCAATCCTCTAAACTTCCTTGAGTTCTGCACAACGTTACAGTTGCAGCTAAGTAATCGCATCACACACAAAAAAATAACCAAAAACTCAAAACAGTACAATGAAACAAAAATCTACAGATTCTAATCATTCCAAGCATCAAAATCACACATTAGAACAAAATATTGGCTATAGCCTATTGAGAAAAATCGATTCTGAACCAGATCTAAGAAGAAGAGAAAGAGACGAACCTTGAAAACGGATTAGCTAGAATCAGGAGATGTAAAGTAGGGTTTTCCAAATCACATGCTCAGATAATAAGATCGAATCACGACAAAACCACAAAACCAGAGAAGGGATCGCCTTTTGGTTGTCGCCTTCACCGTCACGACTCCAATATTGAGGTTTTTCTACAAAGATGCCCGAGCCGCTCCAGTTTCCGTTCTTGATTTTTATTTAGGCCAAATATTTGTTTTGACTTCTATATTTTATCATCTAATTTAAAATGTCAAAAAGAAAAGAAAAAAACATATCTAATTGAATTTTTTTTTTTTAAATTGAATTATTTAAAATATAATTTTAACTTCTTTTCTAAATAATTTGGATAATGATATTATTTATCTTTAATTTTTTGCGTTTATTTAAAGGTAAAAATATTATTATGGGTACTTTGTGAAACTAAAATTTTTGGAGCAATACTTGGGTTCACCCCTAGGGGTATAATTTTATATGTTTTATTTATTTAGTTTTAATTTATTATTTTTCTTTAAATATAATATTACGTGAATAATCTTATTGGATGATTTTTCTTAATTTATTTCATTTTCTAAATTTATTTTATTTATTTCATTTGTTTAATTGTAATTTTTTTTTTAAATAGAATATTACTTGATATATTTTTATTGATTAGATTTAGAAAGAGTGATTAATAATTAATTGATTAGATTTAGAAAGAATAATTAATGATAATATTACATGACATATTTTTATTGGCTAGAGAAAGAGATGGTGAACAAAGAGGTTCACCCCTAGGGGTGAACCCAAGTATTGCTCTATGTTATACCATAGTTATCTTTAATTAAGATTGATCTTAGAAAAATAAAAATAAAACAATATTCATTTAGTTAAAAATTTGATATTTTCAGACTATTCGATTCTGCCTTGACCCACTATCTCAAGCGCAACGGAATATTCCTGCTACTGTCTCGTTTCTGACCACTTGATTCACGGTTTTTCCAATTTACGGATTCTCAAGAAGGTTAGGCTTCTACTCTCTCTTCTTGATCATATTGGACTGACCACTGCTTATTTTTTTTAGCATAGTTTGGGCTACTGTTTATGTAAATCGTGATTGATGTAACTCTTAGCGGAAAACAAACCAATATTGTGTTTTAAAACCGGTATCGGCAATCAAAATTCAGAAAATAAAATTAATAAATAAATTAATATTTTAAATAATTTATATTATGTAAAAATAAATTATAAAATATATTATGTTGATAAAAAAATTGTCTGTACAAAGTTAAAAACTATTCACCAATATTTTATCAAAAGAAAAAACTAGTATTCACCATCTAACATAACTAGTATGGCTTTGAATGGATGCAGCGGTTGGGGCGGACAAAACCATATGCGAATTCAACCGCTAATTTTTATCATTTATAAGTTATATTCCGCAGTGGTGCGGACAGAAAAAAATAAAGAAAAACCGTTGTGGATCAAGTGCAGTCCACTTTTCAAAAAAATAAATTGAGACCGCAGAGGACCATGGACCGCCCCAAAAAAGACATTGTTTGGTCCGCTGATAGTTTTGTCCACTCGGTTCGCAGCTATCATTCGAACCTTCGACCATAAAATGCTATATGGTTTTAGTCATGGGCGGAAGCACATATTGGAGAGAGGGGTCATCTGACCCCAACTAAAAAACAAAATTTGTATGCTGTGTCTTTAAAAAAAATAATTTTTACCCCATATAAAATATAAGTTTGACCTCATTAATAAATTAATTTAAGATATATGAAGTAAAAAAATTCAGTTTGACCCCATTTTATTTAGTTAGACTCACTTTTAGATTGTAACTCCATATAAATATTATGAATTATTTATAATTTATTTTGATATAGAATTATTTTTATTTTTAAAAAGCACAAAATTAACAATAAATTTTTAAATTCTTAACTTATGTTCAAAAAAAAATTTACAGTTTGTAAACTACTTTTTTAATATATTTATTTTTGACCCCGGTTAAATATATTTTTGCCTCCGCCACTAGTTTTAGTGGACACAATACATAGTTACGGTGGACGGTAAATTGTTCTCATATACTAAATATAATTTATTTATTTATTTCTTTGATAAAGGTAGTAAATATAATTTATGATGGATAGTTTTCGTTTATAATATTTGGTATCTGACAAATGGTGGATGATTCTCATGCACGATATATGTTGTATGGTGGAAATTTGATAGGAATTTTATAGGTCAAATTTTATAATGGAAATGAAAATTTATAATCGATTAATTCTGAGATGGAAGCTCATAAACATTAAAAATTACATGATATGCACCTTTCGTGGCAAATTATATTCACATAAAAATAAATAGAAAATAATTATGAATTATATAACTCTAAAAATATCAACAAATTCCATATATAAAAAAACAAGATGAATATTAAATATCCCTTACACATTTTTTATTTATTTTATTATTATTATTATTATTGTTATTAATCTCTTACACATTTTAAACCTTAAAACAAGCAAACAAATACAAGACTAAGATCTTTATACTTTTTTGTTCACAAACACAAGACTAAAATCTATATACCAGAATCGGGTATATAATTCATGTTGTAGGGAACTGAACTCATGTTGAACGAAGCATTTGGAACTGAAGAGTAAGGTACCGAATGATTTTGAACTCCATAAGTCATGTGAGGTGGAACCGAGTGATTCATGCCTGTTCCAAAAGGTAAGAACATAGGTGATTGATTTATTATTGGCATACCATATGTAGGAGGAATATTGACGGTTGGTTGTGGTGTGTTCCATATGGTGGGTGCACCATATGTAGGACGGTCTAGTGATGGTTGGAAGCTGGTTTGAGTGGCTTGTGTATTCCACATGTTGGATGTGCCAAATACAGGAAGATCTAATGATGGTTGCGAAGTGGTTTGAGTGTTGGAAGTAACAACAACATTGTTGTTTTTGTTTTGACATGTGATACTTCTGCCATCTACCTCGGTGATGTCATGAATACTAGGTCTTCTTTTGTTTCTGTTCTTTGAGTTAAGACGTGCGAAGTACTTCTGAGCATGACTTGCTACTTGAACCGATGTTCTTGTCAGCACACAATTACGAGAGATGCTACGCCAATCACCTTTCCCATATTTTTCCAAACCAAGAAGAAATTGCCTGTTCTCAGAGAAAGCAAAATATTAATGTGAGAAGCAACACATAGCTAGAACAATTTCAACTCATAATATATCAAAATAAAAGTACAAAGAAAAAAAATACACAAAGATTCAACATGCTAGAAACTATTCTCACTAAAAATCGTAAGTATTAAAAAAATTAGCACAAAACATATATAATTTTGCTATCTAAACAAAATAACCATATACATAATTTATCAATAAAAAACAATTGAATAGTACGTAAGAACCTGTGCTCCTCTAATGTCCAAGCAATCCCCTTTTTCTTTTGTTGCTTCGGTTTTGATGTATTTTCTTGCATAAACTCACATTTGCGATTGTTATCACAAGCCCAAATGCTTCTTTCTTTATCACTAGAATTGTGATTTGGTTCTTCTGAAAAATCATAATCAGGAAGAGGTACACACCCAGATTCAATCATCATAACATCACGAACTAAAATCTCGTAATGCTCTTTAACTTGTTCTAAAGTTTTCCCTGGAACAGCTGCAACAATATTTTCCCAACGACTCTCACTTTTGTCGGTATATATTGCAAGAGCTCTCTCAAAAGCAAGATCATCGTCCCTGCTCCACGATGAACTTACACTAAATTTTTGTCCCAAAGTCATTTCCCCAAAAACTATTGAACCTATGTTGAAATTGGATCCAAACACTGCTTCTAAATAGGTGAAACTAAACAGTGATAATCGTAAGTGCATGTTAGTTGTAGTATTTATAGATAAAATAAATATTAATATTAATATTATAATTTTCTTTCTTTTTTTCTAGTTTCCTCTTTTTCTTCTTTTAACCATATATATAAGATTTTATAATACATTGCTTCATGTGACAGCTGGTAAAAAATATCAACTTAATCTATTTTTGGCAAAATAATATATTGGAAACAAATCTACGTTTCAAAATTAATTTTCATTTTTATGGTAAAAATATGGTTAGCCTTTATCATGGTCATTGAGGTGTCATCTATTATACAAACTACATGAATATTCATGCATATACATGTGTGGAGTTTTGTAGTTTATAGTTTTATTTGTTTATAATGATTTAAATTGATTGCATTAATATTTTATAAAAAATAATTAATTATTAAGTATTCAATTATAATTTAATTGTATTTTATGCATGTACACCACGTTTCCAGTGTTATTAGTTTTTTCTTGAAAATAATTTAATTCCAGCAAAAGATTTAAGAAGTATACAATAAATAAAAGTAGTAAAAAAAAACTAATTTACTCATGAAGTAGTTAAATGTTTGGAGAAAAAGAAAAGAGGTAAATATACGTAATTAAGCATAAAGTGTAAGAACTTTTTTTTGGAAAAATGGGTCTGGCCTTTTTGTAATCGTAATCAGGGCAGGTCCTGAACAAAAACAGTCCAAGTCACTATGTCTGAGGCCTTTAACCTAATAAATTAATTTTTGGCCTATTATATCTCAAAAGTATCGCTAACCGAATTGGTCGATCCTTCCCTTCTCCATTATTTGAGTTAACCTTTTTTAATAGGCGTGGGCTATCGGTTCAGTTTATTCGGTTCGGCTTGGACCGACCCGATTTGTTCGGGTTCGGATTTCAAGTTTAATTGAGGAGCAAACTGATCGGATTGAATTTTAATAGAAATCGGAATTTGGATTATTCGGGTTCGGAAGTAATATCCGAATAAAAACCGATTAGTCGACGTCTCTCCTTTCTTCTTCGTTCTTCTTACTCATGCCATCCATTTCTTCATCTCACGGTTCTTTCGTCTTCTACATCTGTTTTTTCATCTGCTCCATCTCGCTTCTTCTTTTTCTTCTCTTATGCTGCTCCATATCTGTTCTTTTTCTTCTCTTATGCTGCTCCATATCTGTCTCTGTTCTTCCTCTTCTTCTCCATCTTGGTCTCTGTTCGTTTTCTGCTTCTTCGTCTCTCTTCTTCTTCTCCTTCTTCTGTTTCATCTTTTTTTTTCGTTCACCGTCAACGACGGCGGCAACTCCATCTGTCGAAACTCCAAACGAAACCCTAGATGTATCCTTTTATTTGTTATTGAAAATAAATTGGGTTTGAGTTTTAGTTTAACCCATTAAGCATACAAACCGAAATTCGGTTTAAGCATACATCTAATTCGGTTTAATTTGGCGATAAAGTTTTTAACCTGATCTGAACCGACCCGAACCGAAATTTTATTCAGTTTTATTCGGTAGAATTATATAAATCCGAACAAACCGAAAATCAAATAAACCGAACCGTTTGTCCAGGGCTATTTTTTAACTAACTTATTAATAGATCCATAAAATTTTTTTTACTTTATAGCCATAAATTTTCAGAGTCGGTCCTTGTCGTAGTGATCGGATTTTAAACACGGTGAAATCATCATCACAAACATTATACTGTAATGTATGTGTACGTAAAATATGGAGTTCGTTTGAGTGACATATGGAAGTTCAAAATTGATTGCTTGCAAAGCTTTTTAAAACCTTGTAATTTTGGCTGAAGTTCAAAAATAACCTAAACCTCACATTGGAATAATGGTTTGAAATTCTCTTGCATATATATAGGAAATTCAAGATTCAAAAGTTTTTGAACATGGTGGTGGATCTAGCCATTTATTTTACCAGGGACAATATATATAAATAATAATTTTTACAAAATTTATAAAATACTTCACTTTTAAAAATATTTTGAACCAATTTTTATTTTTAAAAATAGATATACCCAAAAAGAATAATTTATATATTTCTCCATGGCATAAAAAAAACAAAAAAAAGAAGAAAAAAAGCCAAGCATAAATACGTTTTCTTGCACTCAAAGCATGAATACCAAAATTATGTTTAAGATAATTAATTAAGAATATAAATATCTTTAATTACCTTTACTGCTTAGGTAAATTAAAAGCAGATACTCAAATATATTCCATTTAACAAAATCAAGAAAGAGAAAACGATAGAATTATGTTGAAAAAATGCTTGTATTTAATAAGGAAATAAGAATTTACGTGTGCAAAGAAAAAATAAAATCATTTTTTTAACTAGGGGCAATTGATTAAACTCTTAAAGATATACAAAGAAATTGAAAATTTTAGGAGGGGCATGCAGCTGCTCCCTACTTACCATAAGTAGATCCACCCTTACATGGTGCATTAGACAAATTATAGTAACATTTAAACTGGAAAATAAGAAATACTTATATCCAACAGATAATTTATAACTTAATTACATTTAATGGGAAATTAAAAGAAGAAGAGAAAAATTAACTCAGAAAAATGATAATTCCCGAGTAATTAATCCTCGACTTCGCACACAAGACAAACTCAGAAAAATACAACGAAACGGGGGTACACGTGGACGGTGGTGGGTAAATCAAGAAAGGGTACAAAGTCAAAATAGTCAAATAGGTTTCCTTAAATAACTCATGTAGCTGGTGTGTTTTTAACTCCCTGTCCATTTTCATTCTCAGCCTTCCGATCGTTACAGTTACACTTGTTTACCGATCTGACGACTGTAATCGCCGCTGGTTCAGGAGATGCCAGTGTACCTAGCTTCAGCATATCAATGCTCACCTCTGGCAATTTAGCGGCTTCAAGTTCTTTCTCAACCAAATCCGACGGCGTTTTGCAGTATTTGTAAACCACGTAAAGTATCATTTGAAGTGCACCGAGAATAAACCCAAGCACGTTTGGGAACTGCGAAAATTGATAGAAATATAAAGAGAAAAAGATAAATTTATTAGTGCTCAAAGCAATATAATTACTTTTTATTTATATATATGAACTTTTACGCTTTATAGATCTATATCAATATGTCTATGAAGGTTACGTGTAGTGTATTATTAAGAAAATAGGTATGTAGATAGAATTCTTTTGTAAAAATATCAAATCCTTAAGGTTTTTTCTTTTTAAAAATATACAAAAAGTGAGTATCTTTAGTGTTTAGTGCGATATTTTAAATGTACGTAAAACGACAATAATACCGAACAAACGTGAATCCATATCTTTCTTTAGCTATATATATATGTATGATTAGCTTCATAGGCTCAGGTAAATAGAAACAAAAGCAAACCACTTCATGCAAATAATTAATGATAATGATAATGATAATGATAATGATAATGATAATGATAATGATGATGACTTACAGCGACATAGATATCCTTAAGAGCAAGACCATAAAGAAGCCACACGACAGCACTGATGGTAAGGGTCAAGGATAAGCTAAAAGGCATGTACTCCACACTTTTCGTCTTTATCACCGTTCTCTGTATTTTTAATATAAAGTTTTCAATTTAATCAAAATCATGATATATTCATTTAGTGTATGTAACACTAGCTATAGACTATTACTTACGATAATGCTAAGCGGCGCAGCAAAGACGCAGACAGAGAATCCGACACAGATTCCTCCAATGATTTTGGCACGTGTGGTTCCTTTAGCTAAGAACTGGCAGAGTAGGAGAATCAAACAGAATCCTCCAAAGTTCATTAGCAACAAGAGCTTCACTGTGAGCATCTACACCAAAACATCAATATATATGATCAATATATTTTATGTAAATATCACATGTAAATGTTGGTAATGAACATACTCGAGCTTTCTTGGGTGCGAAGGCAACGAAGATGGAGATGTAGATGGTTTCGATGAAGCAACCAAAGGAGTTGATGGTGACAAGAAGGAAGACATCTTTCTTCTGAGTAGCATAGTAGAGCCAAAGCATCGCGCTGAAGAGCGCAACCACATAGGGAAGAGATTGGAACCCTTCTGTTGTTTTCTTCTTCCAAATCCTATAGAACGTTGGCCTGTATATATATATATATATATCCATATCGAATCAATATCTAAAAACTTGATTTTGGTTTTGTATCATATATGATCCATTATTTAGAATTCTAGATAAGTTAGATGGTAACATAAACATATTATATAATCATGTGTTTTAACTGATGAAGGAACAAGAACATCGTGAGGTAAAAAGATGTATACTACTTACACGGGAGAGAGGAAAACAGCAAAGGAAATGAGGTTTCCTGAAAATTACACGATTTACAATGAAAAGTAGTGTTAATTAATAGATACACCGGTTTTGAATTGACAACAAAATCTGGATATAGGTTATATAGTGATATCGAGTTTGATGACTAGAAAAAAAAAGAAGAGAAATGAACGTTAAAACTCATACCTAGCAAGCCAAAGACAAAGGCCCATGTGTTATGAGTGTTGAACATAGCCATGAATGTGGATATTTGGTGTAGAGTTTTGTTTGGGAATTAAGGAGAAGAAGAATTTTCAGAAGTAAGAAAGATCTTATAAGTTTGTAAGTGTTTCTCTTAAATCAAAAGCTAATGGCACGACCTTAGCATTTTGGGGTCTTCAAGTATATATAGAGGGGGAGATCTAATGAAAGATAGGGAATGTCATGAGTGGGAATGGAAAAAAAAAACAAGATAAATGTTTTATGTTTATCATAATAATTTCAAATTTTCGAAATTAGAAAACTTTTCACAGAACCAATCAACACCAAAATAACTTTTTCACAAATAATGCATGTCGATTTCAGTTTAATTAGGCCAACTCTTTCTTTTAAGGGCTGGCTTTACGTCTAGATTCTACCTATTTCTCATATGCCTATTAGCCTATATATGTTTGTATGTGAATCAATAACATATTACAATATTAATTTCTGTGGTTTATACAATTGTACTACTTTATATTCTCATTCATCAAGAAAACGGAATAAGAGATTACGTACGAGGCTCTTGCTTAAATTACGTTTCCGAGAAAATTAGTTCACGTGACATTGTACGTAAATATATGTTGCCGTTTCACTTTTATTCACTTTTCATTCTCAATGTACGTTTCTCAGTTTTAAGAAAATATTTGTTTTTTCTTACTTTTTTTTCTCAATCATTAACATTTCTTCTCTAGCCCTAGTTCATTAATCTATTCAGTTTTACTTGAATTCACGTTTATTTCACTAAACATAAAATAGTTGAGTTCATGCTTTTATGGTGGTTTCTTTTTTCTTGTAAAAGTTATAAATGAAAAGGACAATATTAATCCCAATCTCTATTTTCAAGGACATAATGACGAGATTGTTCATTGTTGAGTGACTTTTTAATTTAATGTTTGGTTGGAAAAAAAAATGACGAGATTGTTCATTAGTTAGATAAAATCCATACTTACTTGAAGAATGGGCTAACAATTTTTCTGGATACTCAGAGCGAGTGATTATTGAATCTAAAATTAACATTACAAGTAAATAATATCATATATTTTTTAGAAATTAATTATCGAATTAATATGTTAATGTAAATATATTTGTAATTTGTTGTTAGACTCAAGCTAATGATCGATATCAAGAGATGATACAGACAGTGCTTGAACGGAGGTGAGTATGTGTGATACAATAAGTCAATAAGTGTGTATGTGACACAAGAGGCATTGCTCTAAGCAAGTCACGTCTAAAACTTGATGATGTGGCATTGATGTCTTATTGAGAAGACATGTGGACTCTAAGTCCATGAAAGAAGAAGCTCAAATTCATATGGATCAGTATCAAGAGGTTTGAGTAAAACTGATCATGTGGTGGGCTTTAGGGTTGCTCGTGGAGTGAATAAATAGAACGAGGTAGTGACAGAAAATGTTACGCGCATAGGATTCTATTGAGAGAGGCATATGACTGTATGTGGTGTCGTCCCACCGAACAAGATAGAAAGATATGTTGGTGGTATTGTTAAGAAGTTACATTCGTCGGAAAAGACAATGAATAGTAGTTTTTCATTGTAATTCTAAAAAAATGGTATTGTATCCATATAATAATTGTAGGTTACTTTCTTTTCTAGTGAATGGTTTATGGACTTGGTCTCGGAGATGTAGGTTAACCGAACCCCGTTAACAAATTTCTTGAGTCATTTCTTTCTTTTATACTCATGCCTTCTCATCGTACAAATCTATAGATCTAGTTCACATAGGTTTTTTAGTTAACATATAATTTAAAAAGAGTTAACGGTCCATTGGTGGACTGATGGCTGACCTGATCTAAACCGCTCCCTCTAAGTTTGCAAGATCTTTCTCAAATGAAATTAGAGAGAATTTGGATCTCATAAGATCGATTCCTTAATGTTATACGTTGGAAAGCAGTGGACCCTCATATAACAAGTACAACACATGTTTTAGAGGAATTGCCTTCATATAACAAATAACAATGTTATACATTGGAAAACAGGGGAACTCTCAAAACTACGTTTGTTTGTGTCTAAATTTTACAGCTCTAAGAGCACCTCCAATGGTGTTTCTTAAGAGGTTCTTAAGAAAGTTTTTAAGTTTAAAATAATTAAAATAAAAATAAAACAAATAATTAAGCTAAGAATCAGTTTTAATGTAAGAGCATCATTATTGCAGGTTTCTTAAGGGTTTCTTAATCCAAAAAAAATAAAATAATTATGAACAGTGTAAGAAACAGTTCTTAAATAAGAACTTTAAGAACCGGTTCGTAAGAGATTCTTACACTATTTTAGCCACGTGTCAATTCCTAATTCGTCAAAAAAAAATTTTGCCATTTTTTTTTCCATATTTTTTTTACCTGCTCAACCACGTGCACATGTTCCACTTTCTTAAATTCTCCCTCCGTTTCAGAATAGATGATGTTTTATCTATTTTATCTTGTTTCAGAAAGTTTGATGTTTTAATCTTTTTACTTTATTTTTATTGATAAATTGTAAATATCAAGATATAATGATTGAAAAGAATTATGTTACTATTGGTTTATAATTATTAAAATAATTTTTGGTAAGAGAAAATAATATATATTAAAAAAGTAATGATTATTTTTTTAATTTGTGTAAAATATCTTTAACATCATGTATTGTGAAACAGTGGGAGTATTACTTAAGAAACCCGAACGGGTTTCTCGAATAATGATGCTCTAAGAGTTTATATTGATAAATTTTACTTTGTTTAGCATAATAATGAAGAAAAATGAAAGATAATCGAAGAAATAGAGATAAAATTGAAACAGTCGCCGTAAATCAGGTTAATGGGGAAGAAGATGATGTTTCATGATTTATAAATTTACCCTTTTATTTTATAATAGTTTAAAAATTAAAAGAGCATGAAAGCATCGAACTCATGACCCTTCGGGGATAATAACTGAGGCAAACCACTGAACAACATTACTCAATGTTTACAATCTCGGAAAATTTTATAAATATACGTATATCTAATATAAAATAACATATTTTAATATATAATATATAATATATAATATATAATATATAATATATAATATATAATATATAATATATAATATATAATATATAATATATAATATATAATATATAATATATAATATATAATATATAATATATAATATATAATATATAATATATAATATATAATATATAATATATAATATATAATATATAATATATAATATATAATATATAATATATAATATATAATATATAATATATAATATATAATATATAATATATAATATATAATATATAATATATATACGCTTCCAACACGTATCCGCTTCCTAAATTTTTTAAAAAACTCGCTTTTACACTTCCGGATGTTTCCGGTTCTCCGTATCTACTTCCGATTTTATGCAACCTAGGTTTTTATCTCTCAATTAATCATAATTTATATTAAAAAAATTGATAAGAAATGAGAAATTCTTACCATGGTCTAATGACATATCCCTCTATAATATTATAATTATAATGTCAATATCAAGGCTGGTCCCACGTTTTCCGATGCTCTAAGCAAAAATAAATTTATGTTCTTTCTATTTCTTATGCAAAATTACAAATAATACTAATATTAAAATAATATCAAAACTTGATTTAATTCTTTTTAGTTCAAACAAAAATTATTAAAAAAACATAAAAAAATTATAGCGATGAGTGAATTTTTTTTTTCTAAAACAGAAATTTACTAACAAAAATCATTAACAACATTGTTAACTAATGTTTAGTTAAGTAAAGCCCATAATCATAACTAATAATATTATAAAAAGCCTATACATTTTTTAAAAATATCTAAAAATGACTTAAATTTCTATACCCTAAGTTATTGCCTCACTTGTTTGAGCTGGGGACCGGATCTGATAAATATTGGAATATTTCAGTAAGCTAAAGCTACAACGACGTGTCTTTATTTAGCCTAAAATTTAAATCACAAGTCCGAATGTCCGATGCACAATGCAAATTAAATATTTCTAGTTTCTTACAGACATGTTTATAACTCTCATCATTGTTTCAGGCATCCCTCGTTCCTCTGATCAACTTTGCTTTTTGACTAATCGAATAATCAGACCAAGAAAGAACAAATATAAATATAATTGGCCAAAGGCAATAGCATGTTTTTTAATTAGATTCATTTTTTTTTTCATTTTCAAGCACCTTGAAATACTTTTCAGTTTTTAATACAAGAGTTATTTACATTCACATAAAAACTAGTTGCCTCGACAATCTATTTTATTATAAATTTCACCATTTTTTATATATAATAGTTTTATACTTTTATCTGACCAATGAATGCCAAAGAGAAAGGAGCAGTCCAGGAGAAATTATCTCCATCGATTGCTTTGATGACGTCACGGGGGGGGGGGGGGGGGAAATGAATCCTTTACATTCCAAACTTTTTGGCAAATCATGGCTAACCATGTCCATTGTGAACCGTGACGCGGGATTATGTTCCATGCAAATATTATACTATATTTAAAAGATACAAGAACAAAATTTAAATAAAACATGCATGAAGATAACGAGTACGCCGGCTTTATCTTGAGGCCCCAATATAAAAAGAGAAAGAATAAAGATAGATCGAAGAGGATATAAAATGATTGGCCGAAATTGTTATTGCCACTAGATAAATATCACTTTTTTTTGGTTTTAAATATCACATTTTAAAAAAATGTTGAATTTTCTCGTCTAGGAAAAAGTTTTTGATGATTAAAATTAAGTTTTTTTGTTTTGATAAAAAGTTTTCAGTTAAAATGCAAAGTAGAAATTAAGAGTGTTATGACTTAATGTGTGATTTGGAAAGAAAAGCAGAGAAGGATTAAGGAGACTTAATGTGTTATAACATATAACATATATAGTTAAGAAATAACTAGAAAGGAGATCGATTACAAGATATTACTAGTTGAATGGTCCATGTCCACTTCGACCTCCTTGTCCACGGTTTCCACGCCCTCTAACTATTGTCTATTGCATATCTTGAAACTATTTGAACGTATAATTCAAAATAGCTAGGAACGAGCATTTAACTCACAAAATGGTCCACTAATCTTGGCATCTCAAAATTCGACACAAAGAAAATCCTGATTACCAATAAAAAAAAGTAGTACCAAATGTTTAATGTTGTTTAACTTACAAGCCCATATCAAGAACAAAAAGTAAATCGATCGATTTTAAGAATAAATAAATTTGCACAAACGTCGACTTTTTTCTTTTTATATCAATAAATTTTGTCAAACTCAAAACTGTATGCTTATTTTGGTAAATTCTACGCAAGATTAAGGTTTTGTCCGCAACTCACAAGTTATATTATGTTTCTCTAACTGACATCGATTGGATTACTTCCTTTCTTGTTTGTATAATCGTTTTAAAAAGACTTTGATGACAAAGATTATACTTAAGGGCAAACATTTTCTTTAGAAAATTTATTTTCAAATAAAATCCTATAAAAAAGAGTGAAACAGTAAAATGTTCCGTTTGAAAATTTCAAAAATATATATATTTTTGATAGTTTTCTCTATACTTAATTAGTTAAAAAACCAAATTTCATTGGGACATGTATATATAGAACTGGTTAGGGGATTCACCAGAAATCTTTACAGCCAAAAGAGAATTCTAGCATAAAAGATAGTTTCCAATTAGATCATCAAACAGATTTCGAATCTATGCTCTAAAAGATGTTTTTTTAGCAAATTAATTATTGGAATCAGAAAGAAAAACTTTTAAGAATGTTTTAATAAAAAACGGGAGATAAGATTTACCATTTTTTTTGTTTTTTGGTGTGGAATAATATCTCTAATTATTGAAGGCTTTATTGGACAATATATAAGTGATGATTCCACTCCCATGTAAAGGAGAACGAGATAATGTCAATCCTTTGTTTTGTTGTTGTTTTTTTTACTTTTCTTTATTTTTTTTCTCTTTCTCTTTCGCTTTTTTTTTCCAATAAATAATTTTTTAATTTAAATTTTTGTCACACACACTAATAACAGTGATGCTCTTCCCCAAAATCTGATAGAACACTTGGCAACTTGTGTAGTTGTATACCTTTATTTCTATTTTTTTTCTTTATTTTTGGTTTGTTAATAATATATTACACAAATTTAAATCTATCTGATGATACAACAACGATGCTATTACAATATATATACATACCGATCGTGCTAAATGCTAATCTCTGAGGCATGCATAATTACATATATATATATTAAAACGTTTTAATATATCTCATCAAGGATATTTTTTGATCATTTCCATGCCTTTCTAGCTAGGTGTATGGACGTACTTAAACGAAGGTTTATCTATTTCTTTCTCAGCTATAATATATAACCAAATGGTTGTGGTCTAATGATTCCCACTTGAGAAAGAGTTATCACGTTGGTTTATGCCAGAAATCGATTCTTTTCGAGCACAAAATTTTTTAAATCACTTTATTTAGTCACATAGATACTTGGAAAGAGAATATATCCGTTGACTGCATCTCTTCCAGAGGATTAGTCTAAACCCTTTTATACACCTGAGTTTTACGAGTTATATAAAAAAACCTATAATATATGCAAAATAATTATAGTTCTTTATTCGTAGTGGACTGAATATAATCTGTCCTATATTCAATTGTTGGCACACCAAAAAGAAAAACAACTATATTCAATTCGGTTTAAAATTCTGCTAAACCGAATCAAAATTGAAGACCAAATTTAAAATCCATCGTATAAGAACTGTTCGTAGCTTAAACCAAAACCAAATCAAACCTAAACCGAATGTTTTTTTCTTTCTACTCGGTTCTTTTTGTTGCAGGCTTGCAGTTTCGATAGGTTCATGCACGATGAAAAGTAATCGTATAATCAAATATACAAACAAAGTTATATTGAATTTCAAAACAAAAAGTCATATATATTAATCAAATCGAAATGTGAGAAGGAATAATTGATTTTTATTTTCTATTCTCTTGGTTGGTTCATGCATGATGAATTTTTGTTTTCCCTCAAAAACCAACTTGACAATGTATCTATTGGAGTGATGTAAGCAATGTAACCCTCTTTTGAGAAAGGAGAAACTCTTTTGGTGTTAACAACTGTCACTCTCCCATCTACTCCTTGATGCATGATTCACATGGAAAACAGCTGATGAGAGAGATGTAAAGGAGCTTTCTAAAGCTTAAATGTATGAAATCAAATTCTTTAGAGAATTTCATGGTTAGAAACAAAATGCATTTCAACCAAAAAATCCAACCAACTATAAATAGTTAAACCAAAACTTAGTCGAAACTTTTTATTTATAAATAATTTAATTTCATTGTTTTATAATCCAAAACCAAACCAAATGGAATGAACTGTAATTCATCAAAATTTTATAATTTAAAGTGGTAAACACATGGTACTTGTAATTAATCATATTAGTGTTAGAATATTGTAATGAATACACTAGGATATATAAAAGAAAAAATAAATAATTATTTGAAAAGTAAATGGGTTCAAAATGAAAGTAATAATTTTATCTAGTTATATAAAATAATATTTTTTTTCAAAAAGATTGTCTCGCTTGTGTTATCAAAGGCTCTGGAGAATTAATTTTATTTTTTAAATATATTGATATAATAGCAAGAAGAAAATAAAAATAAATAAATAATATTCTTTTAACATATATAGCATCTGGTTCTATAGTGTAGTGGTTATCACTCTGGACTTTGAATCCAGCAACCTGGGTTCGACTCCCGGTAGGACCTCTTTTCTATATTTTTAAGTTTTTAACTAATACATAGTTAACTTTAAAGTTCTTAACATATAGCATTTACATTTAGGAGGCCTTAGTTTTTATTATTCTGGTCCAATAATGTCAATAACCCAAAGCTGATCCAACCCATTTATTCCATTTGGTTAAATTAGTTGACCACAAGGCCCAAACTACGTAAAATTGCCTCCCGACCCAACAACACTAAAACTACAGGCTTGTTTGGTTTCTCATGAAGTTAGTCTTATTGAGACAAAAATTTGTATTAGTGTATTCATAGTCCCGGCTCAAAAATATTTATGGTCTTGTTCCAAGTTATAGGCGAAAAACTTTAACAATAACAACCAAAATTTTAAATGTAAAGATACATAAATTTTGTTAGTTTATTTCCTGTGAGAATGTACATTATGAAACGCCTCTTCTTAATACCATTCTAATTCTAACTAGTCATATAAGTCATTAAGATAGTGTTAATTTACATGATCCAACAAGATCTATTAGTTATTCACGAATACGAATTACTCTTTACAGAGCTTCTATTTTTATTTTTTAAGTAAAAAAAAGTTACATCCCTTAATTATCTGTATTAATAATTTAATACTTTAGTCTTATTCAAAAGAAAACAAAAAACAGAAAAGAAATGGTTTTAGGATCATCGGAGGGGAAAAAGATTCCAATTCAAATCTGAAATCTCTCTCTCTCTCTCTCTCTCAACTTTCGATTTCTGAGAGTAAAAAAAAAAAAAAAAAAAAAATCTCCAGATCTCCTCGTAAAATTCGTTTTCCGATTCGGTGTAGCGACGGAGAGAGAGAAGAGAGGAGCAAGTTGATTGACCGGAGAAGAAGAAGAGCTTGAAGAAAATGATAACGATTCCTTATCTAACCGCCGTATCAACCTACTTCAGCTACGGATTGCTATTTGCTTTTGGCCAGCTCCGTGATTTCTTCCGCCGCTTTCTCGATTGGTGGCTCACTAGCAATCTCCAGGTCTCTTTCGATTTTTCATATCTAATTTTCGTAGATGTTGATCAATCAATGTACGCGTTAATGCTCATAACTAACTCCGGTGAAATTTTACTCTCTATAGGGATACGCACCGATCTGTTTGGGGCATGAAGATTTCTATATCAGGCGATTGTATCATCGGATTCAAGTAAATTTATCATCATTTTCAAATCCATTTTGTTTCTTTGTCTTCTGTTAAACTTTGAAGCTTTTATTATGTAAGCTCTAAGATTTATTAATGTTCCTTGTGTTATTATTTTGGTTATTCATTTTCACAAGTTTACTGGTTGATGTGTAATGTTTGATCTCCGTTCTGCTTCCAAGGATTGTTTTGAAAGACCTATATCGAGTGCACCTGATGCCTGGTTTGATGTAGTCGAGCGCTACTCTAATGACAACAACAAGACGCTAAAGTGAGTCTTCTCTTCCTCTGTTTTTCTATTAGAGATTGTGAAAACCAAGCCCGAGTCCATGTGGGTGATATATTCTTGTAATATTGTCCCATTGAAGTTTAATTTGGATGGATTCCACATTAAGAGAGTTTCTGAGTAATCCTTTGGTGTCAACTTTGTGTAGGCGAACAACAAAGACTAGCAGGTGCCTTAATTTGGGGTCTTACAATTATCTTGGGTTTGGTTCTTTGGATGAATACTGCACACCTCGTGTTATTGAGTCATTGAAGAAATTTTCAGCTAGTACATGCAGCCCTCGTGTTGATGCTGGTACGGTTTCTTTTGCTGCCTATAGAGTCTTGAACCATTTTTTTGGATCTGTTTCCTGACAAACTTGTTTTCTGCCATCAGGAACTACATCTGTGCATGCAGAACTTGAGGAATGTGTTACTAGGTTTGTTGGAAAGCCTGCTGCTGTTGTTTTTGGCATGGGCTATGCAACAAACTCAGCTATCATTCCAGTCTTGATTGGAAAGGTATGCAAGGATTAACCCTTTGTGATGGAGGGCCTATGTTGTCTATTTTCTGAAACCAACCATGCTTAACTTTTTTTAAAGTAATATTTCATGTGACGCCTTATACGCAGGGAGGCTTGATACTAAGTGATTCTTTGAACCATAGCTCGATTGTCAATGGTGCTCGAGGGTCAGGAGCCACTATCCGTGTTTTCCAGCATAACAGTAAGCAATTGTTATGTTTCAGCTTCAGAGCTTTTTTTCAAATAATTGGATGGCTTACATGTATATTCTCTTGCCTTTTGTTTATTAGCGCCTTCCCATTTGGAACGAGTTTTGAGAGAACAAATTGCAGAAGGTCAACCTAGGACACATCGACCATGGAAGAAAATTATTGTTGTTGTTGAAGGTATTTACAGTATGGAAGGGGAGATTTGTCATCTGCCCGAAGTTGTTGCCATATGCAAGAAGTATAAGGTAAGGCAATATTCCTGAATTACTGATTGTGGAAATCGGCTGACAACTGAAACCGTTTTTTGTGTGCAAAGACCCCTTAGAAAAGTAACTTGGTTCATTATGTGCCACATTCAAGACTAAATTACTCTTTGCAATGCCATATTTTCTAAGCCCTTTTGAAGTTTTCTGTTGCGTGAAAAGATACTCTAAACTTATCTTCTATCCTCGTTCCAGGCATATGTTTACTTGGATGAAGCTCACAGCATTGGGGCAATTGGTAAAACAGGAAAGGGTATTTGTGAACTCCTGGGCGTTGACACTGCTGATGTGGATGTAATGATGGGAACCTTCACGAAATCTTTTGGGTCTTGTGGTGGCTATATTGCTGGATCTAAGGTTAGCAAGTGTTTACATCTGTTTTCATTTACTGATCTTCTATTTGCAAATCTTCTGTGGTCTAAGCTTGTTTTGGTAAATCAAGATTCTGACCTTTGAGTTAAGCGCAAAAAGAAACTAGATAGCCGTAAACTTCACTCAAAAGTCGAAACTTACTTTGAACCTTTTGAAATGACAAAGATAAGCATATAGCTGACACAGTAAGGCCTTCGATGTCTATTACCAATATCATGTGATGCTAAGGTAAAAGTTGTACACTTCTCAAATTCAACAAAAGACTAATCAATTTATTATCAATTTGTGTTCAACTTCTATAGGAGCTCATCCAATATTTGAAGCATCAATGCCCAGCTCACCTTTACGCAACATCCATACCAACTCCTTCCGCGCAACAAATTATATCTGCCATTAAAGTTATTCTGGGAGAAGACGGTTCAAACCGAGGTACTCTAATTTCTTTATCATCGTGTCACTAATTTACCATTTGGGTCATTGAGCATATTAAAAACTCCCATTCTTTCTCAAATACTGAACAGGGGCACAAAAGCTAGCAAGAATACGTGAGAACAGCAACTTTTTTCGGGCTGAGCTGCAGAAGATGGGGTTTGAGGTACTTGGAGACAATGATTCCCCAGTCATGCCAATAATGCTTTACAACCCAGCAAAAATTCCATCTTTCTCACGGGAATGTCTGCGAGAAAAAGTAAGTTCTCTTTATTCAAATCCAAGTATCGTTTGAGAACTCTATTAACAAAAAGTAATGGAACCTTAAAATTCTGAACAGGTGGCAGTGGTTGTCGTGGGTTTCCCAGCTACACCTCTACTACTGGCTAGGGCACGTATTTGTATATCCGCATCTCATTCAAGAGAAGATCTTATAAGAGCCCTCGAGGTAAAAAAAATTGCATTTCTACTCACTTGCATTTTATTACCTGCTATCTGCTGTGAAAAGCCATACCATGTTGAGTCATAACCCTCTTTCACACACTATGCCCGCAGTTAAACAAATCTGAAAAAATAGAAAAGAAAGGTTCTTATGCTTTGATAGAGCTTGGTTTCAATGCAAGTCAAGGTTTGAATCAGTGTTTGTTTTGACAATGCTTGTTTTTGTGTGGGACAGGTTATAAGCAAAGTAGGTGACCTTAGTGGAATCAAATATTTCCCGGCAGAGCCAAAGAAGATAGAACATACGAATAATGACATCAAGCTTGACTGAAGAACATAACACAATGAAATAAGAGATGCATCCAAGGAAAACGCAAGCAAATGCGGTGTAAGTGATTAACTTCTCATATCCCTCTGATGTGCCCCAGAGTAGTTTAGTCCAGTTTCTTCCAGCCTTGTTTACAATGATGCTACATTTGATCTGATTCTTCTTCATGTTTTTTCGAGATTTCTCAAGAGTTCAATTGTATAGTAATCTTGTTGAATGATGTCAGAGTTGTTTTATTACTCAGAACAACTGTTTGATTATTGTATTGAAAGGTTTTGGATAAATGGTCAAATAAGTTCCCAACCATAAGATGCTAAAAACAACCAGAAGGTACAACAATCACAATGAGTAAAAATCCTACTTCTTCTTCCTCTACTAACAACTAGTTCTAACACTAATGTTACATTCAAACAACACAAGAGCTTCAGACATTGCAGCTTACATTGTCAATGGCTGTCACAAAATACAAAACCCACAACAGTTAAAACCCTCGATCAAAAACTCTCACGAAAACTCCTTGCCGAGCTTTTGTATAGCGCAATACATCTTCCTTCTAGATCCAACAGCATTGATCCCCATATCCTTAAGATCCTCCAATGTCAACAATGGTAAAACTTGTTCATCAACTTCATGCATCTCAAACATTGGCCAATATCTTCCTAACCCTAATTCTTGTAACCATATCTTCACTCCTTCTCTTCCTCTCCAATCTCCTGACAAGTCAACTTCCCTATTCTCATACCTTCTCCGATTCTCCCGAGTCCGTTCTTTCATTGGACTCTCTGAATCTTCTCTACTGAAATCTCTAAACCTTTCTTCTTCTTCTTCTTCGTCCTCATCTTCTTCTTCCTCCTCTTCTTCTCCACTAAACTTCTCATCTCCTTGCTCAACACCGTCGAGTTTCGTAGCCCAATTCGACCTAACTCGCTTAGCTGATGCTGCTGCCGTCGTCGTCGTATCCCCACCCGATGATTTAACCCATTTATTAACCCGCCAAGTCCCAATTGCAATTGGATCTTCATCTAGGGTTCCAGTATTCTCATAACCGGAGCTCAAATTCGTCATGGTTCGAGTCCTCGACGACGAAGACTTCCCACTCTGATTCGTCGGCTCTTTTCTGTTACCACCACTCGGTCTCCATTTCGGCCGTCGCACTTGCGAATCGTACGCAGCAGAAGCCACGTGTTGGTACTGGTCGCCTCCGATGTCTCCTAACCTAACGCTAGGTCTTCTCAATCGTTTCGATCCGACTGAAACTGCGGCGGCGGCTGATATTTCCGGTGCTTCCGCTGAGATTATCGCCGGCGGGATAAAACTGCCGTTAATCTGGTGACCTTCTACTAACTGTAACTCAGCCATGGCCAGTGAGAGAGATTAAGAGAGAATTGAAAGAAGAGAGAGTTTTGGTGTCAGTTTCTCAGCTCTGGAACCATATCTTACTAACATACGCTTTTCTGATTAGGTTTTATCTGGAGAAATGGATGTGTGAGAGAATCGTCCTCAGAAGGAAAGACGAAAAGAGAGAGATGTAAAGAAATAGGCGTTTGAATAGTTGACACGTGTCTGTGGACATACTTCTAAGCTCTTGTAATATTTCTTACTCTTGTCGGAGGGATGTAGTGGAGTAAATATTTGGAGATATGAGTTTTAATAAATTTTGAAATGATTTAGTTAAATTTTAGTGAATTAGAAATTTTAGTTTTTTGAAATATTACCTGAAACCTTAAAATTTTAGTTTTTGTATTTATTTTTAACTAAAATTTTTTCTCAAATCTCGCTTGAAACATTTAAATCAAACTAACACTGAATTTTAAAGATATTTTAAAATTCATGTTTCAATAACACATAATTTGTAATTTAAACTCAAATTTCTCTAAATACTCTTTTTTTTTTACACTATCCGACAATTAAAATTACGATCATAATCAATAATTTATTTCTTTTGATCAAAATTTAGTCAATCTTCAAAATGTAAACTACATTTTCAGATAAATAATTAAAAAACTTGTTGGGAAAAAAAAAATTAAAAAATTTGTTGTGGATGCGAACGACAGGATGTTTTAAGGAGGAACAAAGAAACGGCAAGAGTTTTTAAGTGACAAATAGACGCGCGGAGCGTGGCGCGTGGTAATCGGCCAAAAACCCCTTTCCGGCCTCATCCTCAGAAAAGAAGAACCCTAACTTCTTCTCTCTGCTTCTTTACAATCCAGTGAACTAAAGTATGAAACTTCCATGATGAAATGGTGAAACTTTTCAATTTCCATGGCGATTTCCAGTGTGGGTTTCACTTGTAGATCCTATTTTCCTATTCGTACTCTTCAGTATCACTGTTTATGGAAGGTGAATTCTTTGAGCTAATTAAACGAACCTATAATACGATTATAAATATTCGATTTTGCTATATGTTTTGTTCTTTCTTAATTCGTTTTGTTTTGCTCTCAGATTCGGTTCAACACTGTTGCTACTGCAATTGAGACAACGGATGAGTCTGATGGTTTCACCAAGGACGTTGATCGTCAAGACAGGGTTGCTGATGTAACAAGTAAGCTAAGTCCATGATTTTACCGTGTAATGTTAAATAATGTTAGCACTAGAATCTATTCTACAATCTAGTTGTTATGTCAAACATTTGCTAAATTAATTCTTGAGCTATTGCTACTCTGTTGTGTGAAATCATTCGGATAATTCAACCTTTTCTTGGAGTTATTGTTTACCCTGCACAACGCTTGTTGTTTCTTATCTTTTCGTTTCATTTTATTGATTTGGCAAATGAAGGGGATCGTGAGTGGAAGCAATTGAGTTCAAAAGACCTTGGACTAAGCAGTTCAATGATTGCAAAACCCACGAGACAAGTGCTTAATAGCCTTAAGAGCAAAGGTTTATGGTTTTATATTAGATTTCTCTAAGTTTCAAAAATTTTACTTCAACTTACTGATTTTGATAAAAATCTCTTTGTTTTCTGTAAATCTCTAGGACATGATGTTTACCTTGTTGGAGGCTGTGTACGGGATCTTATTCTGAAGCGGACACCGAAAGACTTCGATATACTCACCTCTGCTGAACTTAGAGAGGTTGGTCCTTTGTTTTTTTTCTCACTGTCTACAGTATCCTAATCTGATTCCAATTTTTTTTATGGCATCGATCATGTTTAGGTTGTTCGGACTTTCTCAAGATGCGAAATTGTTGGAAGAAGGTTTCCTATATGTCACGTACACATTGGGGATGATATAGTAGAGGTTTGTTTTTAACTAGTTTTTTTCCTTTTGTTTTGAGTAACCTATAGGCATAGCTAAAAGCTCTAACTTTCTTTTATTTGAGTAGGTTTCGAGTTTTAGTACCTCGGCACTGAATTCTCCGAGAAACATGAGAACTGATTTCAAAGAATCGAGTGGCTCAGATGGTGACGAGGACTGTATCCGTTTGAATAATTGTTTGCAGCGTGATTTCACAATTAATGGGTATCTTGTTAAATACTTGGTGATTTTTCCTTTGCATCATAAATTCACCAGTAGTTTGGAGATTCTTGTAGTTTCTCCTTCTTCACGTCTCTTTGTGTGTTTACGTTGTTTTTCCTATCTCAGGTTGATGTTTGATCCATATGCCAAAGTTGTATATGACTATCTGGGAGGAATAGAAGATCTCAGAAAAGCTAAAGTGTGAATGTATTCTACATTAATTTTCTTTCAGATTTATTTCAGACCATTTTTGGTGATATACATTCATTCTCAATGTGACTCTACAATCACAGGTTCGAACAGTGATTCATGCAGGCACATCTTTTCAACAGGACTGTGGTAAGTGTGTCAAAATAAAAATGAATCCTTCTGTGTAACCCCTTAAGACTAATAGACTTATCAAGCTCATCATTTATGATATTTTCAGCTCGCATTCTTCGTGCAATAAGAATTGCTGCCCGCTTAGGCTTCAGATTGTCCAAGGAAACCGCTCATTTTATTAAGAACCTTTCTTTCCTAATACAAAGACTTGACAAGGTAGGCTTACATTACTGCATCCATCCTCCAAAAAAATATAAGCTTGACATATTGTTTTACTCTGTATCGTGTTCATGAATGATTATGTGTCAAATGTTCAGGGAAGGATCTTGATGGAAATGAATTACATGTTAGCTTATGGATCAGCAGAAGCTTCTTTGAGGTTGCTGTGGAAATTTGGGATACTAGAAATTCTTCTACCAATTCAGGTAAATATCAATCAGGGTTTCAACTTTCATGTCTCATTGTTGCGGCTTACTATTAAAGTTTGTCACTCTAATTTGATTTCACAGGCAGCATATCTTGCACGCAGTGGTTTCAGGAGACGTGACAAAAGGACTAACATGCTTCTGGTCAGAAAGAAAACTTCTCTTAAATAGTTGTAGACGTATTCATTGCATAGAATTTCGAGTCAAGAAACTGAAAATGAATATTCTATCCTGCAGTCTCTCTTTGCTAATTTGGATAAATTGTTAGCGCCTGATAGACCTTGTCACAGCAGTTTATGGTAAGATTAATTCGCATATCTGAGTTCATATCTCATCTTATGAATTGATTCTTTTCTTTTTATCTGGAAATTTAACAGGATAGCAATCTTAGCGTTTCACAAAGCACTTGCTGATCAACCTCGAAGTCCATTAGTGGTAGCTGCGTTTAGCCTTGCTGTTCACAACTGTGGAGATATTCTAGAAGCTGTGAAAATCACAAAGAAGATCACTAGGCCACACGAGAGAAGCTTCTTCGAGCTACTTGAGCCCGAAGAAAATGTCGAATTGAAAACCTTATTGGACGAGGTGATGGATCTTGATGCATCTATCAAAGATGCCTTAAACCAGATGACTGATGGGTATTTTATTTCAAAAGCTATGGCAGCTTACCCTCAAGCACCGTATTCTGATTTGGTAATAACCGGTCCTTGAAAAATCTTAACAAATGTCACAATCCAGGTGTGAAATTGATGGTCCTAATCTGTTGGTATTGTTTTTAGGTGTTTATACCGTTGCAATTGTACCTTAGGGCAGGCAGAATCTTCCAGTGTGTGGAAAAAGAAGAGACACAAATGGGATTTGAGGCAAAGCAAGGGAGCATGATCGAGTATAGTTCGTTATATTCGGGGTATTTCCCGGAAATTCGACATGTATTTGCAAGGGTTGTGTTCGACACTGTTTTTCCATTAGACGTATGTCAAGAATTGTAAAAGTTTCATCTTTGAATCCTTATAGCTTGAGACACAAGGCTTCTTGAGAGGTGGAGAAAGAGAGTATCAGACTTGATTTTATAGGAATCTTTTCTTCCAGTTCGAATTTTCTCTTTGGCGCGCGTAGAGTTCGTTAATTCGTTGGAGTTAACATGCGCAATGACATATTTATCCCTATGATTTGCGTTGGCCAACTTTAAATCACTAAAAAGAAATGGAAGTGAACGTACATAACAACATTTTTTTAAAATCTTAGTGTAAATTATGTATAATAGATGAAGGAAACTGAAATTAGTTTAAAAAAAACAAAAAATGTTTATGGAGTCTCAAAAGGATAACTGAAAATAGTTTGTGACTAGGTTGATAAGCAATGCCATATGTCTGACGAAAACTAGAAGCTATGTCACACTCACATCTCATGTATTATTTCTTTAACAAGCAATATCATCATATCTTTAGGCATGATTTATCTTTTAATTGTCTTTCTAGTTTCTGATAGAACAGAACACCACTTATCGTGTAATAATAATAAAAGCCACATACTTTATTTATTAATCCGCGTGAAATAAATATATTTCCAAACGAAATAGATTTTTTTTGCCAATTATATATTTTGTTTTGTCAACGAAATCTTATTAAATTGACTTGCCTTTGAATTTAATTACGTTATTAACAATAAAATCAAATCCACAGTTGACTAATCTGGGGTCCCATATTTTCCTCCGGCAAATCCCATAATCAACATTCGCATGACCGCATGTGTTCTCCTCCATAATAAACGGCGTCGTTTCAAACTCTCCACATTTTTTAAACTGCTTACCAAATCTCCCCCAGAAAATTTTTACTCTCTTTTTTTTTTTTTTGTTTCTCGAGAAAATCTAGCATTTCCGCTATAAAATCTAACTCTCCTGTGTATGCTTACTGCGAACGAATTTGAATCTTACTCATAAACTCTATTAATGGATCTCAGAAGGCCGAGTAGCCCAATGTACGGACGTCAATGGAGCGGATCATCTAACGGAACGGAATCAACAAGGTCGCCGTCGATGTCTCCCGCTCATCCGAATCAGCTCGGTGGCATTGGCGGCTTATCCACCGTCAAACGAACCCAGAACGTAGCCACCAAGGCGGCGGCTCAACGGTTAGCGAAGGTGATGGCCTTACAGAGCAATGAAAATGAGGAAGACGACGACGACGATGATGATGATGAAGATCACGGATTCAAATTCGCACCTCCTTCTGGAACAATCAACGGAACCAATAACTTACCGGCGGTTTCATTCTCTCGCCGCAGTCGATCGCCGTCAGCTGCGGTAAAAAAAAAAACAGATTTGGATCGATTCTGATTATGAGATGAGCTTATTGGTTTTTTTTTTTAATGATTTAATTAGATAGGAAGAAACGTGACAGAGCAAGTGACGTCAGTTCGTTCTTCGTCGACGGGTAGGCCATCAACGTTTGGTAGATCCACTACTCCGAATGCGTCTCCGATTTGGATGCCGTCGATGAAACCTCCACTTGACAGAGATCAAAGGTGAAGAATATATTTTATTTTTATTCTTTTTTTTTTTTTTTTGAAATGGCGCTTCGTATTTGTAGTCAATGAAACATGTTATTGTTTTGTTTGACTAATTTCATAAATTCAATGTTTTCAGATATTTTGGCGATGTACCGTTATTAAATTCGAGAGATAAAGGGTATCAGCGGGAAGCTTCAGATCTTCGTGATGAAGTTTGTGGACATTTCTTTTGAACCTTTGTGATTGAAGTTATATATTTTTAATGAAAAAATGGTCAGAAGATTTTGACTTGAGGCTGACTTTATGTTAATTTGCAGATGGATATGCTACAAGAGGAGAATGAGATTGTATTGGAGAAGGTTCATTGTCTTGTCATTGGAATTGTTTTCATTAATAATAAGCTGTTGGCCTCTGTTCATTCATAACAAGTGTTCTGGATTACAGCTTCACCGTGCAGAAGAATTACGCGAGGCGGCAGAAGCCAGGGCTAAAGAGCTTGAGAAACAGGTTTTGATCCCGTTGTCATTAGTAGTCCTTCTTCACTGAATTTGTTCTTGAGAGAAAACTATTTTGACAATAGTCATTGAAGTCAAGTCACTCATTTTTCATTGTCTTGTCGAAAAAAGCCGTATCTTTATTCTGCATCTTTAGGTATGTCTAGTGAGAGAGAAAATGTATTTTATGTCTACCATTATGTGAGTTTATGAAACCGGTGGAAAAGTTTAGTGTTTTTGATTGACCAACCATAAAAGCAAATGCAATCAAGTTATTTTCTGATATCAGTATTATATGAAATAGTGGCAAACCAAGTGAAGATGCTGACAATTTTGAGGCCATATGCAAATGCAAATGCAATGCACTTATACTCTATATTTAGGACTAGTAGACTTCATAGAATTTTCATACATTCAGGTTATTTAACTTGGAAGGACATGTATGTAGATGTTGTTGGCTATCTATTTACAGATTTCATTTGATTTTTTTTTTCTTGTCCCAAAAGGTTGCTTCTCTTGGAGAAGGAGTGTCTCTAGAGGCCAAATTGTTAAGTAGGTGGGAGCCTGTGACCTTTTTTTCTTTATCTTTCTCTTCTTTAGAATATACAGCAAGCAGTAGTTATAATGCTCATGATGAATTGTGATTTCCTTCAGGAAGGAAGCGGCATTGCGCCAAAGAGAGGTTAGTGCGTAGAGAAATAAAATATCTTTTACTTTACTTTGGTCGAGCTCACATATTCTAGTATTCTGTATTCTGATGCCATACTATGTAAAAGATAGATATTTTTTGTGAAGCCTAATACTTTAGACTAAATATCTGGCATAATGGTACCTTGGCACCTTGCTACAGGCTGCTCTTAAGGCTGCTGATGAGAAAGAAGCTGGTAAAAAGGAGGAAATTGTTTCCCTCCGTTCAGAAATTCAGGTAAGCTATACTGTTATTCTGGTTTCATAATGTGTGTGGTAGAGTGATCTGCATGATGAAAGCATCTCTTTATGTTCAGATCCTGAAAGATGAAGCTACAGCAGCTGTGGTTCGACTTCAAGAAGCAGAGTCAGAAGCAAATGCTCTTCGTACAACGAATCAAAGAATGGTTTTAACACAGGACGAAATGGTATGTTGATGAAAGCCTCAATAGTACTATTATCACTCACGTATAAAGATTTCTGATTTTATGGAAACAAAAAAAAACAATCATGTAGGAGGAAGTAGCCTTGAAGAGATGCTGGCTTGCCCGGTATTGGGGTTTGGCTGTTCAGCATGGTAAGTGATGCATCAATTCCGAAACACAATTTTTAAGTTTCTAAACTTACTCAGCTTTCTCTAATATTAGTCATAGGCTTACTATAGTTGTGGTGAGGTAGTAGAGTCTTACAAATCTGCTTTTTTCTTATGGCTTCCGTATGTAGGCATTTGTTCTGACATAGCACCATCCAGACATGAAAGCTGGTCGGCTTTGGCACCTCTTCCATTTGAGCTGGTCATATCTGCAGCACAAAAGGCCAAGGAGCTGTCTCAGGATCAAGGCTAGTAATATAAATATATGCTCTACTTCTAACATGAACGAGGTTCCCTGTTACTGTTGCTTGCATCATCTTTACTTACCAGCCTTTGGAAATTGATCAGGTGGGAGTGAGCAGAGAAAAACTGATAGATTTTTAAGTGATCTAACTGGAGAAGGAAATATCGAAAGTAGGCTTTCAGTTGAAATGGGTTTGAGAGAGCTAGCGTCCTTAAAGGTATCTACCATTGTTTCTGAACTTTACATTTAACTTACCTTACCTAATTTATAATCTTGAGGTTCCTATTCAAATCTCCAAGTGCATTTTCTTCAAGTTCTTATATAACAAAGAAATTTAGGTTGAGGATGCCGTTATGCTTGCAATCGCCCAGAAGAGATCACCGAGTTTGGTTCGTCAAGGTATGTTTTTACTAGTCGTAGAGATTGATTAGTCATTCTTCTCTTTGTTGTGATACTCTCTGTTCTCCTATCTTACAGACTCCAAAGGGCATGGAGAACTCAGATTTATAGAGACATACGGTAAAAGAGTCTCCATTGATCATTCAGATATGCAAACTATATCGTATCCTCATAATCTAACTTGCTGATATTATAATCATGCTATCACCTTTCTCAAATGCAGAGCTAAAAGAAGGTGAACAAGAAGATGTTTTCTTTAAGCAGGTAATTTTTTCTTTATGCCATATAATTCAAACTATTAACGTTTTTCTATGATCAACCTACATATGCATTGTATAAATTATTCTTAAATAAATTTATAATGTGGCTGAAACTTGATGAACCCATGTGGTTTGGTTATATATGCAGGCATGGCTAACATACTTGTGGGGTAGAGCTAAGTTGCACGGTGTGGAAGAAGACGTTGCTGATGAACGTTTCCAGTTTTGGATCAGCCATAGTGAAGGAAAATCTCCGACTTCTCAAGATGTCGTCGACGGTAATAAACATCTTCAATTTAATTTTCCTTTTTGACTTAACTCTGATATGATTCTAACATCACACAATAAGGCTAAAAACTTGTTATGTTTCCAGTGGAACGAGGTTTGCTAGAGCTAAGGAAACTAGGAATAGAGCAACAACTATGGGAAGCTTGCCGCAAAGAAACCGATAAGCTGCATCCAGCTACTTCTCCTACATCTACTCTCTCAAATCACAAACTCGACTCTTAATTTATAGATAGATATCAATAGCATTCTCTTATGTAGTTTAAAAAACTTCAAAAAATTGCAACATCTTTCAAGTATTGAACCCAAAAACAAAGAAAGCTAAAAGTCTAACCATTTCTGAAAATAAACACAAGTCCCCGGGGAGATAACACCGTCAGGTGAACAAAGCCCTATACTCGGACATGCCCCACAAGGCATTGAAGCAAAAGAAGTTCCAGCTCTAGCTTCACCATTACCAGAATTTTTACCAGCCAATTTATAGCAAAGTTCTCCGATTCTCGTAGCTGCAAACTCATTCAATCCATTGCTCTTAACCTCCATGATCTCATTATCCAAAATCAAGTTCTTGAGAATCTCCTTAGTCTGATCAACACTCAAATTCTCCTGTTTATCGAAATAACCACAAATAACATCCAAAGTAACAACCCTATGCGTATGCCTCTCCAATATCATAACACATTTAGCCTTTAAATCTTCGATTTTCGAAAGGTCAAGAGATCCATCAGTGTACCAATCACCACCTGTAAGCTCTTTACTAGTTTGAAACTCCATTGCTATAAAATGTTTGTAACCTTTGTTGTTCATGTTTGGAACTTCTCTGATGAGATCCTTCTTCTTTAGAGAATTGACCAATCGAGTAATCAGAGTTGGTGGGATAGTTTTATCTGATTTCAATTCCGATGTAGTTGCTCCCATTTCTTGATTCTTCCGAATCATATCCAGTACCTTCTTCTCATGTTGTTCGTTTATATTACCTCCCAATGATTTCGGATCCGGACGTTTTCGTTTAGTCATCTTCCCCAAAATCACACTGGAAACAATACAAACTTGATCGGAATTATTGACGGGAAAGTTGAATAACGATTACTCAGAAATAAATAAAAAAGATCAGATTCAATTTACCTTGAGATTAGTTTTTTCGGAGACGATTGATTCTTGGAGATGAAATTGAAAAAGCAATTCGGCGAATTTAGAGGCTTTAAGGAGAGCTCATAAAACCCTAGGTTTATTTATATTAGACGAAAAGGAAAAAAGAAAATTGGCTAATACGTATTTATGGTTATTAATTTCCAGAAATATAAGTTGATAAAAAATATATAAGAGTTTATAGAGTATTTAATGAAATAATCAGAGGATCTTTAGTTATAATTTTAATTTTTAAATATCCGTCTTCTTTTTTTTTTTGGTCCGAGAAGCTATTAATATAAACCTTGTGACTTGCTCTTCTCAGATATATAAAGCTGACATTTGAAGAAAAAGACATTTCTTTCTAAAATTAAAAAGAAATTGTTAGAAGAAGCTTTTCCAATGGCGGAAACTGAAAAGAAACGAGATCAATCATTTTCTCAAGTAATCCTTAATTTTTCTCTATTTCATTCATACCCCAAATTTAATCAATTATCATTATCACCCCCACCTTTAGCAACCATCATTACCCCCACAATTTTCTCTCTATCTTTCTCTGCAGAGCCAGATTTTGAATTTATAACTTTTCTCCGATTTTGTGATCTGATATTAATAATGGTGATATCTCAGGAGAAAGACGACGAGAAAGATCTCGACCTTAGCCCTGACGAGCACGAGTCTCCTCTTCCACTCACCGTCACTTCTCGTGTAAATTTCTCCGATCCTTGATTCTGGATTCGTTTAGGTTTTTGTAGTAGCTTCGTTTAAAATTAGAAACTCTTTTTGCAGGTATTGTACATGTTAGGAGACATAGCAGCTGGTCCAGCTTATCGGTTTACCCAATGGTTAGATTTAGTTCGTAAACGAAGTGCTACTTACGGATCCTCTGGCTTCCCTCACCGCCTTCACCGCATCGATGATATGGTCACTAGGTTAAGACTTTGTTTAATTGTTTATCACTATTCACAAATTTTGCTATGGTTTTTGGGATTTTTATGAGTATTAGAGAAGCTTTCCAAATTAGGAAATGACAGTTGATAGAAGTATTATCCAGTGCAGGAGAAAGGAATACTGATCCTAAAAGTCCACCAAGTAAACAGACTTCAGAAATTAGTTTGTGGGAAAGGCTTGGTAAAGCTTCTACTGTGGATATTGAATCGAGCTGTTTTTCATGGGATATGTTGTCTTCACTTCACCATACTGAACATAGTAGTAGTACTGATCATTCTGAAGAAGACCAGTGTAAACCGGTTGAGGTATATATATCATTATAGGATCTTTTGACATTATATGTAGATGGAATTCTTATGTATGTTTCTCATACACAGGTTACTGTGAATTCTGGGGGAGTTGTTTTCTTTGCCCTGTTCAATCATTCCAGCTCTGAAGATGCTTCTCGAAAGGAAGAAGCAGCAGTTATTAAATTTTCATCATCGAGGATGGCCACGCAATCAGAATGTCTAGGTTATGAGTTTTCCAAGTGGCTAAGGGTACAGATTCCGCAGGTGCTTCTTTTCTTTGCTGTATTTCAAAATTTGGTTAAGCCCATTTCACTTTCTTTGGTGTTCTCTACGGCTTTTTCGTTAATGAGTATTCATCATGCGACAGGCTAGAGTAATTCATAGCTGTAACGCTGAGTGGACACTGATCAAAGAGGCAACTGAAAAAGCACAAGCGAAAGCGACTTCAGAGGGAGATGAGGTTGGTGAAATGACATGTTCAGAACTTTTAGAAGCCCTTGAGCTCAGCCGTTGTCTTCTCTTAATGAGGTGAATGCACAAGATTCATCTTTATTCGTTATAACTTTTCTCCATCTTTAGACTTCGACTAACAACATCTTGATGGTTTTTTTCATCCTTTGCTTTAGCGTTTAGCCCAGATATAAAACTCGACCATGTTGAGAGATTTTAAAATTAGGAAATTATAAATTTAGAGTAAACCGTTTAATTTTTTATTTTAAGAAAGATATTAATTAAGCGTTTATGTTCTTAGATATGAAATAACACATCTTAAACAAAAAAATATGAGGTGGAATCATTTCATTGGATAAAACTTGATAACAATAGTTGAACAGAGGTACAAAATCTAGTCTTGCCTAAAATGACAATAGTTGACAATAACAATAATTGTGAACAGAAATATAGGCTGGCCTAAAAGGATAATGAGGGCAATGTCTTTATCCCACACATTCAAATTTAATTGTTAATAAGTGATGTTTGCATAAAATCCCTCGTCTAAGCGCTGCATTCTCAATTTGTGATGGCAGTTATGTTCATGGATGTCCAATGCTGGAGAGCATGAGTAGTTTTGAAACTGAAGAAAAAGCAGAGAGAGCTGCTGCAGCGCTAGGGAGAATCTTGGTGTTAGATCTTGTAATTAGGAACGAAGACAGATTACCTTGTCGTCAGCTGAGATGGCGTGGCAACCCTGCAAATCTTTTATTAACAGACCGAATTATGTCCTCAACAAAACATCACGAATGCTCATTTGAAGAAGCTTTTGATTCCGCCATCAAACGGTACCATCCAAAGGACTACAGATCTATTCAAAGGGAAAGAAGAGCTTCTTCCGTAGATAGCAGATCCAGATTAAGTGTCAGTGATCAAATGTTGGTCTCGCAATCGTCTGATTTTTCTGATATTATGGAATCACCTAAATCCTACGACACTGGTTATATGAGTCCAATGTCTGATAGATCAGTAGCTGCTGATTTTCACATTGTTGCCATAGACTCGGGTGTTCCACGGCGTCCCCCTGCTGGAAAACGGGCAAGCGACCAAGAAATTTATCCAAGATTAGTTGAGCTACTCCTCAATAGTAGCCAATATTCTTCGAATTTGTTACATGAAATAACAGAAGGAAGTTTAGGATATCCCCAAGCAGAAGATGGTGAAGGAACATTTAATGCTCGATCAACTGTAGTAACACCAGTTGTACGTGAGTTTCGAAATGGTTTTCGCGCTGGTCTCAGGGATTTGCAAGAGTTTCACATATTCCTTGTCACCCTTCATCAGAAATTAGACGTGTTGCTACGGGCATTTTTCAGTATGATGGACAAAACAATGTACGCAGATTTTGACAGAGAAGATTTTGCTGTTCCTGAATCGCCTTCACAAATACATGGGCATGAGGTGAATCATTATCCATCTCCTTCAAAAGATCGGATGCCTTGCGATAACAGCTCGGACAACAGTGAGTCAGATATACAAAAGTCAGCCCCCAGGACACCATCTTCAGAAAACAAAGAAAGCTCAGATGCTTGTTCGCCTAAGTCACGGGAAAGTTGGCAGGGAAGATCCAGTAGAGGTGGAGAATCTCTTAGCAGTCAGCGTTTGGCAGCAAAGCTCCGCGACTTCCATAAATTTGCAAAGGTTTGTTGCTTCGAGCTTTGATCACTATGTCCTAATTAGTAAATCAGGCTCAGATTTTTTTTTTATATAAAAAAGCTTGTCTTTTTGGATGGAAACACTCAGCCATTTTCTCTTCCTTGATTATTTTCATGGTGCTTCCAGATTGATGCTGAGTCTAATAAAGAACTAGACCAGTGGAATGAAACACTGCGGAATGAAGTTATGAAACTCTGCCAAGAGAACGGTTTCAACACTGGTTTTTTTGAGGGCAGTGATAATAACAGTTGCACCGATGCTTACGAGCTGAAGGTATTATGAGTTTTTTTTATTTCCTTTCTCCTGAATGTGATTGTTATTTCTTAATATGGTTTTTGGCAACTGAATCCAAACATTCTCTCTCGTTTGCCTTCTCCTTCATAATAGGTTAGACTTGAGCATATTCTTGAGAGGATCTCATTGATCTGCAAAGCTGCTAATACAGAGAAACCATCAATGATACAAGATAATCTTTTTATCGGTGGAGGATTGGCTGCAAGGTCCATTTACACTCTTCAGCATTTAGGTATAACTCATATTCTATGTTTGTGCGCAAATGAGATCGGGCAGTCGGATACTCAATACCCCGATCTCTTCCAGTACCAAAATTTCTCAGTAAGTAAATTTTTCTTATTTGTCTCTTGAATTATAGATTCGTTACCAAAGGCATTGTTAAAAGGAATTGGTAAAAAATGCATCTATAAAGATGAGCGTTCTCTTCTTGTGTCTTCCCTTTGACCAGATAACCGATCATGAAGACTCAAAGATCGAGAGCATCTTTCAAGAAGCTCTCGATTTTATCAACCATGGCGAAGAAACTGGCGGCAAGATTTTAGTTCATTGCTTCGAAGGTCGGAGTAGAAGCGCAACTGTAGTGCTAGCTTACCTAATGCTCCGAAAGTAAGTTCTCAGAGACGGTTAGAATCACTGACTGAAAACACAGATTCAGGATCTGAAATTTTTTTAACAAGAAATCTTCAATTTCTTCTTCTCATTTGTTTACTGGTGGGATTAATAAACAGGAACCTCACACTTTTAGAAGCATGGAGCAAACTGAGAAAAGTACATAGACGAGCTCAACCAAATGACGGATTTGCCCGGATGTTAGTTAACCTCGACAAGAAATGTCACGGAAGAGTGTCAATGGAGTGGAGACAGAGGAAACCGACAATGAAAGTGTGTCCAGTTTGTGGTAAGAACGCAGGTCTAAGCAGCAGTTCTCTGAAGCTTGATCTTCAGAAATCTCACAAAAAACTGTCTTCGGGAAGTGTTGACAGTGCAATGAACATGGAGATTCAAAAGGCTTTGGAGGCTCTTCAACTCAGTACTGGTCGTGGCTCAAGTGTTAGCTCCAATTCTTTTCAGTCTCATTCTGGTTAGAAAGTCCGGTTTAAATTTATCAGTGGTTTGTCCAGGTTAAAGTCTCTAATCGAACATCTTTCATTTTCTCATTACCTGATCTGATTTGTTTTTTTTTTTTTTTTTTTTTTTTTTTTTTGCTGTAACGATCTTTGTACTTGGTATACAACTAAATAAAGAGTTTGATATACATGATCAGGCTAAAAAACGAATTTCCCACTAAAGTAAAGCCTACATTAGTTAAAGCCTACAGGTGAATCACAAAATTCGCTCTAATATTACCAAGTTGGTGAAGTTTAGAAATGAAAGTGATATTGCAAATGTCTTGGTTGCTTGGCTACTCTCGACATGTTTTGATTATATCGACACTTTTCTGAATCACTTTCTTGTTTCCTTTCTCCTCCTGCACGTTGTTTGATTTGCACTAAACTTGGAACATAAACGCACAAATCTCGCCTACAATTTCTACCGGCAGGTTCCCCAACATCCAATGCTCTAAAGCATCCAGCGTCTCCAATGATGTTAATTACTCTGTGGTAACTCCTCCCATCAAACCAAATGGTGACATTCTTCTCCACGTCAATGAAGTTAACTTCCACTTATAAATGGAACATTAATGTCAAAGCATGTTTCCACTCTCAAGAACTTGCTCCACGACACCTTTCCGGCCTCAATCTTAGTCGTAATCCATAAGTCATATGGATTTGATTCATAGTACTGAAGTAAAGCCGCAAGCTTCTCTCCACTAACACAAGATAAAGTCACATAGTCATCAACCCCAACACTAAAGGGTAGAGGCAGAAGCGGTCCAAACCTCTGACTTGTAAAATCAAAACAGATAATGTGATCGACTACTCTATGGTCTACACACCTTTCTGAAGCACGAAAGTAAGTGTTTCCCTTAAGAGATACGCCACCAAACATCTTACCCCAATATGGAGTCACATCAAGAGTGGTCCATAAATCAGAGTCAAAATCGTATATTTCATACCAGAAAAACTGGCTTCCGGGTGGACGGTAGCAATAATTTATAAACCTCAACAGTTTGTAGCTACAACAAGATTCCTAATCTGTGAAAATATCTAGGTTCAATCCACCTTGTTTGCCCAAGTACGGATTCCAAACCACAACCCTAAAATCGTCTTTCAAGATGCATAGCAATAAACCCTCGCAGTTAAAGATCCGAGATATCTTCGGTAGATCTGAATCATTTAGGCAACTAAGCTTACCTTTTTTCTCTAAAAATGAATCAATGTCAATTCCGTTGAAGACGACGCTAATTAGATAAAGATTGAATGTTTTGCAAGTTAATCGCAATGCTCTCATAGATTTTGTGGGAAGTATTGAGAAAATCTCCTCAATCAAATCCTCTGGAAGATTTAAGATTGTCATCGTCATTGTTTTTTCCTTTGATTTCTTACAGCTCAAGTATTTAGTGGTTTATGGGGGTGATTGGTTGCAAACTTTAAAGACTTTAAAAAGTTTTAAAGTCTCCACAATTATTTTTTAACCAATTAGACTTTAAAAACTTTTTCTTTTTAAAAAGTCTTAAAAGCCCAACTACTATTTTCAAAATCTACTATCTCGAATTAGTACTAGATAACAAAAGAATGTGTGAAGTATGAACCAAATGTATAATGTGCCCCCAAAGGAAAATGTTGATCTTCGGAGACTCCGATCCTATGCTTTGCAGAAGAAACAGATAAAGAACAAAGTGAAGATCAAAGATCATTGCTTATTCTGAATGTGGTTTGATATAAGTTACTTATGAATTATTATGATACATAATCTGATAAATGAACATATGGAAACAGTATAATGTAATAATATATATATAATGGAAACAGTATCTAATTTTTAAATGAATATAATGTGGAAGCACCTTGGCCAATTTGTTGATATAAAGTGTAATGCGGTTAATTATTGCATTAGATCTTAGGTCAGATTTTCAAGTACAAATCTTATTATAAATTATGGATGTTGAGCTTATCAAAAGTTTCACCATGCTCTGATTAAGTAAAATTGTCCATCTTGATTTCGTGTGGTAAAATGTTCCATCGATATCATAGATGTGGTAGATATTTTTTCTTTTTTCTTTTCTTGCAACGATGTGGTAGATATAGAATCCTTTGTCATAGATTCGTGTGTTCCATATAAAATTGTACGTCGTGACATCATCATTTATAGAACTGTTTATCGTTATTACATATACAGTAGTTAGATTTACTTAGTATAACTCATAAATGACAAGAAATTTATGTTGTTATATTTACTTTAACGTAATAAAATAACAAAATCTTTAACGAAAAAATATATATATATATATATGTATATGGTTATTAGTGGTCGGAAAAATTGTATGCTAGGGCATAATTTATAGATTATTTGTTTGTTTAGTCACCTTTCATTATATGCATATGTTTGTGTATGTGCTTCTTATCCCGAAAAAGGACCGTTTAGATTGTCTTTCAACACTTTAGTTGGTGAAATTTAATATTTAGGTAGGTATGTATTTTTGGAGAAATATGAATTAATGGCATTAAATCGAATCGAATCCATTCCTTGAAGCAGAGTGGGTCCAAGAATGCAGCTCAAGTGTTTCGATTTTTGAAGACGTGAGGCTGAGATCTAACGAAGAGACATCAAAAGAGGACGAGGACGTGACCAAAGGTGGTACATATCACACGTATGACTCGTCCTCACTTTTCTATCCACAAAATTTCTCTAATTTCCTTAGGCATCAAATTAAAACCTACCACCGTTTTTGTTTCTCCTTTTCTCTTTCCAAAATTTTCCCCGACTCTTATTGATAGTGTACATCGATTTTGGCTATATAATAATAGTGTAAATTGTATGGTTATGGAGAGTCTCTATCAGTTCAAAATAAAAGCCGTAAGGATAAAATTAGTGAGTAATCTAAGGCTCCAATTGGTAATATATAGTATCAAATTTGAGTTGAAGTTGATGTTATAATTTGATGTAATTTGCAGTAAAAATTATATGGTATCAAATATGAGTTGCAGTAGATTTATGCGGTAAGTATGTAATAGAAATATGAGTTACATTTTATCAAAAACAATTGACTGGTAATTTTGATGATGTTTAGTTGCAGTATATGTTATCACTAAAAAAAAAATATTTTACATCACTTATATTGTATCATTTAATAAAGTGATGTTATTTTAAATCAATTATTTATAAATGAAGCAAATATATATGACTTAGCATCAATTATATTAAGTGATGTTATTATTAACTAGTTTTACATCAATTAGGTTAAATTGATTTAATTTATATTAGTTTGAATCACTTACCAAAAAGTAATATAAAATATAAATTTATGTAATTGATGTATATATTAATTTTTTGTAGCATCATTTTTCAAATAATGCAAAACTGAAAACATGATAAATTTTTAAATATCTCACATCGGATGATGAGAGAATGAGCTCTTGACAATTGCAGTTATAAATATTGTATATTCCACTACCAATTATTCATTAAAATCTTAAATCTATTCATGCCTATTTGATTAATTGGGTCCAAGTTTTATAATAAATCGGTATAGAAACTGACATAAATATTTTAAATAAAATAAAATATGATAAAATCAAGTTATTATAAATGATACAATTATTAAATCGAAACTAGTGTTAGTATCAATTATTTATAAGTGATGGAAATATTGACATCAATTATTATAACCGTTGCAAATACTAACATCATTTACATAATGTGATGTCAAAGATAACATCATTTTTGGTAATTGACACAAATTAACATCACTTACAACAACTGATACAAATATTATATACAATTTCATCAGATGTTAACAAAATGATGTAAATTATTTGTATCACACAAAAATAAATCATTTATTTAAATGATGTAAAAGTTTTTTACATGATTTATAACTAATACAAATATTAAAAATAAATGATGGAAAATGACATTTTTTGTAGTGTATTAAAAATAAATTAAATTTAAATTAATATTAATACCATCTATTAAAAATTTAACTATAAATAAAATAAAATAAATTATTAGATATATAGTGGCTTTAATAAATAGAAAAATAAAATCACACCATAAATTATGAAGAGATTTTGTATTTTGACAATGAATATTAAGAAAAGCACTAGAAATAAATATGTGTATATTACATTTTTAAAATAATTAAAATAACAAATAAAACCAACAATTAAAATAATAGGAATATTTTTGCTTGATTTTTCTGACTCATTCAATTAGACTATTAAGATAAATCTTTGTCTTAATAATAAAATAAACTAAATGAAAAATGGAAAATAACTCATAATTTATTATGTACAATGTGTAATCTTTGTTAGAAAAAAAAAAGGAACAAACATGTGATTTGTTAATTAAAATTATAGCAGCAATTTCTAGCTACTATATGAGATTTTCTTTGATGTTGAGTTATCATTTGAGTTAACAAATTTATAAAAGACATACCTCAAAATTGTAAATCAACCATAACACATTTATAACTCAAACTTAACTTCAAATTTTAAAAAACTTCATGATTTATAACATTTTTGAGTTATCTTCCTAAGATGAAATGATAAGAAATTATGATGCATTGGTGAAAATAATCTGGGGCCTTTAATTATATTTACAGACTGTATAAAATGCAATAAAGCCTGGAAAAAATGTTATACGTCCTTTTCAATAACATCCTCAAAAAAGTTGTACATTTTCTAACAACACAAATTTTAAAATTACATGCTAAATTCCTACCATCGTAAAGCCAACTGGACATAAGTTAAGAGAATCCAGACTCCAACATTAATAACAAACGTAATTTAAACGATATATTTTACCCCCAAAAAAAAAATATAAAAACGATATTCGTATGGTTTTAATGTTAAACTAGGTCCACTAATAGATCAGTCATCATTGTAATTTACGAAATATTTATGTGTGTAATTATTTCACTACTTTTTATGGTTTAAATGTTAAACTAGTTTCCACTACTATCTCAAACTAATGGACATTGGACTATTATGATTAGTCGAAATGTTACCCCCTCTTTAACATTTTAATCAACGTCCTTTCGCCAACTATGTGTCATCAATTTGATAGAAAATTCCATGTTTGGCTATATAAGTAGCCACGACAATAAACTTCACATTTGCTTACCAGAAATAGAATTAAATGGGACCTTTCTCTGACATAAAAGTATACGAATGGATAAAATAACATCATACGTCGACTGGTAAAAAAAGCCATATTTACTGAGGCAAAACACACACAAAAAAAGGCATATTAAAATGAACATTTTTATTATAATGTATTTAAAAAAAATTCTTTGAATGGGATTAGTTTTCGATTGGTCCGAAATCCCAGAAGCTACAGTCTTTATTCTACTTTCATATGAACACTCTTCATTCTCAGAAGCATCAAGAAACAGATAAAAAACAAGAAGAAGAAGAAGAAGAAGAAGCAAGATACGAATGGGACTTTTCTCTCTCCACCGTCGTCTCTTCTTCCTCCTCCTCCGCCTGCGACGTTGTCGGAGCTATTGAATTCGATCCCACTGATAATATCGTCGCTACCGCCGGAATTTCTAGAAAGATTCGTTTTTACGGCCTTTCCTCCTTGCTAAGAACCAACGCCGTCACCGGAGGAGGAGGAGGAGTCGCCTTAGTCGATCAAGCAACCGCCTGCGAGTATTACATATGTACACCGGCGAAACTTAGTAGTCTCCGGTGGAGACCTGGATCGGGCGGTCGTGTTATCGGCTCCGGAGATTACGACGGCGTTGTGACGGAGTACGATCTCGAGAAGAGAACGCCGGTTTTCGAACGTGACGAACACGGAGGCCGCCGCGTATGGAGCGTTGACTACACGCGCCACGGTTGTACAGCTGCTGTAGGCGCGTCGGGATCAGACGACGGGACTATGCAGGTGTGGGATCCGAGGTGTCCGCCGGAGGAATCTATCGGCGTTGTACGACCGGCGGGGATTTGCGGGAGTGCTGTTTGCTGCGTGGAGTTTGATCCCTCCGGTAGACCAGCGGTGGCCGTCGGATGCGCTGATCGGAGAGGGTACGTGTACGATATGAGGAAACTCGTTGACCCGGCGTTGACTTTAGAAGGACACACGAAAACGGTGTCGTATGTGAGGTTCCTCGACGGCAATACGGTTGTGACATCCGGAACGGACGGGTGTTTGAAGCTATGGAGCGTGGAGGATGGGCGAGTGATTCGCACGTACGAAGGGCATGTGAATACTCGGAACTTCGTGGGGTTATCAGTGTGGAGAAACGGCGCGTTGTTTGGTTGTGGATCGGAGAACAACAGGGTGTTCGTGTACGATAGGAGATGGAGGAAGCCGGTTTGGGTAGATGGGTTTGAACCAGTTGGTATGAATTCTGGTTCGGATAAACGGTTCGTGAGTAACGTCTGTTGGAGACAATCAGGTGTGGACCAGTGCACGCTAGTGGCTGGGGGATCTGATGGAGTATTGCAAGTTTACGTGGGCAAAAGAAAGCCATAGTATTCTCCTTAATTTATCATTACTTTTTTTTTTTTAATGAATTATGATGATGCTTTTTCTTAATTTCTTTTTCTTTTTTTAATTAAATTTGATCAACTATCTAAGATTGATTTTTGATGCAGTTGTGAGAGCATTCGATCTGTCTTTATAAAGGATTTTTTTTTATTTACTTATTCTATGTTTTTTTATGTAATTTGTATTTTTTGTGTTGTTAACCAGAAATTTTGAGTTTTTAATCCATACATTTTCATATTCTTTCTTATATTTTCATGGTTGAGAAATAATTTTCTTGAAGTTTGATTATGATTGCAGAAATAGCTACTAGTTTGTTGGTAGATATATATATAATAAATTTACATGTCTACCATATCAATGCGCCTTACGAATTTCGTTAGCCACTTAGCCATGACACAGTTTGGTACTTATCTATCTGTCTATCTGAGACAGTTATTTGCAATAAAAAGAAATGACATGATAGATTGATAAAAAGAGAAAAGCCTAGCTATGTGGTAAGCTGTAAAGTGGGATGTCAGTAAGAGTTTTATTCGTGCTTTTTTTAAGTCAGAGTTTAACTCTGTTTATCAGATGATGTCTCCAAGAGAGAAAAAGGCCATGTGCATAAGAGTCCTAAGTTTAATCATAAAACTCACATTAATATAAGTTTATAACGACAAAATTTGTCAACTACATTTCTTAAAGAATCAGTTTCTCTATTTTATGTGGTTGGTGAGTGCTTCGTATCTTTTCTGTAATTTTTTGAAAACACCGAGATTAACTCTAAGTGAGCAAGGCGTTTAATTCACATCGTCTCACAATAAAATTGTGATATCCAAAACTATTTTACTTACGGTTTGTTACGTTATTTTGATATTTTAAAAACATATGTAATATCCAAAACCTTTTATTTATTGCAAATGAAATATCGAGATTTTTGAAATGTAAAAACAATTTTCATCCTATCTCAGCATCTACATGCGAATTTTAAAGGACAATTTAGATGCATAAACGAGCATGCCCATACTCATGCATTTTTGTTGATCCTAAACAAATTAAGTGCGTGAAATAATATTCTAATATACACTTACTAATTGGATCAGCGCCAAAAAAACTCAGGCAAATTGAAGAATTTCTAGCCGCCACATATACTAATCGACACACTTACACGCATCCACTAAATATCTATAAACTCAACACCAAAACGAAACCACTTGGTAATGGGTGCCAAATGTGTAACATCTATATTTTCTTCTTCATATTTACTATTTGTTTTCAAGTGCAGAAAAAACAATAATCTTAGATTTTCGATAAAGAAAAAACAATACTAGTATATATTCCGATCGTGACAATGGAACCAACAATATAAACTGGGCAATAAAAGCAATTCAAGACGGACAAACAAATATTATTAGTATATAATAGAATCGACACCGTAAAGTAAGAGTCGGATAGTGACTTAGAAGAGCATAATTAATTTTGTTCTCTATCCTTATTATACGCGCAGGACGAAAACATTGTTTCTTGAAAAAGGTTTGTTTACAAAAGAATTGTATCAAGATCCAGATTTGGTTGTATAATCAAGACATTGTTTATTCAACGTCCTTTGCTTTAACTTCACGACTAAATATTCATCTTATTCAACTCACACAATAATATCAACTTTTAATATAGTTATATATGGATTTGTGTTTACAAAGATAAGGAAGGTGTGGGTTAGGTTGTATTGATCTTCTTTGATTCCAAAATTGCAAATTGCAATTGTTCTTCGGGAAGCGTCACAAGCTATCAATAAACACACAAGCGTCCAAAAGCTGATTAACCCGTAGTCAGAATACACCATTTATGTACATTTTCGGTGGCTTGGCAAACCTAAGAGAGCTCTAATGTTCATCAAAACCACTCTTTCATACATCTGTCAAAGATCTAAATGTCGGTCGTGGGTTGTCAAAAGTAGTAACTAAAACATGACACTTGTGTCAACCTCAGCAATTAGTCATAATTATTGAACTTGGAACTACACTTTATCACATCTTTTATATCGACGACACAACCACCTCATTGATTCCATAAGCCATTAGAAGACACTAGTAAGGGCTAAGGAGTTTTTATATAATATGTAAAAGTGTTGAGAATTCTGTGCTGTGCTATTGAATTGATGATTCTACAAACTTAAGAAGGAACCATCTTTCGAGAGATACTAAAGACAACAAAAACAGTTTGAATATAGTAAAATTTAGATGACGAAAAGTGTATAGATTTCTATTACGTCTGTGGATAACCACAAAGTCTCCAACAAAAGAGAGATTATCACAAAGAAAACATTCCAAAACCGAAATCAAACCAAAGAAAAATCTCCATACTCAGTTCAAAACTCCTACATTCCAGTGAATGCCTTCTTTCCAAGGGCAGATGCACCAGCTGGGATCACCTTAAGTACATTGAACCTCACAGTCTTTGACAACGGCCTGACGATAATAAAATCACAAACAATCAGATCGTTTTCATCGTCACGCTTAACTCATAATAAAAACTCCATTTAATCAACAAATATATATACTTACCTGCATTGGCCAATGATGACATGATCACCTTCCTTGACACGGAAGCATGGTGAGACATGAGCAGGGATATTGGAATGTCTCTTCTCATACCTGGTAATAAACATGGATGTTAAAATCTTTGGGGGTTTTTAATCAAGAGCAAAGATTCAGAATCATGTTATTATTACCTTTGATACTTTTTGACAAAGTGGAGATAGTTCCTACGAACAATGATGGTTCTCTGCATCTTGGCACTGTGGCAAGTACCAGCTAAGATACGACCTCTTATAGAAACAGTTCCAGTGAATGGACATTTCCTGTCAATGTAAGCTCCTGTTCCACATATTATACGAAAAAACATGTCTTAATAATTTTGATTTTGAACTACACTAAACCAATTTCAATCTCATCAAACTATATTCACCTAATTTAGTTAGGCTACTACATCATCTATTCAGATCGGTCTTTTGAGACTAAAAAGAGTTTAAGAAGAAAGAGAGAAAAAAAAACAAAACCTTCAATGGCTTCACGAGGAGTCTTGAAACCCAAACCAATGTTCTTCCAGAAACGGTTTCCACCTTTTCCAGGTCTCTTTCCTTTCCCAGATTTCTTCGAGCTGAACCAACACAAAAACCCTAATCATCAATCATATTAACAAAATCGGATAACAAAAAGGATAACAATGAGATTCATTTACCTAAGGAAAACCTTGGGCTGCTTAAGAAAAGCTTTCTCAGTCTGCAAAAGAAACAAGAGAATGAGAACCGTAAAGAGTATCTAACTATCTATCTATCTATCTATCTATCTATCTATCTATCTATCTATCTATCTATCTATCATCAGAGTGTAGAAATGAAAGCTAAGGGAAAACGAACCTGCTCAGCCATGGCTACTGATTGCTGCTCTCCTTGGAGCTCTGAGGCAAATGATGTGTGTAGTAGAGAGATGCGAGAGGCAAAGGCAGCGAAGCGACTCAAATGTCAAGCAATGACGCTCCCCCAACAAAACCCTAATTTTCTTTACCTAGGTTTGGGCCTTCTATTCTTATGGGCTTATTCTCTTTTTTGGTCAAATGTGGGCTTAATTTATTTATTAGTCAATGTAAAATCATATTCGGAGACTCGGAGTTGGAGGAGACCAATTTATTAACTTTGCCTCAATGCGTCTCTTCTTTTGTTAGTTTGTTAATTTATTATAGAATAACTACTTCTATTACTTTTAATTAACTAATTAACCACTAAACAGCCAATTGTATTTGTGGTTAATGATTATCATAGCCACAAAATTTTTGTATATATATAAATTTTATTCTTGTATATTTTCCCTTCTTATGTTGCATGTGTTTTAATCTTGTTTAAAGTGTATGTCAATATGTACATGGATAGTCTATCTGTAATTTTGTAAACTCTAGTTCGAAGTAATATTAATCAAATAGATTTAAGGGTTATGGTTACATTATTCTAGTTTAGCATAATTGTCTTTTTTTAATAAGATTCGGGGGCTGAGCATGATTTCTTTCTGCTGCAAACATTTGAAACTAAACAGAATAAATGTAACAATCTATTATGGGACCTTGTTCCCATTTTACAAATCGTACCACTTACTTCCGCATTTATGATAGGGGCCAAATGGATGAGATTAGGGATGTTGTGGTGGGTTTTTTTATCAGACCCGATCCGAGTTTGTTTTCAGCCTGTCCGAATTGATCCCGTTTAAAAAAAACCTGCATAGCTTGATATTCGATCTGGCTTACCCGAAAAAAATTCGTAGGTTTCTGCGGATATCCGAATTGATTTTTTTTTTTTTGTATTTTAAATTTAATTTGTTTTTGAAAACAAGAAAATTGGAAAATAAATTTAATTTTTTTTTTACAATTCATGGTAATTAATAGGTGAATTGTTTAAGTTTACGTCTTAAAACTGATTATTTACGTTTCAAAACATAAGCTTGTAGACAAGTAGTTAATAGGCATCATCCAGTTTGGTTTCAAAATCATGATCTTATATAGTTAAGCAAAAAAAAAAGCATATCAATCAGATTAACATTACAATTACATAATGATATCTGTTGTGGTGGGTAAAAAAATCCAGCCCGATCCGAAACCGTTTTGAGCCTACTCGATTTAGGTCTTTTTTTTTAAACCCAAAAAATCCAAAATCCAAAATCACAATTTTATTGTTTTGACACAAAAACGTTGTTCCGCAATTTTGTGTTTTTTGACGAAAAATGTCATTTTATGATTTTTTCGCCATAATTGTAATTTTTTCTCGAAAAAAAAAGTTGAAAAAATTGTGATTTTACGGTTTTGGCAGAAAATCATCAGTTCCGAAATTTTATTGTTTTGGCACAAAAATATTATTCCAAAATTTTGTGTTTTAAACGAAAAATGTCATTTCACGATTTTTCCGCCATAATTGTAATTCTTTTTTGAAAGAAAAAGTTAGAAAAAAATTGATTTTACGGTTTTGGCGAAAAATGTCATTTCAAGATTTCCAGCAATAATTGGAATTATTTTTTTCAAAAAAAAAAATTAGAAAAAAAATTATGATTTTTTTGTCACAAAAAAAAACTCAACAGGTACCCATTACCCTATAGGGTAAACCCGAATGAAACCCGAGGTAAATAAAACCCGCCCGTTTTAAGCTTTTTTTTTTAACACAAACGGGCAGGCCTGCAGACTTGATATTATACCTGGATTTAGAGTATCTGCCGGGTAAAAACCCATAATTAACATCCCGATGGGATCATGCGATCATGATTACCCCATAAAGAACAAAATATATATTATTCCACGTACCAACCAATTCATAAAAGCTATAAGAAAAGCCTTTCAATGAAAAAGCTGTTTAGATACAAATCAAATTTAACAAACGCACCCCAATCAATATAATTAAGATGTTTCCATATAACCCTTATAACTTTCTATGTTGCCAAATTAAACCCATATTAAGCAAACTAAAAACGTCATTATAGCAAAGACCAGATTCATGTGTTTCCCATCGATGTGATTAATAATAAATCATATGAATCCAAACAGCTTTTTCGGAGCAGTTCCAGTGGCACGGTACTTGGCAGCTAATTCCTCGGCTTTGAGAATTTCTTCTCCACGTCTAGCTTCGGTCATCGCTCTTTTCTCTTCTGCTTGTTTGTGAATTTGAGCTATTTTGTTTTTCATCAGCTCCACATACACTGCCTTCTTCTTCTCCAATTGCTCCTGTTATTGATTCGTGGATACATCATAAATGTCTCGAAATCTCTAACCAAATATTAATAATTCTGAACGTAAAACATACTTCCATTTTCTTGAGGTCAGCTTCTACAGCTGCTTTCTTGTTGTTCTCCCATGACCCAATCGAAGAAAGCTTCTTCTCAGCTCTGTATCAAACGTTTTCTTTAGACCTTAGTGATGATATCTTGGTTTAGTTGCAAAAATTTAACCAGTGATTTGATTGTTGATAAATGTTATAACAAAAAAAAAAAAAAAAAACGTTACTTGTTCTCCACTTTGCATTTCTCAGCCTCTTCCCAAGCTTTGATAAGTGACATCCTCTTCTCTGTCTCAACTCTAGCCAGAACAGCATCTTCACTCCCAAAATATTTTTATGTAAATTCAATCATTAATCAGAGTACGTAGGAAAATCAGAGACAAGGATAAACACATGTCCACTCATAACCTTTTTATACTCCTATGGCTATCACTAAAAAATAAATGAGTTTTTAACCAGCTTTCAGTTTTTATACACTTGCACGACAAAACGGGAACCAAACCACCTAATTAATTAATTACATATCGTTTTATTTCAGATTATATTAGTATTAGTCATGAATCTATTTCGTTAATTACCTCGATTAATTGACGCTTCTTCCTTCTCTTCCTCTACTTCCTCTGCCACACAAAATATTTCCAAAAGTTACTTTTCTACCCAATAAAACTGAGAGAGTAATTAATAACAAATAACTAGTATAACAAAACATTAGAGAATATAACAATAATCTTTGAGTTCTTCTTGTCACAACCTTAAACTTTACATCAATAGAAAAAGTTTCAAAATTCTTTTCTTAATTAATCTTGAAATAAAAATGGATTGACAAAAAAAAAACTTGAAATGAAAAGGTTTGAAACTTTATCAGTAATAATTTTTTTAAATCAGGTATATTTGACTCTAATCAGTTAATTCAAAGAAAATATATATTGGCAGAATTTTGTCATGACCAATGATCCTTTCTTTAAGAAAAAACAAGAGTAATAATCTTTATACTACTGAAAAAGAAATAAGGAATTACTAGCAACGACGGGAACAATAGCTTTGGAGTCCTCTATCTTCTCCTCCGCCGGCGCCGGAGATGGAAGAACAGGAGGTGGGGCCACAGGCTTCTCCTGAGGAGCAACATCAGTCACAGCAACAGATTTCTCCACCGGAACTTCCGGTGATGGAGCTGGTTCCGACACGGTCTCTGTCACCTTCTTGGGTTCCTCTTCGGCCATGACGTTAGGTAGGTATAACAACTAAAGATTACAAGAGGAAAAAAGAATCTGAAGACTCTGGTTATATTTAACAGAGAGAGGAGAGATGAAACAAAATATTTTGAGAGATTAACTGTCGATTTTCAAGAAATTGAGATGGAATTGTTTGGTAGTGATGTTCTGTTCTTCGTTGTCATAAAATGACTCGCCTTCTTTTCTTATATATAAGTGTCTTTTGATTTTATTTTATTTTTATTCTCATTTTTAAATATTTTTACTCTAGTTAATAGTATTTAATTATTTTTAGGTAATTTTTGATTACTTTAACGTAGCGTTGTAGTTGCCATTGATAGTTTGATTCGCATAAATAGCTGTCGTTAGGAAATAAACGTTATGGGGTTCCACATAACTTCTTACAAGTTTGGTACTTAAAATGAAAATGTTTTTGAAGTACAGGATTCAATAGCAAATGAATAAGTCTTTGAATTATAGGAGTGGGTCCCATCGAGTGTTGTTAAAGTGAATTAACCGTAATTAGAGAGTATAACCGGTTCGCTACTCCGCACAACTGTCATCAAACCGGGGTACATGATTTAGGATTTCAAAAATAGTATACCATAAACCTGGTTTCGAAAATAAAAGAAATACTAATAAACCGGGTAACTATCGGAAGTTCAAATTATGAAATTAGGATATCAATTAGAGCAACTTCATTGCAAGTCTTTCAAATAGTATTTCATAAATTATAAAATAATAAATATTAATAAAAAATTATGAATTTTTTAAAAAGTATGAATTTTTTAAAAAGTATGAATTTTTTAAAAAGTATAAAAACCGTATGGATGGATCTCTCAAATTAGAGACTCTTCTCACATTTTTTAAGAGATCCACAATTTTTTATTTTATAATTTATGAGAGATTTGGTGAGAGACTTGCAATGAAAATGCTCTTATATACAAAATAAAAATATTTGTTAAATTTTTTTGTTTGTTTTGTTTTTGTTATAGTTTTATATTTCTTATGACTTATGAGACAAAAATGAATCACCAACTCCCATGACGTCATATGAGGTTAACAATTAAAAGGTTAGAGAAATATTGAGAAATAAAGATGGGATATTTACGTTACGTTAGTTGTATAGCCCTAACCTAAAAGGGACTCTTTATCACTTGTAACATTTCTTTACGCGAATCTTGTTTCTTATGGAAACCGTAAAGTTTTATCGTTGATGTAAATTGGTAAAGCTTAAGTGAATGAATCCGTTTAATCATAATATATCAATATATGCTAAATGCAGAATATAATTTATGTGGATGATTCTATAACAGAAATGTAATAGTTGCTATTTACAGTAAAAGAAAGGTGTCGTCACAACACACACAAACACAAAAGATAAGACGTAATTGTTCATTTTTCCTTGGTATACAAATTAATACATGGTTGATATTCCGATAACTTTGAGTTTTTAATTCCATATTATTCATCCGTTTATAATTTATTATTTATGATTGCAGTTAATTAACCAATTTTGTTAATATTTGACTAAAAATAGAAGGAATTATGTGTATCAAACAAATATGTGGAATTAAGGAGATGTCTCCAAAGAAAATTTACAGTAATGTATAAGAAATTAATTCAATGCTTTACTAATTTTGAAGCCTTTTCGTTTTAGTCAAATTTACGTTCAATTTAATTTTTTTTTCCCCTAAAAAATAAAATTGAACGTACTGATGTTTTATAACAAACTATATTGAACAATTATAATATTACATCTTATATTATTCAGTGATTCAGCATTCTAATTATAATGAAACCAAGATGACAAAAATGTAGGGTTTTAATAGTGATCGAGTTACTTATTTCTTAGGTTCTTCAGCCTTCTTCTCTTCCTTCTTCTCCTCTTTATTCTCTTCCTTCTTCTCTTCTTTCTTCTCCTCTTTAGCCGGTCCAACCGATATCAAATCAACTTTACCAACCTTCTTCAACTTCTTTACCACCGCAACCGCATCCATCAAACCGATCACGGTCAACTTTTGCTCCTTCATATCCGCTGCTATCGAATCAACTCCTGCTTAAACACAATGATACGTTTTCGTTTTTAGTTTTTTACTGAATTAGCCATAGCTAGGCCCAAGCTAATACTGATTAATCAGGCCCATAAAAGTATGGGCCTTTCTTCATCGTTAAATTTTTTTAAAGAATATCAACTCCTTGTCTATATGTCAAATTGTCAACAATTGGGAAAGTCAAATCATCCAAACTCTCAAATGGCAATTTCTTAAGTGAACAAAAAAACAAAACAGGAGCAAACTCGTTTAATCTTGTTTGGTTTTCAAATCCTAAAACATCTAAAATAGATTAAAATTACTACGCTATTATATCCAGAAACTAGGATCAAATTTCAATCGAAAGTAATTAATGAGATTAAGAAGAAGTAATAATAATCACCGAAGATATCAGCTGCAGCTTCTATGGCTTTCTGCTTGGTTTTATCATCGGTCATGGTTAAAACCTTCAACACCACTTTCTAAAAAGACATAAAAAAAAAAAAAAGTAAAAACGATTTGGGAGAAAAAGATAAATCATATTCAATTTTTAAATGAAAATGAGAAAAACCAAACCTGAGCCATTTCGTCTCGGATCTTGGAAGAAATAAGGAAGAGAATAGATCGAGCAAGGAAAGAGTTTGGTATGTGTCTTTTTTTAATATAGAAAATATAAAAATTTGAAGGGAATAAAAGAAAGAAAAATGGGTATTGATTGACATTTGACAAAAATTTGTGGTGGCTTTTGGTAAAGGTTGAGACATGTGACGTATGTTTCTTCAATGTAACGGACAGCTCTGCAATATTCTCACTACGCCTACTTTTTCTAAAGTTGTTTTGTTTTTTCTTCACTAATTTATAAAGTTGGCCAAATTATTTTATTTTATGTGCTCTTTAGCAACTTGGGACATAAGCCCATGGATTAACGAGGGCAATTTAAAACTTCTCGATAAAATACCTCGTCATTCAAATTCGTATAATTCATTTTTTTAATATTTAAATTTATAATAACAAGAAGAATTTAAAATTGTATCGCTTATACAATTTGTTATTCTTTTAACAACATATATGTTACAAATTCAAAATTTTGTTGATAAAACTTAATAGATATAATCAGTATTTGTTAAACCATTTTTGTAGTGCAAAGTGGTTTAAACAAATCAATCAGTATAACCATTCCATTAGTGTCACTCACCTTGAGTGGTTGGTTTGAATTTTCAAGTTAATAAGTCAAAAAGTTCAAACTAAACATCATTCATAATCCTGAAGTACTTAAGAACCAACACAGTCTTTTCAATTACATATAATCTAAGTTTTTCATTTGCAAAACTTAGAGGTCATATAACTTTCTACCATGGAGCCGATGCAGTTGTCTGAAACTGAAGCTCCACATCTTCAAGCTATTGGACAATCTTCGCAGAACATGACTTACTCTGAGATATCTCTTTGTCCACCTCCTCAATCATCCTTTGCAGCTCGAGAATCTTGCGTTGGTTCTCAACTTTTACGCTCATTTTCTCTGCAGTCACTTTCTTGATACCTTCGAGTTCCTCAATTTTCTTTGATTTCGTATCTCTAAGAGGAAACAGCTTACTGTTCCGCGCCTGAGGTACTTTTACATCGAACCCGTGTTTCTCTAACTTGGCAAAGGAACAATGGAGGCGTAATAATGAGGTTATGCGATTGTCGTATTGCAGAAGTTTGACTTCATCAAGTAAACCAAAAAAGGTATACATCATACCAACGGCAAACATTTCAAGCGAATCTTCGTCTCTTGTCCCCACTACTGAGCTGAAATGAGGACTTTGTGGGAATGCTTTAAATACCTCCATTGATTCAATTGTTTTCCAAATTGGTAACTTCTTCTTAAATGGCAAAACCATTACTGTTTCATTTGCTTTGTCTTCCTCAACACTAGCAACAGAACTAAGGTTTTCTTCTCTTCCTCTTTCGATTGTTGTCTTCGTTATTTTCCTGCATAGAAACCATGATTTGATAGATAAATAACAACCATGAGGATTAAGATAATAAGCCACCAGATTAGCTAACAAACTACCGAGAAAGTGAGATTGATAATGTTAAAGTATAGAATTTAACTTTACATTCTCTCGTGCTGTATCGTTTTCCGAGCCATTCTGATCCCTTGGGAATGTCTTCCTTTGAGTTGCAGCCTCTAAATCTTTCAAGGGTGATGCAGTTATCCCCGAAGGCAGGGTTACAGATGAATCACATTCTTTTTCTAGAAAACAATGACATTATAAAATCAATATTTATGATACAGAAACTGAAAATGGATTTGAAGAATCCGTTAGTTTTAGGAGAGTGTTACCATTCATCGCAGAATCACACAGCTTATCTCCTGATCCTTGAGCTAAAGGTGATTCCATTGTCTGCAACAATCACACAAATATCAAAAAACCACAACAAGAAGGTAAAATACAAAGACTACTCCCAATGCAAAACCATCATTACACATTTAAGAAAGGTAAAACTATAAAAAATAGTCTCCTTTGAAATTTTAATTCCAAATGGGATCCCTTAGTGTTAAAAAAATCCTCCCAGGGATCTTCATTTAGAATTAAAATTTTATTTTAAAAGAGCCCAAAAAAAAAATTGTCCCGAAAAGAAATGCAGTCAAAGGATAAAGTTTTTGCTCAAGTTGAGAGAGATAAGTCATTGACAACAATAGTGTTGACTGAAACCAATGAAAAGAAGGATAAATACCTTCCAAACACCATCTTCCCACACCTTCAAAGGCCTAATTAAATCCGATTTTTTAATTAGAAGGTCCTTTTTTGTAGCCTCGAAACGTACTAAACACCATTTCTGAGAGTCAGTTCCCATGACACGTCCTTCATTTTCCATCACTCGTGCTTGACGCCATCCCGTACCATAAAATGCCTCTACAACTTCCTCCAATTGATACTCTTGAACCTCAAAAGGACGCGGTCTAGGCCTAAGACTACGCAAATCAACGGTTTTTTTGGGTGTTCTCCTATTACCATTGCACTTCAAGGACTCATTACAAACCTTAACAATATACTTATATCCATCATCCTCCTTAATCTCTTTAATAATCATAGAAGGAACCCAAAAGTCTTCAACTTCACTAAACTTAGTATTCACTTCCACCATTGTTCCAGGACTAAACATAGGCTCCTCAGCCAACCTCCGCAAGAACTACTAACAGTAAAAGTTAAGTCATTTATTATGCTTTCACATCCGAAGTCATCAAAAATCAATAATAATGGCAGGAAAGTAACAAAATTGAGACACAAATGTCAAACCAAAATCACATCATTACCTCATGATTATGTTTTGATACAAGGACCCACCATGTGTATGAGCTCTCATTATCAAGCCACTCAAGATGAGGCCTCAAATGTTTTCTCTCAAACAGAATGATATCAGATAATGAATCAAAGCACACTAAACACTTGTCATCATCAATCTCTTTGACCACAAAACCAGTCCACCATGCATTTTTATAATCAGCTTCGACGATGGAGCCAATCATGATATTGAGGCGATATTGCAATTTTTTTGGCTGAATCGGTCGAAACAAGATATTTTTGTTGAGTTTGAGTTCAGCAAGAGGAGTCGAAACGTCATCCTTAAGCAACCGAACATAGAGTTTACGGAGTCTAGATTTGGGATTCGTTCGCGGTTTTGTCTCGATAATGGCTTTGTACCAAACGTCGTCTAAGATGTTTCGAGTTTTTCGCAAAGGAATATAAGAGAGTTCGAATTCGCAACCTACCATCATCGATGGTCTTTCACCCCGAACTTCCCTCATCCTTGATGACTCGCAAGAACTAAAAAAAAAATACTAAGTTTTTTAAAGAATACAAATCTTACCTGTTTGCAGAAACCGTAAAATTAAAAAGAAGAAAATAACTTACTTTTCTTCCTCGGAAACCCAAATGCCCAACTGGGATGACTAAGAATTTGAGCTTCTCTTAGCTTAATCACAGTTGGGGTAGTATAGGTGGAATATGGCGGGCTTTAGGAGTTGTCCTATTGGTTTAGATTATGGCGAGATTTCTCTCTATGGCGGAATTATCTAAACCAATTTCATTTGACATATCAGAAAATTATGTGAGTGAACAATTCGACGGTTACATTCACCACGGAGAATACCATGATTGATAATAACTATTAATATGGTTTAAATGGATGCAATATTTTCATATCAACGTACTCCAGAATTAGTGATGAGTTTTATGGGAAATTTATTTTTTAAATACCAAAAGTATATTATCTTACATATATATATATATATATATACAAGAACAAAGAATCTTTACTGTTCAATATTTGTTATTTTAATCATCAAAATGAGTTGAAAGATTAGCAAGAAGATTTTGTATCTAAATTATCTGCCATAAAATCAAAATAAATGATTATATAGCCAAAAACACTTACCAATGGAGGAGATTATGATGGTTTTTTGGGAAACAAGTATTCTATCAGATAGAAGATGAAACCCAAATGCAAATGTTCCTCACCAAGAGCTATCCGACGATGACAGACGAACCAACCCGCTTGTTGTGGCGGTGTAGCTTTTTTTTTGTTTCACAATAAGAAGCGGCTACAATAAAATATATAGTAAAAAATTAGGGTTTTTTAACTGACATAAAACGACTTCGTTTAAATTAGATATTTGAAATAACTAGACTACTATATTTTAAAATTATATATACTTATAATTATATTATTTAGTGACCGGTCTTAAATCTCATTTTAAAACTCCTAACATTCAGTATATGAGATCATCTCTAGATACACTTTCTGCCAATGGTTTGCATATTTGGCTCACTGAGTTGACATCGATGATCCTTACAATGTTAATGCATAACGTATATTCTCATATAAATTGCAAATGATGCTTTTGATCATACTTATAATAAAGAAATTTATATGACCCTTAACCCATGGACCAAACCAAAATTAAAGCTAAGTTGTTAGGTTTAAACTTTGATTTGCTCTTGTTTGTTCAAGAATGAAGAAGAAAATAGACAATAAACAGAGAAAGTGACTGAAAAGTAAATGGCACAAGAGATTAACGAGTTCGGATGTTAATGTGACATCAAGTTCACTAGAAATCAAGTTCTTGAAGCAATACAAAACTACGTACGTTTTAAATCTCTCTTACTCACATCTATATCTCTACTTTTATCTCTGTTTCAAAACGACACTAAAAGTTACATATTTCTTAGCCCACGGAACTAATAAATACATTGGAAGGCATAAAGAACAAGTATGTGAATTATATAAATACTAGTGAAATTTGAATTCAGGTGTGCTGATGGGTTAATACTTAAAACCTTAGTCAAACTACAACTTTTTCTCGCTACAATACAGTATTAAGACATCTCCTTATTTCAAGTCTTAACTAAACATGGCTTATCATTGATCAATCAGATGATATCAAAAATAGAGTTGAAAAATCAAGGAGATGTTGTGAGTGAAAAGGACATATTTTCTCTACGAGCATCAATTGAAACATCTCACCTAGTTTTAATCGAAAATAATCCAATCATGGCCCAAAAATGTTTTCTTGGGTAGGTAGTCAATTCATGTTTTTGTAATTGAAAGACCATGTGGTTATGTTGGTTTTGTCGTGTTTTACAACATTAAATTACGATTCCCTGATCTGAGGGAGTTATATTAGGATGTAACGAAGTGGAAGCTTTTCGGATAGACTATTGATCTATGGATTATATAAAGTCCAAAAAACATAAATTTAGAAAGAATTATTTTACGAGAAGGATATATTTCTATTCGTATTAAAAAAATTGTTCATATCGTTTGTCTAGAGTTTAGGAAATTGCTTATATTTCTAAGCTTCAATCTCTTATATAAATACTAAATTTTGTGTATCAATAAAATCAAACTTGTTCAATATCTAATTCTACTTAATATCAGAATTTTGTTTGTCGATCCAAGTGGTGACCCAAGTAAGATGGCTTAAATATGACTTATTACTGGTCTTAAAGTGAAATTTGGTTCGAGATAGGCTGATATATCATCTTGTGGTGGCAAGTGATGATGGTCATCTTTTAACCGAACCGAAAAAGTATCACCGTCTAGTCGAACGACTGATCTATTTAACTCACACGAGACCGGAGTTAACCTATTCTATACATGTATTGTCACAATTTATGCAGACACCACGGGAAGCACATTGGAACACCGCTCTTCGTGTTGTTCGTTTTCTCAAGAGATGTCCACGTCAAAGAATTTTGCTTAAAGATGATGCTGGTCTTTTTCTCAATGTTTATTGTGACTCAAATTATGCTACATGTCCTTTGACTCGTCGTTCTCTAAGTACTTTTGTCGTGTTACTTGGTGATTCTCTAATTTCTTGAAAAAACAAGAAACATGACATAATTTCTCACTTTTCTGCAGAGGCGGAGTATAGGTATATGACAGTTTCACTTCATGAAATACAGTGGCTGCGTCAGTTATTATAAGAGTTAGGTATCAAACACTCTGCACATACTCGTCTTTTCTATGATAGCAAAACAACTATCTACATTGTAGCTAATCCAGTTCTCCACGAGCATACTAAACAATAAACACGTAGAGAAGGATTGTCACGCAGTGCGTGATGCAGTTACATATGGTGCTATTATTACGAAACATGTTCGCACCAATAATCAACTTGTGGACATCATGATAAAGGCGCTTGGTCGAACACAATTTCAATTTCTTATGTTTAAATTGAACGTTTTTTTGACTTACACGTTCCAACGTTAGGAAGAGTATTACGAGAAGTATATATTCCTTTTCGTATTAAGGAAATTGTTCATATAGTTTAGTTTATGAAATTGTCTATATTTCTAAGCTTCAATATCTTGTGTAAATATACTAAACTTTGTGTATCAATAAAAATCAAGCTTGTTCAATACCTAATTCTACAAATTACATAAAATCTATGTTGAGTAACTAATTATTCAAGAAGTTTGTTGTTTCTAATTTTTCGTTCTCAAAACCTATAAGGATTTTTTTTTCTTTTTTTTCTTTTTTTTCGTGACTTTATGAAATTAAAACCCTTAAGTGTTGGGGGCACTATTACACAAAGTTGAAACTTGATGAGCAACGATATTGTTCACATTCCTTTCCTCACAAGGTTCTCTCTTTCTTTCTTTTTTGTCCTCTTTCTCTCTCTCTCCCTTCTAAACTCTTTCCAATCTCTTTTCTTGTATCTCCATCAATGAGGAACTCGCCGGCCAAGAACGGGTCGGCGGGAGGTAATTCTGGTAATTTTACCGACACCATCTGGTCTCCTCCCTTCTTCAAGTCCGGTTTCGGAATATCTCCCAACAGATCCTACGCCCTTGTCTCCCTCATCATCCTCCTAATCGTTGGCGCGTTCATCTCCACGCGCCTCCTCCTCGACCCCACCGTAAGTTTCTAAAAACGACACTACCTCTTGTCGTCTTAACTTAGCCTAAAAATTCTCGGTGTTTGTGTCTTTATTATGGGGTTTGAATTTTGTGCCTTTTGTCACGTGAGAGATATTTTTCTACTATTGTTTGGAAGAGTCTTGGTGGGTGGTGTTGTCGGCGAATCACGCAGAATAAGACACGTGTCCATTGTAGGACCCATTGAATGACTTTTCCAGCTCAAAATTAGCTTAGCTGTCTCCCGCTAAAGTAACATGTCATCTTGTTCTCACGCTTTTTAGGTTCTTATAGAGAAACAAGCCGCGACGGCTACGACGACGACTACAAAAACCCAAACCGATACGATTTCCCCGAAATACCCTCGACCAAAGACGGTAATTACACAAAACCAACCCGAGTTCACATTACACTGTTCCGCTAACGAAACCACCGGGACATGCACGAGAAACAAATACCCGACGACGACGAGCTTTAGAGAAGATGATACGATTACAAACCATTCTACGAACGCCACGTGTCCTGATTACTTTCGTTGGATCCACGAGGATCTCCGTCCTTGGGCGAGTACTGGGATCACGAGGGAAGCATTGGAGCGGGCCAAGAAGACGGCGAATTTCCGGCTAGCGATCGTCGGCGGGAAGGTTTACGTGGAGAAGTTTCAGGATGCGTTTCAGACGAGAGATGTGTTCACCATCTGGGGATTCTTACAGCTTCTAAGGAAGTATCCTGGGAAGATTCCAGATCTTGAGCTCATGTTTGACTGCGTTGACTGGCCGGTCGTTAGAGCTGCAAATTTCGCCGGAGCTAACGCGCCGTCTCCTCCACCGTTGTTTCGGTATTGCGGGAATGAGGAGACGCTCGATATTGTGTTCCCTGATTGGTCCTTTTGGGGATGGTAACAAAAAGCACCCTTGATTTTCCAAGTTGTTTCAATTACACCCCAATAGTTTTAAATTGATTAATCAAACCCCATTAAATTGTGTAGGGCGGAGGTGAATATAAAGCCATGGGAGAGTCTGTTGAAGGAACTAAAAGAAGAGAACCAGAGGACGAATTGGGTAAACAGAGAGCCTTATGCTTACTGGAAAGGTAATCCATTTGTTGCAGAGACACGACAAGATCTCATGAAATGTAATGTTTCTGAGGAACACGAGTGGAACGCTCGTTTGTATGCTCAGGTAATAAACTAAGATATATTGACTCTACTGGTTACAACTGCAATTTCATTAAAGAAAGCAACAGTTTTTTATTATGTTGTATACTTTGTAGGACTGGATCCGAGAATCAAAAGAAGGCTACAAGCAATCAGATTTGGCAAGCCAATGTCATCACAGGTAGTGAAATTTTTCTAGACTTCAAAAGATATATTCAAAATTTGTGTTAGGTTACGTTGAAATAAGAAAGAATATGCAATGTTTTATGTAACAGATACAAGATATATATAGAAGGTTCTGCATGGTCGGTCAGCGAGAAATACATTTTGGCGTGTGACTCTGTGACTCTTCTAGTGAAACCTCATTACTATGATTTCTTCACCCGAGGTTTGCTTCCGGCTCACCATTATTGGCCCGTTACAGAGCACGACAAGTGTCGCTCTATCAAGTTCGCTGTTGACTGGGGCAACTCTCACTTTCAAAAGGTACATTCTTAATCTATCATGAAATGTATACCATTAGAGCTTTCATTGTGGTAAGGTCTTGGTATTTAGTATGCAGCACATATGTATGAAATCTATGATGAAACGCAAAAATCTAAGTCTGTTGTTATTATCTTGCGGTGTAATAACCAGGCGCAAGATATTGGAAAGGCGGCGAGCGATTTCATCCAACAAGAACTCAAGATGGACTATGTGTATGATTATATGTACCATCTTTTAACTGAATACTCGAAACTTCTTCAGTTTAAACCTGAGATTCCTCGGAATGCTATTGAGATTTGCTCGGAAACAATGACGTGTCCTAGGAGCGGGAACGAGCGGAAGTTCATGACTGAATCACTTGTGAAGCATCCTGCGGAGTCTGGTCCGTGTGCCATGCCGCCACCGTATGATCCAGCGTCGTTTTACGAGGTTGTGAAGAGGAAACAGAGTACGGCTACGAGAATCCTACGGTGGGAAATGAAGTATTGGAGCAAGCAGAATCAAACCGGCTCTTGAATTGGTAGCTTCATTTCGAATTTTTGTTGTGTAGAGAAAAATAAAATATATATACGTATAACCGGGTTCCACTTATATTTTTACCCGGTTTGCTGTTGTTGTAGATGACTAGATTTTATGTTTCAAGTTTAGGTTATTTCACACGAAACTCAAAATGAAAAAAAAGTTCATACAATGTTCTAGCTTTAGAAAGATGAAATATTATTTATATTATTTTATTTGCTGATGTCGTTTCTGTTTCTTAGGTTTTGCATACCATATTTTATGGTTGTATAGATAAATGAATATTTCAGGTAATTAAATCGGTTGAGTCGATTCACTAGTAAGTAAACTCCAAAAGTAGTCTTTCTAGTATCTGATTTGTCTGTAGAAATATACTGCTTCCAATTTACGACTAAAAAACTCATTCTCTAATCTCTAGATATATTACATGATTACTTAATTAGTCTTCTTCATTTTTTCTTCAAGAGTCTGTATAAAAAGAATAATTAGCAAAGTGCCTAATCAATCGCCTAAAAAGTTGAATTTGAAATTAGTTTAAATTTGGTAAACAATAACCATCACCTTTAAAAAACACTAAGCGCATAGTAATTAATAAGATTGGGGTTGGTTATGAAAATGATGGTGTAACTTGATGGCTACTACTCACTCACGTCACAAGTTGCTATAACTTTGAGATTGATACATTGCTTCTTATATAGGCCATGATCATTTAAAAGCTGTTTTGCTTGTCTCTCTTTTATTTTCACGTCATGTAGGACCCAAATTCACTTGTTTGATAATTCTATTGTTGATTACTTGATTATAGAGTGATTTGCACGTTACTGTTCAGATTAGACCCACCGCATCGCACTACAATACAGTTATGATTATATTAGTTTATAGTTTATAGAAAGATCAAGCTATCGAATACATCCACACAAAGCTAACCTATAATATTAGTTATAACAAATGGTAAATATTAAAGTCGAAATCACACTGAACAACAATATTATTAATTTCCTTTTGACTATATCGAAAATCTACTTGCACATGTGCATCTTTTGGTGTTTGTTTTTAAGTACTAGTGTACTACTGTATTTCTCAATTATTGTTTCTGCCGGTTTTAGTTTCGGGATTAGGATAATTCGTTAATCAGACTAGTATTACATCCCAGTAATCTCATCACGTGCTTTTCCGTTGGTATCACGTGTCTATCACACTTCGCTTCATGTGCAAGAATTTTTAAAAAAAGGAATTATTCAGATCTCGCAGCCTTTTTTATCCTCAAGGTTCAGTATTCACATGCCTTAGCGCATGAGAATGTATCTGATCCACACTCTGGATCCATCTGTCTAAGCACCCCCACTGTTTTTTCCTTATCCTTCTTCAAAATCTGATGTGTTTATTGCCGTTTCTGATATTTGGTGAAGTTAATGCCAACAAAGAAAAACAAAATTATTGACCTCCTACATTCCGGATTTTAATACAGTTAAAATTAATTCAAGAGTTAAATATTTTTTCTAACATGTATATTTGAAGATATATTTATCAATGTTTTGGTTTACTTTAATTTTTCTTACTAAAAGGTAAAGAAATACACTGTTTTTGTTCTAATTTCCAGAGGGTCTTTTACAGTAGAATTAAACTTTTTGTCCACATACTGACAAAAAAAAAATACCCAATGTTTTCTGCTTTGATGAAGAAAAAAAATCCACAATTAATTGCTGAGTGGAGCGAAATCTTCCTTTTTTTATATTCCAATTTAATACTCCATTATTTTTTCAGAATATTTATTTATGTCATGGGCCAACGGACCTAACAGCCGTTACTTACCTCCGTCATTTCTGGCGGCAATAAAGATGAATTACCAACGTTATCGGTTTGGTATCTGCTTCGGTTTCAGTTCATTTGCTTATAATTACTATTTTTATTCATTTTCAGATAATTTCATAAAATCAAGTAATTGTAAATTATAAGTAGGAGATTCGAATTGAATAATCAAAAGTAAGTTATTGTGCAATCTTAATTTGTTTTAGTTTTGTGGTTCAGTCTGATACGGTTTACGTATACCAGTACAGTTACAACCGGCAAGGAAAATCTCGTCTCCGTTATCTAAGCAGTATAAAAGCAACCACTTCGTCTTCTTCATTTCCTCGCAAGTCGTAACCGTTCAAATTCTCTCTACAAACCACCTCTCTCTCTCTCTTTCTTTTTGCTCACTCACCTTACTTATCGAAGATGCGTGAGATTCTTCACATTCAAGGTGGTCAATGTGGAAACCAGATCGGTGCTAAGTTCTGGGAAGTAGTTTGCGCCGAGCACGGGATCGATTCGACGGGAAGATACCAAGGAGAGAACGATTTGCAACTCGAACGAGTCAATGTCTATTACAACGAAGCGAGTTGCGGAAGGTTCGTCCCACGCGCCGTCTTGATGGATCTAGAGCCAGGGACTATGGACAGTGTCAGATCCGGTCCGTACGGTCAGATCTTCCGTCCTGATAACTTCGTCTTTGGTCAATCCGGCGCCGGTAACAATTGGGCGAAAGGACACTATACGGAAGGTGCTGAGCTCATCGATTCGGTACTCGATGTTGTTCGTAAGGAAGCTGAGAACTGTGACTGCTTGCAAGGTTAGAATCGTTCTCTTCGATTCCGTTTTTTGTCTCTTCGTTTGAATTTGTGGATTTTCTTGTGTATTTCTGGAATGGTTTAAGCTGGATTTGTGAGATTTGTGTAATGTTGATTTGAATGATCTGTAGGATTCCAAGTGTGTCACTCGTTGGGAGGAGGAACTGGATCTGGAATGGGAACTTTGTTGATTTCAAAGATCAGGGAAGAGTATCCAGATAGGATGATGCTGACGTTTTCCGTCTTCCCATCTCCTAAAGTGTCTGATACTGTTGTTGAGCCTTATAATGCAACTCTCTCTGTTCATCAGCTTGTGGAGAATGCGGATGAGTGTATGGTTCTTGACAACGAAGCTCTCTATGATATTTGCTTCAGAACTCTTAAGCTCACCACTCCAAGCTGTAAGCATATTTTCCCTTTTATATATCCAATTGATTCGTAGATGAATGGTTTGCATAATCTAGCTATATTTTTATGTTCTCAGAGTAGAAGATTCACCATAAAATTGTGTCTTTAACTCACCTTGTTGTAACATTTTAGCTACTTAGAGTAGAGTTTGAATGGTAAATTGCTAACAAAAATCTCTGTTAACATCACCAATATCCTGAAAATGGTGTCGTAAACTCTTGTTTTAGCCTCAAAGTGTGTATTGATGCGTATGATAATCCGGTTGTTCTAATGGGCTTGTTTGTTTTTCTGTTTTGTTCAGTTGGAGATTTGAATCACCTCATCTCTGCAACCATGAGTGGTGTCACTTGCTGCCTCCGTTTCCCGGGTCAGCTAAACTCTGACTTGCGCAAGCTTGCAGTGAACTTAATCCCATTCCCTCGTCTCCACTTCTTTATGGTCGGGTTCGCACCGCTCACATCACGCGGATCACAGCAATACAGAGCCTTAACAGTCCCTGAGCTCACCCAACAAATGTGGGATGCCAAGAACATGATGTGTGCAGCTGACCCGCGTCACGGCAGGTACTTGACCGCCTCAGCCATGTTCAGAGGCAAAATGAGCACCAAAGAAGTGGACGAACAGATGATCAACGTCCAGAACAAGAACTCATCATACTTCGTGGAATGGATCCCAAACAACGTGAAATCAACTGTGTGTGACATTCCACCAACGGGTCTGAAAATGGCTTCCACTTTTATCGGGAACTCGACATCGATCCAGGAGATGTTTAGGCGTGTGAGTGAACAATTCACAGCGATGTTCAGAAGAAAAGCGTTCTTGCATTGGTACACAGGTGAAGGAATGGACGAGATGGAGTTCACAGAGGCAGAGAGTAACATGAACGATTTGGTGTCAGAGTATCAACAGTACCAAGACGCAACCGCTGATGATGAAGAAGAAGGTTATGGCTATGAAGATGACGAAGGGGAAGAAGTGCAGGAGGAGCAATAACAACTGCTTCTCTCTTTTTATATTTTGCTCGTTTGTGTGAGTTAGTGTCTTCTTGTTTTTCATGTTCATGGCTTGGCTTTTCATTTCTTTTTTCTTGTTTCGGGTCTTGGTGTTCTTGTATTGATATTTGGCTGTGTGATGGTTGCTTTTAGGTTTAGAGCTTTAGGAAAATATGTGTTTATAAGTCTTTTCGGTTGATTGGATTTGCGATATTGTTTGTTAGTTTTTTTCCCCATAACGTTTGTGGTATAACGATTCTTCTTCTCGTGATTCCTTCTATTTGCAATACCGTATTATTTAAGCCATTATATCATTTTTGGATTCTATCTCACTTTACAGACATTTTTGTCAGCTTGTTTTTTAGTTCCTTCTGGTAGATCCTTATTCCTTAATGCTTTATTCACTCAAATATAAGGAAGACGTTTTTTTATATCTCATGATTTTAATGGGTTAATGTACACCCTCAAATAGCTTGTAATCTGCCCTCTGATTGGTTAACTCCCTTGTTCTGTTTTAATAATAGGGGTTGATAAACAATGTACATTGCATCTATATAATGATATTATTTGTCACATTTTGGTCATATTTTTCCACTACAATCTTGATTAATCTCAATTTCTAAAATCACCATATAAGATCATTCGGATCAGCTTGGCTTCGACTCAAAGTACCTGATTATAGTAACATGACCAAAAAAAAGAAAAGAAGAGTTGGTTTCTTTGTTCTGGCTCGATCCTACATGCTAAAAGAAGATGCTAAGTCCACGCCCAGAAAAAGAGAATACAGAAGAAAAAAAATCAACTGTGTACCGCGATAGTTTTGGCCTGGAGCATTAGAAGCCTTGAATAACAAAAAAAAAAAACATATAATTACACAACCCAGTTCGGGATTAACTGAACCTTTACAGTAACTAAATGCGGAAAAAAAATAGTGTAAAAGATAAATCAAATATCTAGATTTACCAAAAAATCTGTAGTAGAAGCTGGAATGAGATTATGACATGTTTGATCACATGGATATGGACAATCGATTTCTTTCGCTTCTTTGTCTCTCCCAAAATACCAATCTCCTACCACCTCAGCAATTGTCTGAAACCCAAACCGGATCCGGCTTTAAAACCATTACAAACCGGATGATAGTTGAAAACAACTCAAAAATGAAGTTCCGGTTTATACCTTATTATGGATTCTTGGTGAAGTTGGAGAGAGCCAAGTCTCCTCTAGAGCACTCTGACAATGATCGAAACATGAATTTATAAACATTCCTGCTCCACTAGAATCTCTGAAGAAACTCATTAAAGCTCCCAACATATCTTTCCTAAACCCTACAAAAATAAAACCTGGTTCAGTTCTAGTTTTTTTACCGGTTTTCTAATTTAAACCGGATGAATTGGGATTTGAACCTTGGAGTGCACCGAGCTGGTGTGGATTACATGCGGTCACATTAAGCTTGCAACGATTCCAATGCCCGGTTTGATCGGCAGAAGGCGGAACCAGGCCATGATGGAACTGATTTGTATAAACAAAGCTTATACGTAAACCGCCGGTTTAAACAAAATTGAACCGGTACATAATAACGAAGTAGAATAGAGAAAATATAAACCTGGAATACATCATAGGCTGAATTTAAAATGAAAAATGGCGTTTTAATAAATCGCAATACGTATTGCGGGAAAAAACACTGCAAACGAAATTTCAAATAATTTTTAGACTTCTAATTAATTTGGTAAGAAATAGTTAAAAAGTTTATTTAAGATTTGAGATTGTACCAGAGAAGGCTCGGGGTAAAATGCGTTTGTGCAATTTGGATCGAGGTTTTTTTGTATACCCTGAAAAGTTGGTTTCCCGAATGTAAAAATATCAGAAAATTGTGGGGGAAAAAACTGATAATTCTAAAACTTGATAGCAAGAGTTGGATTTTCTCAAGTAAAGTACCTGTAGAGAGACAAGTTCTGTGTAAAAAGATCTCATTGTCCGGTTGGCCGCTACATCGATTCTGTTAAACCAATATAAACCGTATATGTTGGTAAACAGAAACCAAAGATCAAAAGCATTTGATCAAGAAAACTTACGCGTCAAGAAAGAATCCAGCATCACTCATGCACTTAACGCTTGCATTTTCTGGCAAATAGCTCGTGAAAGTGTCACAATGCAAAAATGTAGACAAACCACCAGCTGAACAACCGGTTAGAAGAGCCTGCGTACCGGTTAATGTCATGGAATTGACCGGTTTAGTATCAACAAATTAACAAGGAACAATAAAACTACAATCTGGTGGTCACAATTTTTATACATTGGTTATTAGGAAAACATTGATTTGGGTAGTGATACTAAACCGAAATATCGAACCAAAGCGGGATAAAAATTGAAATTTACCTTGCGGGCATTTGCTAAACCTTTGGGAAGAAGGTCAAGAATTATGGCATTCCATATTCTTTGTCCTCTGAAATAAAGCAGTGACGTCTGTCATTCATTCAATCGGTAAAAATTAGTAAAATAAATCATAAACTAGATCGTCCGGTTAATAAAACCGGTTTAAGAAGAAGTAAAAATTGATTAAGAGCGGGAAGCGAGTAATGGTTTTACCCCGTTGCCAAATTGTGAATCTCCCGCAAATGAAGCTCCGTCGCAATACCTCAGCCTGACTTTATTCCAGTTGTAGAAATCTGATTACAGATATTTTAAAAAAAATTTAAACTATATATTAAAATTAAATACAATAATTGCGCAGTCCAACCAATGAGCAGCTATACAGTTAATACAGCAATAAATTAATATATATATATTTGTTTTGAAAACCAGAAAAAAATATATGACGAAGTTCCAAAAAAAGTAACTGCGAATTGTGTTTGACTCAGTACACAGACTCAAAACTGGAATTCACATGTCAAGACCTACATATTGACAGTTTTACCCTCCTGGAAATAGATTTCCAACCAAAGGAAGGTTGGATTCATATGTAATTTGACATGGGTTGATAGTTGTGTGCTCTTAAGTAAACAAGGAGAAACAAGGCCATAATTAATTAATAGAAAGGGAAAGATCCAAAATTATTATTTCTATCTGTATAATTTATTTTTAAAAAGCTGATTTTAACAGAAACATTTGAGCCATCACGTGAAAGAGAGACCCCAACCACAAGGCACGAGCAAACATGTTCAATTAATTAAATTATAGTACTAGATTGCTGTCATTATATGCATCTAGGCAACATATTTGTTATTTAAAAAGCTGAAATCAACAAATGACCTGGATTTAAAGAGGCGTTATTGCTCAATATTCCGGAGAAGACGACGGTTTTGCTCATAAAACGCGTCGAGCCTCGACGGGTCTTTGATCTATCACGGCATGATGCTATATCATTGCACCATCCTCCTCCCTATAACAATTTTTTTTCTTAATTTACTATCTAATAATTTTGTAAAATAATATACTTGCAGACAAATGAAATAAAAAATAAATGTGCTTCTTTCTTATAATCATTTTGTTTCACATTAAAAAGGAACGATAGAGAGAATGTTATAAATCAATGCGCGTCATAAAGTGGAAGGCTCGAGACACGATGATACTCCAAAGTTTCTAAAACGGCGCCGTAATTGTTTTTGTTCTTAATTACTGTAAATTCGGGTATTTAAGTGTTGTGTATATAAGTAGAAATTAATTATACATTCTAATCACTTGATTGGGTTTCGTAATGAATCCAAATAGTTTATATTTATAATATAAGTGTAGAATATTATTATGAACAATAATTGTTTAAAATCGTTATCAATATTTATTTTAAGAACGTTATCACTATTTTGTAGATAATTAATTAACAAAATACATGAGAATCTTCCATAAGCTAGCTAGCTGGATTCAATTATTTTGCCTAGTAATGGAGTTGTTTACAACTTTCAACATCAACACTTAATGAACTAACCAAATGACTGACTGATTGATTTATTAGCAGCAAATGATTGATTATACTTATCCAAACATTATTTTTAGTTTAAAGATTAAACCATTTTGTGTAAATCATTTTCGAAATAATTAGAGCATCCAATAGAGATCTAAGACATTGTGTCTTCTCGTGTGGAACCCACCGTTTTTTTTTTTACTTTAAAGAAAAAAAATTTGATTTTTTTACTTTTACGTGTTAAAAAGGGAAGACACAATATCTTTCCGAAGACACAAAATATAATGGGAAGACACAAATCCGCGTGGAACCCACAGATAGACATCCACATGGGTCTCTATTGTTGATGGTCTTATAGACTTAAAAGTTAAAAGTAAAATATAATACTAATAAATAATTACCTCAAACTGCAAAAGCCAATTGTCTGATCCAGCTCCGAAGCCTCTGTCTAAATGATACGCCGGCAAGCTTCCGTCCAAGCAAACTACACGAAAAGCAAAACGTTATATATAAAACCTAAATTGTTTTTTTTTTCTTTTTCTTTTATAAATGTGACATGTGGGGAACCATATTTTCAACGTATAATGATAGAGACTAGAGAGTGGTTTATGTTGCGTGACATGCGGTTAAAAAACTTTAGTGAAACAAGCAATAAAAATGATAAAAACTATAGAGAAATCTCAATCTAATTGATTTTCCAGTCTACTAGTAAATATATCAAGAAATTAACCAAAAAGAAAGCAAGAAAGAAAGAAAGATATAATCTTATATGTATATAGAGGGAGGACAAAAGAAGAAATAAAAGGAGGAAGACATACAAGCACCAAGAGCAGCGGCGTCTCGAACGAGTGTCATGCTGACAAGCCTCCCTTGGTCGCCGGAAACGAGTGGCGGAGAAAAAACCACGTAGACGAGAAGAACCATCGCCGTCGTTAGATCAAGAAGCCGCGTCGTCTTCATTGTTTCAGCTTTTTGTCGACGCTTCAATGAAGGAGACGTTTAGCAAAGAATGAATAATTGATTTTGGAGGGGGATTCTAGAGGGAGATGGAAACGTTTGTATTTATATATAATGTATTAAGAGATTTAATGGGAAGTAAAATAATTTGGAGAAGAAAGGGAAAGGAGAGGCCAAGTGGGCAAGAAGAGGTAAGAAGAGCAAACAGATAGGTTTATGATATTGATAGGCACAAAGAAGCTTTCGTCATCTTAGAGTTTGTTTTTCTTTGTATGATGAAAAAGATGGATTGTTACAAATCTCTTTTCATCTTTAACCAACCAAAAAGAAAAAAACCTCATATATGCATAGATGCACATGTAATTATGTATACATAGTTCAACACATGGAGAGGCTAACTTATTTTTCATGTGTGTGTGTCAAGAGAGACATCTCTGACCAAGAACCATAAAATATTCACCTTTTAATGTTTTTTTTCCTTTTTTGTTTTTGTTTTTTTTAGCATTATTATTTTTCCTCAATAAAGACAAAGTCCACATGATATTTTTATTTTTCATTAACAGAAATTTTATAAAATTTATTTTCACCTTTGAATACATGGGAAAACTTTTTTCTTATTCTATTTTAACTAAAATAATAATTTCACTTCTATTTTTGTTTTGCTCAAACTAAATAAATTGGATTCTAATTCTAATTCAAAATTTGAATTTTTGGTCTTTCCTTTTCCCGTAGTTATACTGTGGTCAACGACAACAATTCCAAATATAATATTCCGGTATTCTGGTTATGTAAAATTCATTTGCTCTGTAAATGTATCAGAATCCAATTTCAATGACATTCACAAACACAGTTCTCAGTTCCAATAAGGTTAGTTATGGTGTAGAATAGACATCACAGCCGCATAGGGCGTAGATAGGGACAAACAATATGTTTAAATAATTCTAAGTATGGGATAAGTGGGTCACCTTACCAGCCGATGGATTAGAGTCGAAAACCAACCTTTTCAATTGTATTTTATTTTATGAAAATAGAGAATCAATCATCGTAGGTGTCTTCTAGTTTAGATTCACCGAATCTTCTTAATCTCTCTTTAGATCAAAAATTAACTATCTTTTGTCGTCTGCGATCTTTCGTTTTTTTTCTTCTTATGTTTGATAGGAATATATGATATAATTATAAACATTGGTTTATATTCGTTAACTAATGAATTTTTTATGTTTACTAATCAATCTAGCTAGAACTTTCGTCAAGAAAAGAAACAAGTTTGATGGTTGTTAGCCATTATGATTTAGTTTGGTCCTAAGGGTCCTCGTTCTCCAAATGCATATATTGTTTCTTCCCTTTGAAGCAAAGCTATCAAAATTTAGGTTTAACAAAAAAAAAGCTATCAAAGTTTATCTCTATAATTAAATAGAATCTTTTTGTTTTGTTTAGTGCCTCTCTCGATGATAAAATAACAATATAAGACAAATCTGAAATTAGATGAATCATTTTACTAGAATCAATAAGTCTAAAATATGTAGTGATTCACTTTCTCAATTAAATTCAAAACTAAAACAAGATTCAAACTCACTCGAAGATGAAGGTATAACATTATTACACAACAATTGTTATGGTGCATGAGTTTTCGTAACGTCATCTTAGAAGAAGGCTCCAAAATCTTAAATGATCTTTTGCATATAGTTTGAAGAAAATGTAATTTTTTAAACTTTTTTTTATTGATATCCGCAGTTAGGCGGATCAGTCCATTAATATTTCGTCCATCAATATTGATATCCGCAGTTAGGCGGATCAGTCCATCAATTTTTTAAACTTTTTTTTATTGATATCCGCAGTTAGGCAGATCAGTCCATCAATATTTCGTCTATAATATTGTTAAAACGATACAACCAAATTACGGATAAATTAGTCAAAGTAACGCATACACAAAGTGTTATTTCTTTTGCTTATTTTTACCCTCCAAGAATATTAAAGACTATTTTGTTCAAAGTAAGTAAACAAATTCTAATTTCATTCTAATATAAGAAGTAAAAAAAAATCTCAGTTGAAAAAATAAAAAGCCTGAAAAATCAACGAATAGAGAAAAATTTAACAGTCATTGCAGATTTAAAACCCCTCTTCACGGTGGCTCTTCTTTGGTTCATCGGAGAAAATTAGGGTTTACTATATCGGCGAACGGGAAAAAATGGGTACATCGGTGCAGGTGACTCCTCTGTGTGGAGTTTACAATGAGAATCCTCTCTCCTACTTGGTCTCCATTGATGGCTTCAACTTCCTCCTCGACTGTGGCTGGAACGATCTCTTTGACACATCGCTCCTCGAGCCTCTCTCCAGGTTTCTCTCCTTTACATCTCTATTCTCGGAATCATCAATCTAATTGGCTTTTGTTTTCAATTCCAATTACAAGTTTGGTTTCGATTCTTGTGGTTTCAGGGTAGCTTCTAGTATAGATGCAGTTTTACTTTCTCATCCAGATACGCTTCATCTTGGTGCTCTTCCTTATGCTATGAAGCAGCTTGGACTCTCTGCTCCTGTTTATGCTACTGAGCCTGTTCATAGATTAGGTCTACTCACAATGTATGATCAGTATCTATCTAGAAAGGTGAACTTGAAATCATCAAAATTGTTTAATGCATTATGTTGTTTTCCTGTTGTTTTTCACGGTTATATGCTTACGATGATCTTACTGTTGCAGCAAGTCTCTGATTTTGATCTGTTTACATTGGATAACATTGATAATGCTTTCCAGAATGTCATCAGATTGACTTACTCACAAAATTACCATCTTTCTGGTATGTGGTTTTAGTAATTCGCGGTCTTTCATAGCAATTATTAGGATGCTTCAAAAGTTTTGTTGTTGTCCTATTAGGAAAGGGAGAAGGTATTGTAATTGCTCCTCATGTTGCTGGACATATGCTGGGAGGTAGCATTTGGAAAATAACAAAGGACGGAGAGGATGTTATATATGCTGTTGACTACAATCATCGGAAAGAAAGGTATACATGTTCAGCTTTCACCTGATTTGGAGTTCGATTTTTGTTTATAATTGAAAATAAAGAAGCAGAATTGTGTGATACTGAATTTTATACATCTTAATCCAGGCATTTAAATGGAACTGTTTTACAGTCTTTTGTTCGGCCTGCTGTTCTGATAACCGATGCATACCATGCCCTTTATACCAGTCAAACCGCAAGACAACAAAGGGACAAAGAATTTCTAGGTAGGCTTGTACCTCAATATGTGTTATTATCTCTTCTATGGTATTAGAAAATCCCTAACTGCCAGAAACATGTATGCATGTCCATATTTATAAATCAGATACCATTTCAAAACATCTTGAAGTTGGGGGAAATGTTCTATTACCAGTAGACACTGCGGGTCGAGTCCTGGAACTTCTCTTGATACTTGAACAGGTAAGTGAGTCGAGTTTAGTGTGCTATGTTCTCAGTTAATGTTCAGCTATTTATGCGGAAACTGTATTGATAAAAATTGCAGCATTGGTCACAAAGAGCTTTCAGCTTTCCCATTTACTTTCTCACGTACGTGTCATCTAGCACAATTGACTATGTTAAGAGTTTCCTCGAGTGGATGAGTGACTCCATTTCAAAATCCTTTGAGACTTCACGTGATAATGCCTTTCTATTGAGGTAGATTCTCTTATAACAATGTCTTATTTGTGCTGTCGTTTATATACAATACAGAAGACGTTAAATGTTATTTAAATCCATGCAGGCATGTCACTCTCTTGATAAACAAGACTGATCTGGATAATGCTCCACCTGGTCCAAAGGTTGGTTTATAACTAACTCATTAATGTTTGGTAGTACAAAGAACTTGCTGGATTTTACATTTTATTTCCTTTCTTCTCAGCTGATAATAGAACTTGATTTATTTCCTTGTTTCTCGTAATCTCATTATATAGGTTGTTCTTGCGTCCATGGGTAGTCTCGAAGCCGGTTTCGCTCGTGATATATTCGTGGAGTGGGCAAATGATCCCAGAAATTTAGTACTCTTTACTGAAACAGGCCAGGTATGTTTTTAAACCTTATTCTTTAAGACTTTAAGTAACGAAAATGTGCAACATTGTTGTAAAGACCTGATGGTAGTTTCTTCCTAGTACTGGTCAGCTATTTAAATAGGTGTGGAATCATGATATATGAGAATCTTTTTTTGTCTTCTGACCTGAATGAGAGTTCATCCAGATTTTATCCTACTTATAGGGTGTGGATATTTTACCCCCAATGTGTACACAATAGGCAGAGATTGAGTAACTTAAAGCAGACTTTTTAATCATAGGATAAAACATATAATTACTACCAATAGGTCTGGCTTGCACCTTTAGATAATATCCAGGGCTTTCAGTCTTGAATTTAACAATGAATTGCATCCAGTACATTAAATAATATAAACAATAAAAGGTTTTGGTAGACTATCATATTCTTGGAATTGACATCACTGTGCACAAACTGTTTAATTGACCGTATCACTCATTTCAACAGAACAGAATAGGATTTTGTAATAGTGTACTTCAATTTTTTCTAGACGTTATTCTGTTCCCTGGAATACTATACTTTTACATGAAATTCAAGCTAGACGATAAAAAAATTTCATAAAATAAACTGTTTGGAAAGAAATGGAAGCTTTAGTTAGTTATTTTATGCTCTTCTCAGCTCTGCATTGAAATGCTTTATTGTCTGTGTCAATTTATCCAAAAAATGGAGTACGCTGAAATATTAAATCTATACTATCAATAACATGGAATACTGTAAATATCCAAGTGAAATCATCGATTTCCTTCATCGATTTCCTTCATCCAATTTATTTCCTTAGCCGGTGGTCTTGTTCCTTTGTTGCTATGGCGATTATTCGTTCCATGTGGTCATTCACAGTTGTTTTAGTACTTAGGACTTGCAAGATGTTTCTATTTGTAATCAAGCACATAAATCTAAATTGCTAATTCTTTGAATTTTCATTGTCATATGTTTCTATTTGCAGTTTGGCACTTTAGCTCGCATGCTTCAGTCAGCCCCACCTCCCAAATTTGTTAAAGTCACCATGTCTAAGAGGGTTCCTTTGGCTGGGGAAGAGTTGATTGCATATGAAGAGGAGCAAAACAGACTGAAAAGGGAAGAAGCTTTGCGAGTTAGCCTTGTCAAAGAGGAAGAAATAAAAGCTTCCCATGGACCCGATGATACTTCAAGTGAACCTATGATCATAGATACCAAGACTAATCACGATGGTAATTTGTATCTTAAATTATTCAGTAGCCTTGAATGTTCTGTGGCCTATAACTTTTTATGTAAATTTCAACTTAAGATGAAGTTTATGGTATTGAAGTGGCTGAAGCTACATTTAGAAGTCTCATGATACATTTCTGGTTAAATTTGTTTTAGTTTTTCTCAGTCCCATAATATGTGTCTTTTTCAAATAGACGTCCTGTTATTGTTGTTGATGACTGTTCTTACCTCTGCATAGTGGTCTGCAGCTGACCTTTCACATTTCTGACCACACATGCAGTTGTTGGTTCTCACGGGCCTGCGTATAAAGATATATTTATTGATGGATTTGTTCCCCCATCCAGCAGCCTAGCTCCAATGTTCCCATTCTATGATAACACATCTGTATGGGATGACTTTGGGGAAGTCATTAATCCAGATGACTACGTGATCAAGGATGAAGATATGGACCGAGGAGCAATGCTTGTACGTTCCTTGTAATTCTGATCTTAATTTGTTTTATTTAGGTCTTGTTATATCTGCGACCAATAGACCTTTCATCTCAATTTCTATGATGGTGTTTCCGTAGTGGAATCTTATGATGAATTTCTAAGATATAAGAAATTTCTATGATATGCTCTGGGAATTTGGAATACATATAGGAAACCTTTTGCCAACATTTTTCTTAGGGGCCTGATTTGATTTGAGTGCAATTCTTCAATTGAATGCATTAGACTAGTTCTACAATTGCATCTATATTTTCTCTTTTACAACTGATTGCTTACTAGTAAGGTTTTCTATGCTAGAGTTTGTGAGGATTGTGTGAATGTATGTCATTGTCCCCAATATGTTACCTCTAAACCACATTACTGGAATCAGCTTTAGGATCATTCTTGTAGTGTCTTGTGTTGCTTATCAAGTATGCAATATTATATTCCATTTCAGAACGGAGATGATGTGGATGGAAGGCTTGATGAGGCAGCTGCCAGTCTCATGCTTGATACAAGACCTTCGAAAGTCATTTCCAATGAGCTCATTGTAAGTAGACACTAATACAAACTTCATTAGAGCTTCCTATCCATCTAGGATCAGTAGATAATTTTGGTCTCTGCTAATCCTCTCATTTGTTCTCCTTTTTCTAGAAACTCTTATTATTATTATAGACTATTTATCAATGGTAGGCACAGGGAATGGTCTTTTTAATTAGAAATAGAAAGATGAGAATTCTCATTGTGCCTGTCATCTTTATCTGATTGATCTGCAGAGGTCGTGCTAATCAGATCTTCAGCACGATAGTACAACTTACGGATACATTTTTTGTTTGGATTAATCTGTTTGATTTTTCTCGCTATAGAGTATCTAGTGTGTGTTTTCTTTACCTACTTGTTTTATGTTATGTAGAAGTTTCAGGGAAACTATTCCCACTTGTTTTATGTCATGTAGAAGTTTTAGGGAAACTATTCCCAGCCTTGCCTGATATACAAAATAGAGATCACTCTTTTCAGTCGTCTGTCTATACATAACTGCTATCTAGTTTCTCTGATAAATAATTATTTAGCTTGTTCTTATGCTTTTGCGCAGGTGACTGTTAGTTGTTCACTTGTTAAGATGGATTATGAAGGTCGATCAGATGGGCGCTCAATCAAATCAATGATTGCGCATGTTTCTCCTCTTAAACTTGTACGCTGCAATTCCTTTTTTTCGTGTTTTATATGTGTATATACAGTGTTAAGCACTGAAGTATAAACTTGTGGTGATGTAACCCTATATCATGTGAAGGTTTTGGTGCATGCAATAGCTGAGGCTACAGAGCATTTGAGACAACACTGCTTGAACAACATCTGTCCACACGTGTACGCTCCTCAAATAGAGGAAACTGTGGATGTGACTTCTGATTTATGTGCTTATAAGGTAGAAATCACAAAACTAATAAGATCCTTTTTACTTATGAATTTTGAATTCTGATTAAAGTAAACCATGTATGCAGGTCCAACTTTCTGAAAAGCTGATGAGCAATGTGATCTTCAAGAAGGTATCTTTTATTGTCTGTGTTTTTTTTGTTTTTTGTTTTCTCATCGAAAAGTCTCATAATAAGGATGAAATAATATCAGCTGGGAGATTCAGAAGTAGCTTGGGTGGATTCAGAAGTAGGGAAGACAGAGAGCGACATGAGGTCTCTACTACCGATGCCAAGTGCTGCATCTCCACACAAACCTGTTCTAGTTGGTGATCTGAAAATCGCAGACTTCAAGCAGTTTCTGTCGAGCAAGGGTGTTCAGGTAGAATTTGCAGGTGGAGGAGCTTTACGTTGTGGTGAATATGTCACTCTGCGAAAGGTTGGTCCGACTGGTCAAAAGGTAATACAAAAGCATTTCTTACAAATCTTTTTGCTAAAGCAATTAAGCAAATCACAAAATGGCTTATGAGTTATATATTGTTGTGGGTTGTCTAGGGAGGAGCATCGGGTCCACAGCAAATTCTGATAGAAGGACCTTTGTGTGAAGACTATTATAAAATCAGGGATTATCTCTATTCCCAGTTTTACCTCCTCTGATTATATAGAGAGAATGAAGCTTCTTCTCCTCTTTTTTTTCCCCCAACACTTCAACTGCTTAAGTGTAATCTCTTATAATCATAGCCTTGTATTTTAATTTTACCACTCCATTAAGATGCTAAAATAACAGTAGTTTCTTCTAGTTTTTGTCTTTTGTCATGTTAAGGAGGTGTATTGAACTGAATATTTGGAGAGATTTGAGTTTTAATGAGTTTTGAGATAATTGGGTGAAATTTTGGTGAATTAGGAATTTTGTTATTAAATTTTCTGAAATTTCACATAAAACCATGAGATTTGGGTAATTGTATTTTTAACTAAGAAATCTCCTCAAAATTCACCTGAGACTTTTAAATCAAATCATAATCATGTTTTCAATAACAGTGGATTTGATGGTATAATTTTAAATTATTAATCCAATAACACTGGATTTTAAAAGATATTTTAAAATTCATGTTTCAGTAACACATGATTTGTCATTAAAACTCAAATCTCTCTAAATACTCATTCCAATACACCCCCTTAGACTCAAATGGAAAAAACTAAAACAGTATTTAAACTGTTTGATTGAGAATCTTTTACCGCTGTGGTAAAGGACAGACCGCTACTGCTTTGACTAATCGACAGAGCGGTAGATTAAACCGGGACAAGAACAGATCCTTAGCAAACTTGTCGTACTTTGTCTTACCACTTTCTCTTATTCTTTTATGTAATCAGTACTCACCAACTGTTGAAAAATCTAAATTGAGACTTAATATGAACAAGCGGATCTCAAAAACTAAAAAGGTCTACAACTAATAAAGCAAAAACTCTTTCCATTCATGATTTAAGTTTCATCACTTGGTTTGGGCTTGTGCTGACGTGGTATTTAGGACTTTTTACTTGTTAAACATGTAAAGATAAACTTAAGCATTTTATACGTGGTTAGGTGTGGTGCGTTTGTGTGAGGCTCATCACTCCAACGCTCTATTGCCATTTCTATTATTCTGCAAATGTAACGAAACGAACACAAACCAACTCGCACCAACACATGCTTTGATTTCATATTACTCTCTAATTTGTAAACCCTAATCCTCCCTATCTCAACCTTTCTCTTCTTCTAACCAATTCTCTCCATATCTTCTTATCCTACAAACCATGGCTTCTGCTACTGCCACGTGGACACCTAACTCTCTCCAGCTCCGTCTCGCCTTAAGCTCCGGCGTTCGTCGGAAATCTCACTCCGTCTATTTACGTCCGTTGCGGTTCGTTAGGAAATCGGGTTGTGGGATTGTTGTCTGTGCTTCGCAGAAGCCTGAAGCTGACGCGTGGACCGGATCGGATTCGTCAAAGTCGCCGGCTGATAATTTGGCTGGGTGGGACGATTCCGGTAACGATGATAAGAAGTCTTCCAGAGCTAAGAAGAAGAGTTGGATTGAAGGTATATGCGGATGAACAATTGTTTGATTTGTTTTTTAGTGTGATTCGGAGTTTTCGAGGTTCCGTATGAATAAGTTTAAATCAGCTGATGAATGTTTGATTACACATTGAAAATGCTTAAGCTAAAGACTTCAAGATTAATCCCACTACCTGGTTTGCATACTTTACAAATGTTATTGTTGGATTTATGAGTGTTGTGTTCTTGGATCGAATTGAATACTACGCCTCTAATCTCTGTTCAATAGTCATACTCAAATGATACATTGTATGTTAAGATAGAGCTTGGTTAGAAATCTTCTGCATTTTGATTTCTGAGACTGAAGCTCTAGTTTACCGGTTTTCTGGTGGACTAATAACAATCTGGAAGTAGTTTGCTTTCAGGTGTAGTTGGGGCTGGAGTGGCTGGGATCATTTTGGCTGTTTGGCTAAGCTATGCAGCAGCATCTTTTAGCAAGCGTAATACTCCTAGTAAGTGGAACCTCGTTCAAGCTTGTTCAATTCCCTCTTTCAGAGTTTTTTGTGTACTGATTTTATGTATATGGCGATCATATTCTGAGTGCAGGACTAAAACAGGAAATGCAGCCATTGGCTTCTCAGCAGGAAAGCATACTTTTATCATCTGATGGAACTCCTAATGATGAGACCAAGATAGCTAACAGTGAGGAAAACAATCTTAAGGACGAGGATAGGAGTATAGAGAACAATGATATAGCTCAGCAAGGTGATGAAGGGTCTGGTGAAGGTATACTACTTGGTAAGGAGATGTCATCATTTGATGGTGTCATGTCTAATGAAACAGATGCCACTGAAAGGATTCCCCAAAATACGCCTGAAGCAGATTTGATGATCCATGAGCAATTTGATACTGAGACAGCAGAAAGTGAGAAGATAATTTCTAAATCTAAGTCTCTGTTAGACTCATCCACTGAGCCTATTCTTCTAGATTCAGAGAGTAGTAATCTTGTGGGCACGGAAAATCCTACTTCTGAAGATCCAGATAGCCTTCCAGAAACTGAACCAACCAATGTGTCTGATTTAGAAAATGATGTTAACAGTCAGAAGGAAGATTACCCGTCTTCTTTACCTGACATCGATGCTTATGCTGCCACGGAGACTGTAACTGTTGGCGTTTTGGTCGCTTCACAATCGGATTCGACTTCCAATCCTAACATTGTGCCACTAAATGACACGGAGACAGCATTCTCAGCTGTAACTGAGGAGCTTCCTGAAGCAAACGGAACACTAAGTATGTCATCAATCTCGGACATAGATACAACAGAAGAAATTGAATCTTCAAAACCTCATGTGTCAGAATCAACATATTGGTCAACAGATGAATTAAACATGAATAGTCAAGATGAGCTTGGCGACAATGGACCGCCTTTGGAAATACCAAATGGTGGAAGAGCATTTTCTTCTGCAGGAATTCCTGCACCTTCTATGTCTGTTCAAGTAAACCCTGGAAAGATTCTTATCCCTGCAGCTGCGGATCAGGTCCAGTGTCAAGCATTTGCAGCTCTGCAAGTTCTGAAGGTAAAATTAATTTTTTTTTGTTGTATAGACCCTCGCTATGTTGGTTGATGGTATAGAGCTTTGCTTTGTTCTTGCACTTGTAAATCTTGCAGCTTATAGTTCAATTTTTTCCATCTTTCAGGTCATTGAAACTGACACCCAGCCTAGTGATCTATGTACTCGTAGAGAATATGCCAGGTGGCTGGTTTCTGCCAGCAGCGCGTTATCAAGGTATACTTTTGTGATTCTGTTAATGTATCTGGTGGGGTTAAAATGTTCTTCTTTGGTATTAAAAAGTGAAATTCATACATTTATGTGTGTTCTTCAACTATTTGCAGAAACACTACCTCAAAAGTTTACCCTGCTATGTGTATAGAGAATGTTACTGAGCTTGCTTTCGATGATATTACTCCTGAAGACCCTGATTTTTCATCCATTCAAGGTCAAAGTGAACTATGCATTTTAATTCTACCCGAAAAGAAGATAACATATGAAGCTAAACTCTGTTTACTCTTTTCAGGGTTGGCAGAAGCAGGACTTATCTCGAGCAAGCTTTCTGATCGTGATTTGCTTGACGATGTTGAAGGCACATTCTTGTTTTCCCCTGAAAGGTATTTATGTTGCTAGGAACTCATCCAGCTTGTCAAAAAGAAATTCTGCATTTGTATACAGCATTGGCAGTAACATATAAATGGTCTTTTAAGATGTCAGTGCTATATTTTCAATTTATCCTCATGAAACAAAACGGCATAAAATCGTAGTTCTTTATGTTTTCAGGATATTGTGGTATTTTGTACTTTGACAGTACCTTTGCATATCATATTGAGCTTATTTCTTCTACAAGTTAAGCTTGTTTCTTGTCCGACGCAGCCTTCTTTCACGCCAGGATCTTATAAGCTGGAAAATGGCTTTGGAGAAACGACAACTCCCAGAAGCTGATAAAAAGGTTGCTATTCAAGCTTGGTTTTGTTCACTTCTCATAATATTGCAGATAATCATTAATCCACTTCATTATGCAGTTGCTATATGAAGTCTCGGGTTTCATTGACATCGATAAGATAAACCCAGATGCATGGCCTGCCATTATCGCAGATTTATCTACTGGAGAACAAGGAATCGCCGCCCTTGCATTTGGTATGTACAGATTTCGCATCTAGATACCTTCTTGCACAATCATGACCTTATTATTGTATAATGCACATACCTTTTTCAGGTTGTACAAGATTGTTTCAGCCTCATAAACCCGTCACTAAAGGGCAAGCTGCCATTGCTCTTTCAAGTGGTGAGGCTTCTGACATAGTCAGTGAGGAACTGGCACGTATTGAAGCAGAATCTATGGCTGAAAAAGCTGTGTCTGCACATAACGCCCTCGTTGCAGAGGTCGAAAAGGATGTCAATGCCAGCTTCGAGAAAGAGCTTTCTATTGAACGGGAAAAGATTGAAGCGATCGAGAAAATGGCAGAACTGGCCAAATCAGAGCTGGAGCAGTTGAGGGAGAAGAGAGAGGAAGAGAATCTGGCATTGGTGAAAGAACGAGCTGCAGTTGAGTCAGAAATGGAGGTGCTTTCAAGGTTAAGACGTGAAGCGGAAGAGAAGCTGGAGGATCTGATGAGCAACAAGGCGGAGATATCTTTTGAGAAGGAGAGGGTTTCCAATCTTCGAAAAGAGGCTGAAGAAGAGAGCCAGCGGATTTCAAAGTTGCAGTATGAATTAGAAGTTGAACGTAAAGCCCTGTCCATGGCCAGGTACTTCTTCTATAGTCCGAGCTACATTAGGTTTATAATGTCAAAGACTCTATCTGAATTCTGATATCTAACCAATGAGTGTAAAGCCTTTTGATCTGTCCATTACTGTATTACGATTGATCATATGTTGTTGTTCAGATCATGGGCTGAGGAGGAAGCAAAGAGAGCTAGAGAACAAGCAAGATCCTTAGAAGAGGCTAGAAAGCGATGGGAAACAAATGGACTTAGAGTTATTGTTGACGAAGACCTTCAAGAGACAAGCAGTGTAGATACGGATCAAAGCATATTACTAAATGCTGTGGAGCGATCTTCGGTTGAAGAAACCGAGGAGAGAGCCAAAACACTAAGGGATAAGCTGAAGGAGATGGCAGGAACCGTGCAAGGAAAATCCCGGAAAGTGATCTTCATTGTGATGCAAAAAATAAGTTTATGGATTACGATTTTGAAGGAGTACGCGGAGAATTTGGGGAAACGAGCGGGTGAAACGAGAGAGGCAGCCATTGTAAGGGCAAAAGGAGCAGCAGAGGAGGTTGAGAAAGGGACAGTTCAGCTCAGCGATAAGATGAAGAGAATGGCTGAAGAGTGTAGAGATGGAGTTGGGAAGATCTCTCAGAGGTTCAAGACTTAGAGAAGAGAGAGTTCATAACTTTTTGTATTTTGTTTTTACAATAAAAACAAAAGAAAATAATGGGATGGCCATTACATTAACAGTATTGGTCAGTGATGATCAGAATTCAAAATTGTATCATTTTGTAATCTTTGCTATGTGTTTTACTTACACTCCACTGCGATATGTTATAGACTTTGCTTTAGTCTTTAGGCCAATAACACACTATAACACAGTGATCATACAATTCATTCCTAATAACTTTTTATTTGAAATCAAACCAATATAATATATATAAAAACTTATAATTCCTTTGGCATTGTTTAATTTCACTTGGATCTTCATCAATACAAGCGTCCAATCGAATGCACTATAAAGTTTTTTTAGTTGATTTGAACCGTAGTGCAAGGAGATTCAAGAACAGAAAAACTCATTATAATTTCTTCCAAATAATCAGAAAATCCAAGTACCAGAAAACCTCGAGATCTAAGTATAGATAAACCGCACCAAAAACAAAAAGTCTGACACAAAATCAAGATCCAGAAGAACAAAAATTCAAGAATATTTAAAGCCCTAAAGCAACGATCTTTACTTCTTCTCTTCTTTCTCAGCCTCAGCTGCCCTCTTGGCTCTGGCACCAGCATGACGTTTGTTTGTTCGTTCAAGACGTATCTTGTCGTACGCCTTAAAGGCCTTCATGTCAGCAGTAACCTTCACAAGCTCCATAGCTGCCTTCTCACTAACAATAGGCAAATAATCTCCTTGGATTTGAGTAGCATTGGCAAGCTCCTCAGGAGTAGAGTCACCAGCCTACAAACAACAAAGTAACAAGAACTCAGAAATCAAGAAGGTATCTCAAATGTAGTTTCTCCATCTAAAAATCTGTAATGGGCAAAATACCTTGACTTTACGAGAACGACGAGGGAACACAACCAACTTAGCCTTGTAAGTCTTTAACCTTTGGACATTGGTTTGAAGACCCTCCAAAGAACGGTTTTTGCGACGGTGATCAACAGAAATTCCAATAGTTGGAGCCAATTTCTTAGGGATGCCAGCAGACTGATTAAACCAAGGGAACTATTAGCTCTCATCTTTATATAATAAAAGAGAGAACAGGCAAAAAGAGTGTAGTCCTAGAATCAAGAACCTTAAGCTCTTCAAGAGTGAATCCTTTTCCAGCTCTAACTTTCATGTTGTACTTAAGAGTCTGTCCATGCACAACAGGACGAAGAGGACCAGAGGTAGGACGAGGGAAGATCTTCACAGCCTTCTTCTGTCTAGCTGAAAAACCACATCACACAATCTTTATTACATAAAGCACTAAACTTGAAGTAAGCATCTGATTAAGTAGAAAAAGATTAGAGTCTTTTTACTTACCAACTCTTCTTCTGGTTTTCCTGGCAGGCTGGTTAAACCATGTCTTCACATAGTTCTGCCAGTGCTTCCTGAAGTGTGAGTTCGGGATAACATTGTTGTGCTTCATTTTCTAACGTATGAAACAAAGACAAAAGTCACATAATGAGAACAAGCCTCTATATAACACAAATATGCATTTTTAGCTACACAAAGAGCAATAAAACGAATCATACATTTCAATCCTAATTATGAAAGCAAAATTACATCAAACAAGTAAATGGGTAAACAATTCAGATTAATAAGCATAATAAACCGGAAAAAAAAACTGGAAAAGCCAATGCTTTACAAAATCTAAATTGTATTTTTTTTCTTATATTGATTCAACTTAATCAACACACACCAAAAGCTTGAATTGATCCTGGATCCGAAAAGCAAGATTAAATTCTGAGATTATACAATGACGGAGATTATGTAAGGACCTAATACTGACTAAGGATCAAGACGAGAAAAGCTCAGAGAAAACAGAGCCGATAGAGAGAGAGAGACTTACAGCAGAAGCGGCTCGACAGAAATGCCTAAGGCTTTCTCGAAATTTTGATGTCACACTGATTTATAATAAAACCCTAATTTGCAGCGAAGAAGGTTTCTCACTAATGGGCTTCACAATTCATAATATGGGCCGATCTCAATTAAGAGGAGAAACTTTCTTACTCCTTCTAAACGGTGCCGTTTCAAGTAGCAATCTTTCTACAACAACTGATATCGTCATAAGAAAACTCCTCAAAAATTGAATATACAAAATAATATAATTAACAAAGCTACAGTTGTAATTGGTTTAAGCTTAATGAGAGAGTAACGGAAAAATGTGAACTGTTCTTGGTTAACTTGACTTGTCCTTGCTAAAAGTAAACCTTCTCTCCATGACCGAGGTGCGATGTTCTAAACTAGAAATCAAGAAAACTAGTTAGTGTGAATATTAAATAGATGAAATCATATAAAATTAAGGGGACTTTGTAACTATATATAGTTTCTTTTATCAAATGAACAAGTACAATAAGATTTTTTCCAAAGACTCGGTATTAGAGAATGTTTCTTTCCTGGAATGCCCATTTTAATATACACCCATGAGGCCATGACCCATATGTATAAAAATATTTAAATACATTGCTACGAGAAAAATACTTGTTAGTATAAATACCATTAACTTCCAAACATATACTAATCTCTCAAGAAAAGAAAAGTTATAATTAAGCTTCCTCGAATAGCAGCCATGTCTCCGAACACAAGTGGTTCATGGTCGAACTCAGGCTCTCTTCCTTATGTCATTTTCGGTTTCTCCCTTGTTTTCATTTGCGTTGGTTTATATATCGGGATTTTTATAGCGTGCTTCTGCTGTCAAAAGGCTATAAACGCGGCCAATCTTGGTTAGTAAATTATTATGAAGATTACAATAACTAAAGAATTTTAGTTAGTTGGTGTTAATTAGTGTTGGTAAGGATTTAGAATTAAAGTATAATGATAGTCTTTTAACTTATTATAGGTCAAGTGGGAGGAGCTCATGGAACTGATCTCAAGTCGTATCCAGAAACCAACACTGTCCAAAAGGGAGATTGATTACAAAGATTGATTTCCATTATCTAGCTTATGTGTTTTATTATGCTACTTAATTTTTTTTTAAAAAAAATTGGTTGAATTTTACTCTTCAGTCTATTTCGAGACTGGACTAACATTTGCTTGCATTGTTTTGATGATTTTCTATGTATATATTTGAATAAAATGGAGATTTTTTTTGTTTGTTTTCCTCAAATCAATAAGCATAAAATAAATGCATAATCAACCAAAAACTGCAAATTAGTTAGACTCGAGAAACTATTGGGCTTCATAATACAGATGGAAACTATTGGGTCACAATTAAACGGATACAAAAGCAAATTAGACCTTACAGTTTTCGCGTGTTGAAACGGCACCGTTTGGTGTATTGAAAAACGGCACCGTTTGGTGTGTAGGCTTCTTACATACGCCTCGTATCAAGTGAAGAAGGTAGGTAGGACCCATTCCTGAGTCATCGAAGGAGCCAGACGACGAAGAAATTTGAAAATATTTTACTTAACGGCTTATTTCATTTCTCTCTCTCTCTCTCTATTCCTCCCAAATCTTCTTATTCAAACCATAAAGAGAAAGGAAACAATTCTTTTGAATTCAGAGGTCTTCCTTATCTAGAGATTCCTTTTGGTTCGATTCAATCTGGTGAGTAAATCTGAGGAAACTGAATTTTGGGATTATGGAGAACAAATCGATGAGCCATGGACGGAAGGTGGTTCGGGTTGTGGCTAAGGTTAAGCCATCGACGGATCCAGCATCAAGTAGATCAATACTGGTTCATAAGCCGATGGGAGAAGATTCTGAGACTGTTTCGATTTCGTTTGGAGCTCAATTTGCCGGGTAAATTCTTTTATGATTGTAAATCTGTTTGGTTGGATTTTAATTCGAGAAATGAGTTAAATTTTGGATATTTTGAGTATAATTGAACTCTTTGAATTTCGATCTGTAGTGGTTGAGCAATTTTTTCAAGTAAGGAGTAAGATTTTTGTGTGTGTGTGTATTTCTGTGTTGTGGCAGTTCGAAAGACTCGTATAAATTGGATTACTGCTACGAAGAAAATGAAAGCAATGGTTTAATTCTCACAAAGGAGATTAAACCCTTAGTCTCTAGTGTCTTTGAGGGTAAGGATGCTAATGTGATTGCACATGGAGCAAGAAGTAGCGGTAAAACATTTCTAATTCAGGTAATGAAAGCATGATTTTTTTTTACAAGGTTACTGATTATCAGATTAATACTATAGATGAAACATATTAATTTGAGTTATGCATGAAATGGTTTGTAGGGAAACGAGCAGGAACTTGGTTTAACAGTTCTTACAATGGTTGAGATGCTATCCATGGCTGAGCAAAGAGGAAACTCAATTTCTGTATCAATTTATGAGGTTTCTCAAGAAACTGTGTATGACCTCTTAGACCAAGAAAAGCGTATGGTTTCTGTATTGGAAGGTGCACAAGGGAAAATTCAACTCAAGGGACTTTCTCAGGCAAGTCATTTACTGTTCTTGAGACATCATGTGTATTTTGCAGCATCATTAATGTTTCAAAGTTTCTTGCTTTCAGGTACCTGTGAAGTCACTCTCAGACTTTCAGAACTTGTATTTTGGTCTCAAGAAAACCCAGAAGCTGACGAGTCATAAAGGTGTGATGATACATGTTACCTCTGGCAATGCCAATTCAGGCGTCCTTGGGAGGATGAACTTCCTTGATATGGCAGGTGGAGTATTTTAATGTCACATTTTAGTAATCTTTTCTATGTGATGATAATATTATGTCAGCACGTGATGGGTGCTGTCTTACTTTGACAGGATATGAGGACTCTAGGAAACAAAACAGTGGTGTACCTCCTCTAGAGATTACCAGAATAAATAAGTCAATATATGCTTTACAGAATGTCATGTATGCCCTCAATGCAAATGAATCTCATGTGCCTTATCGAGAGAGCAAACTGACTCGTATGCTGAAGGATTGTTTACAAGGATGCAACAGAACGTTGCTGATCACTTGTCTGGTAGATACTTTTCACCTTTTTCAGATTTTTGCTGTTACTGAATCTACTTTGATGCAATATTTAAACCATTTGGTTTCTTTTTTCAGCCGCGAGAATTTAGCCAGGACTCATTTTATATGCTGAACTTGGCATCACAGATCTGTCTAGGCAGTAAACGAGCAATGAATATTCCTACTAAAAAGAAGATCAACACTCTTACAAGTTCTACTTCGTTATCCTCTGCCGCTCAAAGGAAGCAGACACCTTTGGTTGTGTCTACTACCTCTACAAAACAGCGGGGAAATGTGACAGAGACAAAGACTAAACTCAACGCTGCAGCTTCTGCAATGAAAGGAAGGTAAAAAATTCAGAACCAGCTTCTGCTCTCTTGTTCAACTTTAGAAAATCAGATAATGATGATTTTTTTTTTCTCTTAATGATTGAAGGAAGCTGTTCGGTGAAGTAAATAATTTGGTGAAATATAAAAACAATTTTAAGAAGGTAATTCATCTTTTGTTTTTATCCTAATGAATTTAGAAACAGTTTAGTTTGGATTGTTTTGGATTTTGTAGATGGAAGGCAAAACAAGGATGACACTTAAAAAGGTAGAGCATCTCTTTTCTGAATAGTTGAGTAAAGCTCTTCAATTTGCTTTTTTACCTCAAATGACACATTTTATTTTTATGCAGAAAATCTCTCATTCGAAGGTTGTCTTGAGCGTTCAAGCCTCCTCATCTGAAGAAGTAAATTTTTGCGAGTTTGAACTAAATGGAGCTACATGGTTATATTTTCCTAAGGCATTACTTACAAAGTCTTATATTCTTTAATGTAGGAAGTTTGTTCTTCGTTTATTATTGCAGATTCTCAATCTTCTTTGGTAGAAGAGGTAATATATTATTATAATAACGTTAATGCTAAATGAAAATCATCAATACATTACTTAAATTCAGTGGTTCACGGCTCGGGTGATTTTTTTGCAGGAAAAATCTACTTTGGTTTTCTCAAGCTCTGCAACATCCATAAATCTGGTAAAGTCTCCATCTGAAACTCCTCTGCTTCTCAAGCAGATGCCAAAACATATTCAAAGAATTGGAGTTGTTTCCTTTGTTCACTTTCAGCTTAGGTAGCATATCTAATATGTGCTTCTTTTCATTTGTAGGGCTATTCAATCGGTGCAGCTTTAAGCTCAGAAGTTGCTGACACTACAAATAAGGTAACTTATATAGGGTTCAGTTTTCTCTCGACATCTGGATATCAATAGTATCAACGTTTCTTCAATTAATCTTCAGGAGACACACCGAAAACATGAGGATGAGGAAAAGTTTTCAGAAGCCACTCATTGTGATGATGCTTCTATAGACAAAGGTGAGACTGGAAAGTTGATAGAGAAGGGTCTGGTTTAAACTTTAAAGGAAAAGGTTAACTTTAATATTGTTTGTTTTTGTATGGCAGCACAAATAGTTGAGAGAGATGACAACAATTCAGTCGTTGAAGAAGATATAACTCTGGTTAATGAAGGTATTTTGTGAGTCTTGTGACATTAATCTAAGAAGGTAATATAGTGAAACCTTTTGTTCAATTCATGGTCTTTCTCTTTATTGTAGGTGATAACCTGGACAAAGAAAACAATAGTTGGCTAGCCAATGAAACTGCATCACCACCGCTCAGCATGCGACTTCAAGAACTATCAAACACTTTGAAGTCGATATGCAAAACTTCAACCCAACTATCAGTACCAGAGAAATATCAAGCTGTTGTGGAAGAAGTATCAGAGCACAGCGATATTACTGCTGAAGCTATTGTCAGTGCAGAGCTAAGAACACCAGAGAGAACTATGCCTTCCAACATTGACTACAGTCCTTGGAAGACATATAGCGCACACAGCTCTAAGTTGAAGGTAAAAAGAGTTTACAAGTTTGATTAAAATCGATTTTTCCATTGAAATTAATATGAAAATTTGAGAGAGAGTACCTTAGCTGTGGAATTGATTTATTGTTTTCCCTAAATATTGCAGAAGTCTGCTGTTGGAGAGTACCTCAAGTTCCTAAACACTGCAGGAAAGTAAGTTGTTTTCTTTCTCTAGTAAAATTAAGTCCACAACTCCAAATGGTCAATTTTAGTTCATAAAGTATATTGAAACTCATTTCTATATTGGTGTAGTTAAGTAAGTGAACTAAACGAGTTTTTTGTTTGTTTGTTATCTTGTGGTATTTACAGGGAAGATCTAAAGAAGCTAAAGGTGAGATGACTAGCTTGATTAGACAAAATATCAAATCGTTGTTTATGTGGTTTAGTATCTAACTCGTAGACACTGCTTACATTGATGTATGATAGGGCATTGGAGAAAAAAGAGCGACTTCCATAGTTGAGCTCCGAGAAGAATCTCCTGAACCATTCAAAACAGTAAGTCTTAGCTTACAACAAATTGGTATAAAGTTTTATAAATGAGAAGTTGGCATATCCCCTAATTTAGTTTTTTCAAAGTGTTTATATATAAAGCTTCTTATATTTTCAATTGCAGCTTGATGACTTGAAAGATATTGGACTCTCAGAAAAACAGGTTTAATCTTCAATTGCAATTTTGATGTAAGCTTCTTATATTATGGTTTAATGTGTGATGATGAACTTTTTTCCATTGACAGATTAAGGGATTGTTAAGAAAGGAGATCGGAGAGATTTTTCATTAGATGAAGAAAATTATCGACCGGTTACAACAAATGGGTCTATGTTTATGAAAGAACATCAGAAGAGTTTGAAGTTGTATGTCAGATTGAAAATTGTTGAATGTGGGGATGTGTTATTATGGCAACTTAATTTATGATTTCCGTGTTATTTGTGTGTGTATCAAAGGCAATTTGAAATAGTAGAATCAAAGTATCAAATTTCATTTTTTTAATTGACACTTATCGTTTACTGTTATTATATCAATCATGATTCATGACGTCATAAATTTTATCGTTTACAATTCAATCTCCCTTGTTATCGTCGGAGAAGTAAATCTCACAAGACCGAGGAAGAAACACAGGCAACAAAAGACCAAACAGATTGTAAAACCACATCACTGTGTTAACCGATGCAATCACTCTTCCTCCGTACAATCTCACCGGACCACCGGGTCGTTGAGTATCTGAGAATTCTGCTTTAACCCAATCCAAAAGAGCAAAAATCCGACGAGCGTTGTAGAAGACTGGTCCAAGAATACCAATAGGAGTTGAAAACTTGTCGGAGAAACCAATAGGTTCTGTGAAGGCTTGACCTGAGAGGAGGAATAGATGTGGAGCTGCGGCTCCGGCTCCGTGTATGTCTCCCCGGAATATTCCATCTCCGATGTAGCAAATAGGTAAGAGTAAGCCTGAGATAGAGAGGATTATTATTTTATATTTATAAGAAACAAATAATATTTTGAGAAAAATAAGATAAGATAAGAAAAGATTGATAACCGATAATGGCAGTGGTGAGGAAGTAAACTTGAAAGAGTTTGTTTTTAGGGTTTGAGAGTCTCTTCTTCTGCTCAGTTTGCTTGCGAGGGAAGGCAAATGTTGAGAGGAACTCGTACAAATAGATATAACACAATATTACAAAAGCTACTTCTCCGATTCCGACTAGTCCTTTTGCGGCTAGGAAAATCATCAAGGAGAGAAACACGAGCTGTCTCTTGCGGCTGATGATACCAAGTTTTCGTGGCGGTTGCGGCTGAGGAGAAGGTTTAGGATCGGTGAGATCGTGTTCTCGTATTTCTTCCGACATTAGAGAAGTTTTTAAGTTTCAAGAATTGTTTAGAAGCTTTGAAGTTGAATAAGAAAATGGGAGATTTTTGGTTTGGTGAAGTAAGAAAAGAGTGTAGATATGGAGTGGTTAACCTTCTCTGTCTTCTTATCTATTTCTGGGCCTTACAATTACTATTTTATTATACAAAATTGAGAAGAAAAAAATCTGAAAATATTGGTTGTTGTCAAGTGAATATGACAAGTGTTCCACTTGAAAATCTCATGTTTTTGGAAGATGTTGTGACCACATAAGAATGTTAATAAAACAAATACAAAACACACCCTTGATTGCCAAATGAGCAAATTTTAGTAGACAGAGATTTCTGATTTCTCACCTGAATTAGATTGAAATGTTCTCATTCGTTGTTTTATTCCCTAAAAAGTGTTTTCTTTACAACAACAACAACAAAACTCACATTTTGGAGAACTGAATACAAATCAGAATAAACAATGCTTTTTACTCTTTTGAAATGCAATCTCCAGTGAAGATAGAGTGCAACTCAGGCAACACATCTTCATGCTTCTCCACAAAAATCTTTGAAAACTTCAGCTTAGGACTAGTCAAAACAGTAGAGATCGGAGGGATTTCACCGATCAGTCCTTTCGACATAAGAGCTTTGATTACATTACACCTCGGAAAAATGAACTTCTCCAAGCTAAATCCAAGTACAATAGGTGTTGAAGCAACCACCTTTATAGGCCAACCCATTGTCTTCACAAGAAACTCAGTCTTCTTCTTCACTGTATCCGCAGCTAATCCAATACACTGCGGATGTCGCTTAATGATCATCATAAACTCATCTTTAGTGAATCCTAAACCAAGAAAAGTTTCAATTGACTTCACTATCTTTTCCTCTGAAGTCCCTACACATTCAGGGTACCTCTTAACCATCGCAACCACCTCCTCTTCCGTTAAACCGCAACATTTCAACGTCTCAAACGTCTGAATTATCTTCTTCTCCGAGTATTTCAAAGAGAAAGGCCATTTCTTGAAAACTGCCCACACTTCACTCTCAGAAAGTCCCAACTTTTGATAAGCAATCACTTTCTGTTCTATAGTTTCATCACTCAGCTCATAGAAAACATACAAAGCACTAACAAACTTTGGACTTGTTGGATCAAATCCCATCTCAACGATCTTCTTAACTGATTCTTCAAATTTCTCTTTCCCACAAACTGGTTTTGCTCTAGAGATCAACAAATTGAGTAACAATCTCTCAGGCACTCCTAATTCTCTCAGAACAGATACATTTCGAGTTCGATTCGTATCCTTCTTCTTCGTAGACTTAAAAATCTTATCTTGATCTTGCAAAATGTCTTTGACGTAATCATAGTAGTTTATAATCCATTTCTCTCTTCTCTTTCCCAAGATTTTAGGAACTTTTGAAACAATCTCTGTAAGCTCAGATCTTGAAGCTCCGTTTAGCTTCAGAAAATGAAGCTTAGCACTAAGAGATTTCTCAGGATTTTCAACAAGAAATTTCGGATAAGTAGTAATGATACTAGAGATTTGAGAATCTGTGAATCCATAGCTTCTTAGAAGTTTCAGTACTGAATCTGGATTACCTTTCTCCTCGAAATTGGCTTTCATTGAGATTGATTCAGCGAGTTTTGTAGTTAACCCTAACGAATCAATAAGGTAAGAGACTGTGAAACTCTTCCTTCTTCGTTCATCATCTTCAGGACATAGATTTGCTGGAGCAGTGGCAACAGAAGAGAACGATTCAGTAAAAGCAGATGCGTTTTGTAGAAGAAGATTCATCATTGGAGCAGCTCTCCAATTCCGCCATTGTTGTAACTCGTGTGAGCTTCTTCTTCTTCCATGGAGTATCAAGGAATAATACATGACCACAAAGTCAAGGGAGCTGTGTAGAAGACGAGAGTTGGATGATGAAGATAGAAGAAATGACGACGGCAGTGAAGAGTGAAGAGGCCAGTTTGGCTTAGGTTTGGAGTTTTTATTAGGTTTGTTTAAAAATAAATGGATAATCAGATGATTATTATATTATGAATCAATTTAGCTAGAAATACTAGAAAGATCAGAAAATTAGAAAAATAACATCCAGGATTTTAAAATTTAACTTTTTATATCTGATATTATTTTATTTATATTTTTCCCTGTCCACGAAATTTTTATCATTACTATTTAACTCTACAAAATTAAAGAAATAATAGTAAATTAAGCGTTGATAAGAAAATAGTAGTAAATTAAGTGTTCTACCTTTTTTTCTTAACATAATGATCAGTTCGTTAAAGAGAAGTATTATTATTTACACTCCACATCTAAATTCTGGCAAAAAAAAGGGGTAAGGTTTCAAAGATTAACATAGTTACAAATGCTACAATTTGTTTTAACAAGTTGAATATATCTGTATTCTGTCACGTGTGAAAATTTAATAGAGATCAACAAATATCTAGATTTATATTCCATCTTTTTCAAAATATATGATGTTTTTTTTAAAAAATTGTTTCATAATATATGATGTTTTTCAATTTTAATGTTATTTTAATTCATTTAATTATAAAAGCACATAGTCAAAAAAATTTGTCAATTACAAGACAACATTTTAAGTACAAGTTAATTTCTTTAACTTTTTGATTAATTATTTTTTCTTTCAAAAATGATGTTTTATATTTTATGATGTAAAAGTTAATATTTCTTAAACCACGTGTTTTTACTCAAAACATATGATATTTTAAAACAAATGGAGTATTTAACGTTTTAACCATAATGTAAAATAATATATACATATACATCTTATAATAATAAATTACACAAAACAACACATGTTTCTTTAATTTGTTAACATAACGAGATACATAAGTAGTTTTGTAACGTGTTGAATAACATATTTTACTATATGTATGAAAATTTCGGTTAACTTATGTCGATTTATATACTAACATGTTTATTTAAATTTTTTTTTTTGAAAAAACATGTTTATTTAACTTGATAATACATTATTTAGTTTGATAATTTAGTTGGTGAAAATTGAGGTATGCATAGATTCGGTATTTTTTGTGTGCAAACAAACTTGTTTTCCATTCAATTAACCCCAAAGGGAAGTAGAGTACAATATCATCAACCTAAAGAAAAATAGATTTCACATCTAACTTTTCATTTAACCTAACAAAAAGCATACATATATAACAATAAATATATTAGTAAATAAATACACTGGTATTATATTAGTAACATCTTAAATATTTATCTGTTCTCTGTTTTGTTCAGTAGTTAGTTTGTAAAAATTATATCTCTATTAAGGTATATACTTGTGAGAACATGACATTCTGCTCGAAATATGACAGATAATACACAAGAATAAAATTTTGATGAAACTACTAAAAAAATACGAAAACCAAAAAATAATTAATAAAAAAATTTAGCGGATAAATAAAAAGAGAGAGAAGAATAGAAAGATAGAAAAGGAATAAATAATATCTCTCTTGGTCAATTAATAAAAAAAACTATTATTATTCACCTAATTTTTGGTCAACTAATTAAAAGAAAAATATTATTACTTACTTAATTTTTTGGTCAACTAATTAAAAGAAATCTATTATTACTTACTTAATTTTTGGTCAACTAATTAAAAGAAAACTATTAGTATTTACCTAATTATTTTATTATTTTTATTAATTACTTTCTCTCTAAATAATTATAACATTTTTAAACCTGGCTTACCCTATCTCAATCTTACCCAATCTCTAAATTTTTCCTACATAGTATATGTTAAAAATTTCAAGGAATGGAGTAATAAAATTTGTTTTGTTTTACTTTACTGTATCTCATTCTCTCTCTCATTTGTCTTTATTCTCTCATTTACTTATTTTCTCACTCTAGCACAACACTATTTTATTTAAAAACATATTATATATATATATAATTTATAACACGTTATTTGCGTGATGTTTTTACCATTGGAGTTTTGATTAAATAATATAAAAAATTTGTTGCTTTATATTTTATAATATAAATACTATAGAGTCTTGTTTTTTCTTATGATGTGGTCTTTTTGTAGTCCTACTTTAAACTTTCTTAAAACTTTATTCCAATTAGTGATAGTTTATGTCACAACTGTTTAAACATGTTTTAGTCGCTCTTGCTCTTTCTAAACATGATTTAGACTTACTTTTCGAAAAATGTATAGATTTAGCGATAACCAAAGATATTCTAAATGTTTAAAATAAAAATAATTTAAAAATCGTTTAATCATCTGATGCGACACAAAATTGTGGAAAACATAGTTTATAAATTATATTTTAAAGGTTTAGTGAGTGATGAATTGACAACAAATTGTATTCATGTTAATTTATCACTCAACAAACAATTAAAATAAAATTTGTAGACTACGTTGTCCACAAATTTGTTGTCACATATTTGAGATATTTTTGCTTTTGGAAGTGGATAGGATGATGTGAGAACAACTTTTGCTTTTGAAGTTTGGGATATTTTAGGTTATTGCATAATCTATCTGGTGATTTTTTTTCTTTCTAAATGATGTTTTCTATGATTGTTTAGATTCTAACTTCACTTGGAAATTTTTGACGGTATATAATATAGAGGAAACGGGAGAAACTGAAAAGTGTTCAAGCGGTTTTGAGATAAATGGCGGTTGTGAGATAAATTTTCATTACAGTAGGAATGGACAAAAAACAGCAACAGAAAAAAAAACGACCCGTACCAAAAAAAAGTAAACTGAAATGAAACCCGAACAATTTTTGTTTTGTGTGTGTGTAAGTGTAAGCAAACTGATTAGACAAAATTAACTACAATTTATGTTTTACTTATATACTCGATATGTATAATAAATAAATATACCTTGGTCTCGAGTGATTTGGCTTTCACAAGGAATCACAAGATATAGTTTCATTGCTTGGCTGATAGTATTTATAGTGTCTTAACAGATCACCCGTCTGAACATTAACCTTGTGTTCTATGCTGCGAGCCTGATGAAACGAGAGATCATCTATTATTTTTGTCTATTCACTTTAACGGTTTTGTTGCCCGCTGCTAGTAACACACTAAATCTTGATTAGGAGGAGACTCTACACTATCTAGTTGCAGGTTTTCTTGATCGCATCGGCTTTATACTTGCACGACTTGCTTTTCAATCCACCATTTACTATGTTTGGTGAGAACGAAACGGCACGACTCACCAGCAGCCATCTCGCTCTGTACTTACCGATCATAATCAGAATAAAAAATAACATTAATCAACTTATGGATGCAACGAATGATCGATCATTTAAACATTAGGCAAATATGCCTTAAATAAATATTTTTACACAACAGCCTAAGTTTATTAGTGATTGATGAGTGACACAGATATAACTTAAACCGCACACAAGAGTGACTACTAGAGAATGGTTTTACCTTTGCCAAAGTTGCGTAAACCTTGAGATGTCAATTGATTTATGAAACACATATTTATTTACATCCAACTTTATTAATTCAAAAACTTTTACAAGTGTAATTAACCAGTAATAACAAATGAGTATACGCTTTTATCCCAAACACAGGTTTAGGGCAATGTGGGCTTTACTAAAGCTACCCTTATATTAAGTCGTTGCAAGAATCCTCATTGATCAAAACTTCATATAAAGAGGATTTAATGCAAGAATGTCCAATATCTGAAAGGATCTAAGATGTTATATTGTTAGCACCGGAAAACACTATCTCACGATACCATAGTGTTAAGAAAAACGTTGTGACATCGTCCGCAATAATAAGTCCATCACTTTTGATAACGGTTTTTGGCATTGTTATCGTATCTTCATTTAATATAGTGTTATTTTCTATGCAATTATATACTATTATACTTATACAATAGCATTTGTACTTTGTTATTAATTGTTTTACTCAAAATAGTTTTGTAATTTTATTATATATGTAATAATTTATGTAGTTTGTTCCAATAATTTTTGTTTTCTATAGCATTTATTTTTTCTATTAACTGTTTTTTACTAATTGATAATTAAAAAGAATTCTTTTATATTTTATTATATTATATGAAACTATTATAAAAAATATCAATATTACAAAGTAAAAGTACATAATTCAAAAATAAGTTCATACAACTCTTTTTTTTTTGAACTTGTGAATTCTCTCCACTTTTGGACTTCCAACCTTTGAAACTTCTTCACTTGAACCATTTCTCTTGAAATTATATATTGAAGAAACTCAATTCTTAACAACACAACAACTGGAATCAAAGCAACTTCATGACATTATTTTAGTTAGATACTACTATACTAGTTCCAAGCCCACAACACTACAATAATAGACTAGTTTCTGTAAAAGCAACAGGTTTAGTTCAGAAGTTGAATACACAAAGTCAAAGTTAGGTCCAATAATAATTTAGTCATATATAATTTTCAAATATTTCATAATAGTATCTTTCAACTTTTAATTAATTATATATAGTAAATTTGCAACCAGCTATCCAACCATTCGTTCGATCAAAAACCATTAGAAGCTGTTGGTTAACAACTACATTCTATTTTTTTAGAAAAAGAAAATATATCTTGGTCAATACATATATATAGATATAACCATTTTTTATATCTATAAAAAAAAGATATATAACCATTTTTTACTTTACTTACTCAAAAACAAAAGACTAATTCTTTTACAAAACAAAAGATATCTTGGTCAGTACATATAGATATATAACCATTTTTAATTTCATTTACTCAAAAAAAAGTCTAATTTTTTTACAAAACAAAACATATCTTGGTCAATACATATAGATATCTAACCATTTTTAGTTTTACTTACTCAAAACAAAAGTCTAATTTTTTCACAAAACAAAAAATATCTTGGTCAATACATATAGATATATAACCATTTTAAAATTTACTTACTCAAACAAAAAGCCTAAATTTTTTACAAAACAAAAGATAGATATCTTGGTCAATACATATAGATATATAACCATTTTTAACTTTATTTACTCTAAACAAAAGTCAAATAAAATAACTTACTCAAAACAAAAGTCAAAAACAATATTATATAATAAATGCAATACAATGTTTTTGGTGAATATAATGTGACACGCAAAACAAAGAGGAACTGAGCGTGCCCGAAGCTTTTAGTTTCCCCTCACTCACTTACTCTGTCTCTTCCTCTCTTTTGTCTTCCTCATAACAAATTTTCTGGGTTTCAGAAACAGAGACTAACTCTAAAAAGGTAAAATACTCACTCTCATTTTTCTTCTGATGAAGGATTTTAGAGAAAAAAATTAAAAGTCGGATTTTCTTTTGTTAAAGAAAAAGTTTTATAATAGTGGCTTACGAGTAGTTCAGAGCATGAAAAGCAAAAAAACTCATAAAAATCAGAACAAAGAAGATGAATAAACCAAATACCAAGACCCTAACTTTACCCCAAAAATATAAGTAAACCTTTTCCAACTTGCTTCTCTGGATCAGGACGTATAGTTTCCACCATGTATGAGGTCAGTGTTATTATCCTGAAACATATACTTTTGCTATCTGATTGTCTCCTTAGGTTGGTCTCTGATGTTTAACACTTGTCTTTGCAGAACTTGTGGGATTTGACACCTGATACTGATCTGCCGAAAGAACTACTTGAAAGTTATAGCTTTGAGACAGCTCTCGCGTATCTAATATAGTAAGGTTTCAGTAACCTGACAAGATAGAATGCCTAATGAATATTTTTTTCTAATAGAGTAAGCTGATTTTGACATTTATTTCTTTGGATCTGTTGATGAAATTTGGTTTTGTATCTGTTTACTTTCTTTGGATATGGAATCCTAAATTTTGTTGTTGCATATTACACATGACAATTCCTTGCAAGCTGTGTGACCAAAAGTGAGTGTAATCCTTCAATTTTAGTATTGTGATTATTTTGCAGTGTCAATAGTTCTGGTGGCCAGATTTGAGTCTTTGATATCGGGATTGGAATGGACAGTAAGTGAGGAAAATTCTATTGATAAGTGGTGAGATTTTTGTTTTGTTTTTGTTTTATCAATTTCACTCAAAACATGGAAGATATTGAACAAATAACTTCACATATCTCATATCTGACTTTTAATTATCTCTTCAGTTAACCAGTAATAACAAATGAGTATAGACTTAATTTTATCTCAAACACTGCTGCCCTTATATTAAGTCGTTGCAAGAATTCTCATAGAACAAATTAAACTTCATATAAAGAGGATTTAATGCAAGAAGAATGTTCAATATCTGAAATAATCTACGCTGTTATATTTTTAATCACTGAATAAGCCTTTTTTTTGTTTCCTTTGTGCTAAGAAGAATGTTATCTCCCAAGATCACAAGAATATTTAAGGTAGGTTTTCATATTTCAGTCAAAACATGGACGCTAAAACAAAAAAACAATGCTGCTTATCGACCAAATAATCTTATATAATATAGTAGGGTTATCAATTAGTGGAACTCTGCCACGTGTCACCCTACAATCAATATCATAAACCCTACAACAATCGTTCTAGAAATCATAATTAAATAGAGAAGTGTTACCTCATTTTATATAAGAAATCATACTCTCATTCACTTTGTGTTCCGTGCGCTCGATCACTTTGAAAACAAGTTTCTTGTTTTGCTGTAACGAATCATAAAGTAGTTTACTGGTTTTCAACATTCATGACAGTTTAAGCCTTTAAATGAAAGTAAACGAGAAAAAGTCAATAGCAACAGTTACAAATATAAATATCCTGAATTACTAAATACCACATGGTGGGACAACAACCTAACTATCAAGACAGTGACCCTTTTCTCAAAAGGATCAGTTTTGACATTTTTCATAACTTTCTACAAAATCTAAAGTCGTTTGGTCTAGACATTTTAATGATCATAATATCATAAACGATCCTTTACTTTGCTCTTTGTTCTCGATGCTTTCAAATTTCAATCAGTATTGAAGATATATAGCAAGTAGTTCAGGTACTAGCGATCGCCGTGCTTCATCACAAACAAGTTCAAAAAACAAATTATCTTGTAATTGACGCAAAGTTATTCAAGAAAGAAAAAAAAAAAAAAAAGAGTAGACTCTCTCACTTAACAATTTAAAATAACACATAAACGAGTACCTAATTATATATTACATCCTTCACTTAACTTTTCCAGATTTTATTTAAAACTTTGAAACAACAAGAACACTTAAAAACATACTCAAAAGACTTCAAATTACAAACCAAACACACTTACACACATAATCAAAATACTACTACACGCCAGCATTTTTCTGATTATTACCACCACAAGAGCAATTATTACCATAGTTAAATAACCCAAAACCATATTTGGAATTTGATTAATTAACTAATTAACCCACTAGATTAACTCAAACAAACCCATTACCATGTCCATTTCCATTTCCATGGCCATTTTCATGTCCATTTCCATTTCCATGGCCATTTTCATGTCCATTGCTAAGCTTCTTCTCATCTTCACCATCCTCAATGAGCAAAAACTCTTTGTTATTCTGAAGCTTCTCCATGACAGAAGCTTCAAGAGTGATCTCCACATCAATACTTATACCTCCAGCTTTACCTTGGTACAGATACATCATCCCATTAAACCGATTATTCGACCCACTCCTAACCGTTTCCGGTTTTCCCCAACCGAAATCCACCTCGTAGACTCGGAACCTCGGCGAGCTCCCCACCGCAACGCAGTTCACTCCGGCGTCTTTGAATTGGAATATCTTCGGCGTTTTCTCCCACTCCTCGTTCCGCGCGTTTATCGCACGCGCATCGTGAGCAACGATCGCTTTCTGGATCACCGAAGCTCCGAACTCCGGCCCGTGCGCCGCCAGAAGTCCCGCGGCGGTTCCAGTGAAGATGGCCTGAATGAGGTTACCAAAATATTCCTCCGGCATTGGAGGATCAACGCGGCGGCGGCAGTCGGCGAAGACTGTGAAGATGGTGACGTCTTCGGGTTTGAGCCCACGCGCGAGGGTGACGTGGCGCCAGATGTGTGCTGTGAGGGACTGGAAAGTGGAGAATGGTTTTGAACCGTCGGATGGGATGACCGAATTGGCTCTTGACTTGATCGTGTGGACAGCAGAGTCAGAGAACCTGAAAATCTTCTCCACCAGCTGCGGCGGTTCCACCGTGGGAATGCCGGCGTCTTCGCCGTTGGAGGTGGCGTTGGGGTCTTTAGGGAAAGTGAGGTCCAGTTTCACGCGCTTGTCACGCGCCTTCGCTCGGTCGAGGAAAGGTTGAGCTGAGATGGACTGGGCCCCAGAACAGATTTTGGCCCATGAGCTCATGAAGTGCCACGTGGAAGTCCCGTCTAAGACTGCGTGATTGAAAGCTAAGCCCATTGCAAGCCCATCTTTAAGCTTGGTCACCTGTTGTCATACCAAATAATGTTAATGTTTTTTTTTTTTTTTTTTAAATGTTAGTGTTTTACTAACGTTTAATTGTTAAGGCTTGAGAAATTTTGGATTTTGAAACTTTAAGATTTCAATTTTTAAAATCTTAAACCATAGTCGAAGTTTGATTGGACGATAGTTTCGAGACTAGTTGAGAAAAATAACGTAAACAAATGACCCCTTCAACGACAACACCTGTTTTCAAAAGCCTTTACATTAATGCACATTCAATGAGCATGTATACATGTTTGTTATATACACGTTTATACGTGTGAATACGACAGTTAATTCCTTACGACATTTGTTTTGGGTGAATATAAATTTGATGTGAAAGACAAAAACAAAGAATTGTGCTAACGTGATAATTAAGTTTGGGTGTGCCCGAAGCTTTAGGTATTTTGCTTTAAAATTTGTGGAAGTGTGATATTCCTTATTCCCACAATCTATGGTTTTATTTATTTATTTTCAACCGCAAAGATATTGACGTCTACAATACACATAGGTCTAAGAATAATATAGCTTCCACTACTAAATACAAAGTTTTTATTTTAATCAAGAATGATCGTTAAGTGGTGCATTACGAATGGTAATGATATTTTGTGACTTTAGTATATCAGAGTCTGAATCTTCCAATCGAAGATGATAAATTAGTCTAGGTTGAAATTCCAATATTTTTTTATAAAAATTATATATATTTGTTATTTCTTGTAAACTATTTTTGTAGTTCTAGTCAAGGTGGACCGGGATAAAGTCATGATATCCGTACTTATTTAGGATTTTGATCGATAACGACAAATTAAATTCTGCAATGTATACTATTAGGATTTGAATCTGCAATGTGTACTATTAGGATTTGATTGGTACCTATAAATTTCATCTATTCACTTATTTTGTACAAATGTATTCCTACATGGAGTTGTCACGCAACTCACAAGTTAACATCAGTAAAATGGTGTTGGTTCAGTCATTAATTGTTATATTTAATGGTATTGTCAGTTATTTTTTCTATTTTACATAAAAATTGCATATCTAACAAAGTGAATAGTAAACGCATTTGAAAACCGAGCTCCGGATCAAACTACTGACTACAACTGCTGCATTAGCTTCATAGAGATGTGCATCAATACATGCACATACACATATAATATTAATATATAAACACATAAGCATAAATTCATGCATGTCAATTTCTATACATTTATTTTATTGATAACCAGAAATTTTCATATCAAAATCAAGAATATTTTTGTTACCATATACTCTAAGTTTGTAACTCATATAGAATGTTTTTACCACTTAATCTGGTAATGACCTACTGGTAAAGGAAGAGCTAATAAATGTCAATATTTCCCTTTTCCTACTATAAGTTTTAACTTTTGTTCGAATAAAAAGTAAACATTTTCTGATCTACGTGCAATTCTTTAATCCTGCTGGAAATACACACTTCCTCTTATATACTGGTTTATGAGTTATTTTATTAGTATTATTTTTGTAATCAAATTTTGTTTTTCTTTTAGAGTTTTTAGCTAACGGTCTATGAGTTTTGGACGTCACGTGATGTTTGTCCTCAAATGGTAATATTTATTGACGAGTAGTTCAATAAAAAAAAGTATTAAGAAAATTAAAGTACCAAAACATGCGTCAAGATTCTGTAAACATAACCACATGGATATGATTACATAATCAGATCTTTGTTACAAAATTCAGAATCTAATTATTATTTCTTTGTCATTTCAATTTTTATATCTAGTTTATTTTGTTTCACGTGAGAGAATAAACAAGAGAAACTAAATAAAAATACTAACATGCATGAAAAATGAATGATATTATAAATATTTTAAAGATTTACCTGAATAGCTAGGAGTGGCCTGCTAAGTCCTTCCAAGTTCAAGATCCCATTGTACGGAACCAACTCCTTGAACTTAGTCGTACCGTCCTCAGCCGTCAGATCATCGACACTGACGTCAGTAGCATGAGCAATGGAGAACTCCACGCCGTTGATCTCTGCGTCGTCGGCGTCGTACTCAACTCGGAAGACTCCTTCGTCGTCCTTGGCTAGCTTACCAGCGAGCTGATAGAAGTCTTCCAGAACCAAACCCAAACCATCTTTGAGCTTCTCCACGACGTCGTTTTGGAACGTGGGTTCTTCGAGATCGATAAGGTTTTGGAACTTGTAGAGCAGAAACTTCTGGTTGTAGTAGAAAGCAAGGTAAGGAAGGTCAAAGGTGGTGAGTTGGAATTGTTTCTTCCCTAATACTGGCTTGTTTGGTTTCACATGTGTTTTGCTTATTATGTTTATCTTCATGGTGAAAGTTAAATTAACCTTGGCTCAAACAAAAAAAAATTGGTGATGATCACAAGAAGATATTAATTAGCAAAAAAAAAATTTGTTTGTTTTGATGTGAGATATTAGAATGTGGTGTGGAGTGGTGAAGAAAGAACTAAAAGGTTGTGTTTTATAGAGATGTGCAGTGTGTAGTTGAGTTAGGCATTTAAGGTTTCATAAAAGTAGTTGTGATTCAATCAATGACTCAATTAAACTCTTTTTCTGTAAAATTTATTTGCATGAATTGTTAAGTTGAGTTAAGGTTTAGGGTAGAGGTTGAAAATTGAGTTACAAAAGTAAATAGTGTAATGATGCTACAAGTGTAGGACACCATAAATGCCGATAAAAGATGGTAGTAAGTGGTAACTGGTAAAACTTAAACCATAGCAAATGGTATTATGGATCATACCTGGATTTACAAAGATGCTAGCTAGGCTGTTCAAATATACTGTACTATGTTTATGTTTTAATAGTTGCCAATTCTTTTTTGGATGATTGATTGCTTTCAAATGTTTGTCGACGAGCGGTTAGACTTATAATACGGTATATTTTCATATATATAACCATTTGATTGACCTTATTTTATTTGGATTTTATGATTTTTTGTTTCATTTATGATGAAGAAATTTAAATCAAATACGACCCAAATTGGGCATTGTTTAGGGTCAGGTTTGTATTTTTCATTAAATTTCAAAAAGATATCAGATAGTAGAAATGTTTTTATCGGGACAATGTAAAGAAATGTATGGTTTAAATATCTAAAATCTAATAAGTAAGAAACTTTAAATGGATTAGATAAAGGTTGCTGGGTTTTGTTTAATGATTTTCCTCTTTATCTTCATCCTCTAAATACGGAAAATAACTTTAATGGATCTCAAGGACTCTCTACTTCCCATATTTAATTAGTAGCTAGGTACGTGGAGCTGTGGAAGTTGGACAGCGACTTCTCCGGCTAATAATATCTTGCGACTTCAAACTAGTGTATATAAATTACCCAAATCAAGAATGCGAAGGGAAAAAGAAGACAATAACATCGGACTAAAAATATCAAATAAAGTAGACAATGATGACAAGTGTAACGTGTCATGATTAAGCAAAAAAAAAAAAAAGTGTGACAATGATGACGAGTTGAGTCTGACAATTTAAACAAAGGATGAAATATAAAGTTTATCAATAGGGGTAATCAGTTTAGTAGTCGACCGTAACATTTGTAAAAGAGTATTTGTTAGTTATGTGGCTATGAACAAATTAAGCCTTGAGTAGAAAAGCGAATTAGTTTGGTCAAGTTCTAGTTTACTTGGACCGAGTAAATGGGCCGTGTTGGCTCCGTGTTTTTATTATATATTCTTCTTCGGTTCTACCTTCCCTGCTAGTATATATATTATTCCTCACATAAGCATATTCCAAGACAACTATTTCTTTTATTGGACCAAGTATTCATATATTAAAAAAAAGAGAGTACAGTAACTCATATATTAAACAAGAGTGAGGACAAATTTGTAAAACAACGAATAGAATTATCTTTCTAGAGTCTATATCAAAATTAATCGAATGTTCTTGATCCATCTTCAGAATATATAAATGGCCCTACACGCTTAATTATCTTTCGCTCCATCCCTGAATTTCCAAGTTTACCCTCAAGAAAATGTCCTCCCGCGGCCGAGAAGTGGAAGTAACGACCTCATCGGCCAAGGATATCAAGAACGTGAACTGGCGCAACGGCCCAAACAAGCCATACGCCGTCGTATGGGTCGATCACAAGTACAAATACTCCACAAGAGTTGACGAAGACGGCGACACGTGTCCAACATGGAACGAGACATTTGTAATCCCTTTGCCTCCGGACAACAACGACGATGATGACAAAATCTACATCGACATCGTCCACGCAGGACGTGAAGAGGACACAAAGCCTCTCATTGGCTCCGCCCATCTCAGCCTCCGTGATGTCATCGATGACGTCGGCTTCGGCGTCCCTATCTTGAAAACCCTCAAGCTCAAACGTCCATCCGGCCGACCTCACGGAAAACTCGACGTCACGGTCACCGTTAGAGAACCACAGTATTACCCTGCTCCAGGATCTTACCACGCGCCGTCTTACGGTAATACTCACGCGCCGCAACAACCTGTTTATGAACCATACGTATACGCACCATCTTACGGTAATACTCACGTGCCGCCTCAACCTGTTTACGGCGAGCCATACGGACCGACGCAGTCGTACGGACGATCGGGGTATGGATACGCGCCAGAGAAAGAGAAGGGGAGCAAGTTCGGTGGGATGGGGACGGGACTAGCGGTAGGGGCGGTGGCCGGAGTTTTGGGTGGAGTGGCGTTAGCGGAGGGGCTAGAGGCTGTGGAGGACGACATCGCTGAAGAAGCAGCGGAGAAGGTGGAGGATGATCTAGATGCCGGAGACGATGATTTTGACGGCGGCGATGACGACGGAGACTTTTGATTCTTCTGCTAAATCATAATATATCATATTTTATCGATAAATCCCTTAATGTATGTGTACGTGTTACAAAACGTACAAATTAAGGCCTAATAATAGTAAATCACATAAATCTTCGAGTGGCCACAAACATAAGTAAAGTAAATTTTGTTTCTTGACGATGCATACATGATGATGATGTGGGCAGAACATATATATAACATATATGAACATTCCATTTTTGCATTGTATTAAAAGAAAAAATCAAACCATATAAACATCGAAAGGTCATTACGATGAATAAAATAAACAAACATATTTTAGAACATGGAATCGATCACCAGTTGAAACTAATTGCCTCAAAGTGAAGGTTCCTAGCCAAACCAGATGAATATATCCTTGCCACCTCATGCCTCATCTTCCTTGGTCCGCAAACCATCACCCCAACGTCTTCCGAACCTTCTGCTTCAAATAGAATCTCTGCAAAACAATAAGGTTAAAGTAATCAGCTTCATGTATTTAACCATTTATGCTATGCATGTGATTCTCACGTGGACTCTAGTGGTAATAGATGACTTACTTTTCAGATTAGGTTTGGAGCCGAAGTGGACTGACGTGGCTTGTACTATAGATTGATATGGAACGCTCTCGAGCTCTCTCTCGTGGCTGCGGAACCATGAACCTGGAGAAGACGTGGGTGTCTGAAACTCTACGCTCTGTACCTGCTTCTTAGACTCCTTATCTCCTTCTCTGTTCTGTTTCTTGCGCCACATGAAAACTATGCTTGAAGAGATGAAAATGCAGACACATCCTAGGAACATGTCCCAAAGCGCTCTATATGAGAAGTTGTAGATCGTTCCTTTGTTATGATCAACAGGGAATACATAATAACGAGTGACAATCGCTATAAGCAACAGAAACATAATGAATGATGATAAGATCACGACTCCGAGCCAGAGGAAGTTGTTGGGTCCAAGAACAGGTGAGATAGGAGAGTCTAGAGGATGTGGTTTAAACCATTTTGTCTGCAGAAGTCTACGATCATCAGTTGTCTCTGGCTTCTCGTTTTCTCTTGTAACATATGCCTCAATTTGGATATTCAGCCTAGATATGTCTGAGACTGATATATCCGATGGGAAGATTAGGTCTAACAACGCAAGATCATGGTAATGTTTAAAGGCACAAACAAGACGAACATCAGGTAGCTTTGTGCTCTGGTTTTGGCTCTGAAAGATGAGTTCTCTGATAACAGAAATAAAGGGTGTGATTCCGCTGCCACCTCCCACTAGTATTAGAGAGTCATGCCTACATATGATGAGAAAGATATAACAATCAGAAAAGCTTTAGATAAAGTAGTTTAAATAAGAAACTGAATTAAGGCCTTGAGTTTTCTTACCTCGAGATATCAAAGGAGTTAGGGCCATAAGGACCTTCAGTAGAAACTTCGAGAGAATCGATGGAAGAAGAGATATGGGTGTAAAGTTTTTGAGACCAACTTCCTTGTCTTCTGATGACAATACTTAGTGTATCTTTCTCCAAATTGCTGCTTGAAGTTATTGTGAATGGATGCCATTGAAGCTTGGATATGCTCGGAACATGTAGAAACAATATGCTTGTTGGGTTATAATGTAGCCCTATAGTTAGATCATGAAACAAATTAATGGTTACAATTATTACGGGCCTGCAGTCCATATTTCGTTATATATATCTTTCTTTCTTGAACATGGCACTCTATATAATCCAAATTATCGATCGTATGTTTACGTTTATAAATATATTTTTGTTTATGATTATGGTTGTTATATATTTTTGTTTGAGTTTGTGTTTACATGTTTTGTTTGTTTGTTTGTTTGTTTGTTTGTTTGAGTATGCATTTACATGTTAACACTTAGTTAGTATATTCATCATTTAAAGTCTCTTAAGAGACTTTTAAGTTTTAACAAAAAAAAAAGGTTTTTTATCTTTTAAAAATATGAACATAAAGAATTTATAATACCAAAATAATTTTTCATTACGTTTAATTTTCGTTTGTATTTGTGACTGAAAATGGGAATTAAATTTGTTTAGAGAAAGATCCCAAACTATCGTGGTTTCATTTGAATGTAAATGGAGGAACAAGTTGTAAACCTGGGGTTTTGGAGAAAGTGAGTTCGAGGTTGTCTGAAGGTAAGATCCTAGCGGAAACAAGTCTGGATCTCTTGGTGGATTGTAAGAATCTCAAGTAGCGATCGATGAAGAAGAGGAAGATGTTGGGCAAGATCATGCAGAACCACGAGTCTCCAACATGGATTACATAGAAGATTATGTAGAGACCGTAGAGTTGGTGAGTGTAGAAGAAAATCTCGAACTTCTTTCGTCTAAAGAATGGTAAACTCGTCACCCACATCGCTATTCCAATCACTATCGCTATTGTTCCAGCTAGATTAGGCACATATGTCGGATTCCATGCAAACGTCTTCACAAAAATATGATAAAACAATAAAAATATCAGTTTTGGAATAATAGAAAAGGTATAACATAATTGTCTCTTGAAAGAGCTTTGATGTTTTGATTTGGTTGTAATGTAAACTAAAATATCAGTTTTAGATGTAATAACGGACCTCCGTCAACTTATTAACCATGGCCCAGTAAATAAGGAAAACGACGGTGTGAAGGAGGAAGCAAAAGTTTGAGATATGTCCGAGCCAAATGTGATATTTGATGCTTGACTCTGAAGTCAACCCGATAAGTGGCAGAATCGTAGAGGCTCTTGTCACTGGAAAGAACAAAAAGGCCCAACAGTAGTGGCCCACGTATCCTATTCTCAGCCCAAAAGCCCTTAACTTTGCCTGCCATCTGCACCATTTCAGTCGAAATAGTCAATGTTTAATCAACTCCATATTGATATTTGATATTTAGGTGTTAAAATGGTTACGGTGAGGTCGAACGTTACATTATTGGATTTGATATTATATGGAAAATCATGGATTTCCAACTCAAACCAATTAGAATTGAGTTGAAAAGTCCATATTTTTCTATATATTAGCATTGAATCATGCATCTTCACTTCCAATATGAAATAGTTTAACAAACAATTCCAAGCATAGAGAGTTTAATGTAAACACAAAAAGAAGAAAAAAACTTACATTTTGGCGTTGTCATGGTTATGAAGGCTGATGTGATAGCTAATGTAGAGGTAATTGTAGAGAGCCCAAAACAAAAGAGCCACAAACAATAGAGAAAAAGTCAACTCTGTGAATGTAACTATCCCCAATGGGTTCATCACCATCATCACTTTCCCCATTTTCCCTTTCACCTTCCATTCTCTGAGTTTATATAAATGAGATATTGTGATGATTTGTTACAAAATACATAAATTGAAATAATATAGCCAATAACAATTAAGTCGAACCTTTGAGTTTGGGTGGGTTTCTTCTGGACATGCAGATAAACACAACTCAGAACCGCAATGAACATCATTGGAACCGTGAGAAGTACTAGATTGATGCCTACACATAAATGATAGTTCTTGAATACTCAAAAATGAAACAATCAAAATTTTAAAATATTTGTGAGAATAAATAGAGAAAATAATACCTTGAGGACCAAAATAAGTAGTATTGAGATACTTGGCGAGTTCGGGGGTCCATTTGCTTTTGTAAAGATTAGTTGAAATCATAATCCAAACAAAAATCCATCCAAGAAATAAAACCACCATTACAATATTCAGTAAGCTTCTCGTATTCTCCATTTTGTTTTCTCTTTTTTATATTTATCCACAATATTGATGTAAAAGTGTGTGTTGTTTGCTATAAAGCCTTTTGGATTTGCTATTTATAGCGGAGGTTAGGGGTAATATGGTAGTTTGCTTTTTTTGGGACAGCAATTTGTATACATGTTAGATCACTCTTAATGAGGTCTCTTGGTGATAGATCCCCTATTAAAAAAAAGTAAAAAATTAAAAAAGTGAAAAGATAGGTATGATGAGTCTCTCATTTGAGAGATTCAAGTCTAATAACAAGTGTCACTTTACAAATGGATCAATTCTTTTTAATTAGTTAAAACATTAATTTTTAAAATTGAGATACTTGGCGAGTTCGGGGGTTCATTTGCTTTTGTAAAGATTAGTTGAAATCATAATCCAAACAAAAATCCATCCAAGAAATAAAACCACCATTACAATATTCAGTAAGCTTCTCGTATTCCCCATTTTGTTTTCTCTTTTTTATATTTATCCACAATATTGATGTAAAAGTGTGTGTTGTTTGCTATAAAGCCTTTTGGATTTGCTATTTATAGCGGAGGTTAGGGGTAATATGGTAGTTTGCTTTTTTTGGGACAGCAATTTGTATACATGTTAGATCACTCTTAATGAGGTCTCTTGGTGATAGATCCCCTATTAAAAAAAAGTAAAAAATTAAAAAAGTGAAAAGATAGGTATGATGAGTCTCTCATTTGAGAGATTCAAGTCTAATAACAAGTGTCACTTTACAAATGGATCAATTCTTTTTAATTAGTTAAAACATTAATTTTTAAAATTGAGATACTTGGCGAGTTCGGGGGTTCATTTGCTTTTGTAAAGATTAGTTGAAATCATAATCCAAACAAAAATCCATCCAAGAAATAAAACCACCATTACAATATTCAGTAAGCTTCTCGTATTCCCCATTTTGTTTTCTCTTTTTTATATTTATCCACAATATTGATGTAAAAGGTGTGTTGTTTGCTATAAAGCCTTTTGGATTTGCTATTTATAAGCGGAGGTTAGGGGTAATATGGTAGTTTGCTTTTTTTGGGACAGCAATTTGTATACATGTTAGATCACTCTTAATGAGGTCTCTTGGTGATAGATCCCCTATTAAAAAAAAGTAAAAAATTAAAAAAGTGAAAAGATAGGTATGATGAGTCTCTCATTTGAGAGATTCAAGTCTAATAACAAGTGTCACTTTACAAATGGATCAATTCTTTTTAATTAGTTAAAACATTAATTTTTAAAATTTGAGTTGAGTCTCTCCATTGTTAATGTTTTTAGACCATCTCCATTAAGGGGTTCATAAGGGGTTGTTAACTTTAAAATGAAAAAAAATTAAATAAAAAAAGGTTTTAATGCAAGAACCGCTCCTTAAATAAGAAGTTTAAGAACCGGTTCTAAAGGTTATGTGGCAGGTTGGGATTGGATGGAGACTTGGTGAGATTTTTATTTTTTTGGTTTTGCAACAAACCCATTTTTCATCAAAAATCAATCTCTCTCTCTTTCTCGATCTGTCACCGAAGGCGACTCTATGCCACCATCACCAAAGGCGTTGCAACGCCACTGCCACCGAAGGATGATCGAATCTCTTCGTAAAGGTATCATTCTACCCCCTTTTTTAGATCTTGCCTTTTTAATTATTGGTTATTGATGAAAATAAAATTAGGATTCTGTGATTTTAGGGAAATTAGGGTTCTTTGATGTTAGGGTTCTTCACGGTTCTGCTACTGTTTCCTTGAAGGAGTTTCTGACTAAGTATAAGCAACAGCAGAGTTCTTCAAAATCTGTTATTGAAGAAACTGGAAGCTATCAGCTTAGGAAGACGAACTCAAGCAAGCCTGAAGGTTTTGTCGATGTGTCGATACGTATCTCTGCTGAACGAGAAGATTTTGGTGGTTTTACTGGTAATTTTTCTGAACTATGACCCTGATGGAATCAATCTGTAGAAAGAAAGAAACTTTGGTGCTGTTTTTGTTTCTTGTCACTCAATTCTCGAACCTGATATTTGGGTTTTGGAAGATCCCAAATTTGAGTCTTTAGTGTTTCAACATCGGTTTGTTTGAAAGAGAGAACTCACCATATTCTTGTTCTGTTCTATTGCTCAGGAGATATTGGAGGAGTCATGCTCTCGAACAACTCTGATTACAACAATTCAGGACAAGATTACATGGCTAGTTCATCGCAGCAGCACCCATTTGCTCCATTCAATCATTCAAACTCATTCTATTAGCGAATTATGGTTATTCAAAATTAGGGGTAGCCATGATTGAAGACAAATTTCGGCTCAGTCAGTAGAGGTAAAAAACTCTTTGTTGTTCATATCAATTTTTTCTGTTAACTCCAAACCAATGAGATTGTTGCCTCATTAGAGTGGTTTATGGCATTTGCACAGAACCGGATTCTGAAACGAGCGTACAGTAAGCTTAAGCTAGAGCATGTGGTGATCGGCAAAGGGCAGTTTCATCAAGAACGTGCCAAGTCTTCAACATCACTGGCCAACACTTCTTTGTGGTGGTAACAACACTGCTTTGTGGTGATTGGTTCAGCTACAAATTGTTAAATGAACAATAGTGTGTATATTAAAGGGCAATCTTTAGTTGTGTATGCAAATGTTTCCAATAGTCTTACTCTTAATTTCTGCTATCAGTTTTTAAAGTGAAGTCATAACTTAACTGCCTTGTGTTCTTGGCTGCAGGAGGATCGGAAATGGATTTTGCGGATCAAAAATAGATTTCACGGAGACATTGATTGACAATGGCAGAGCATTGGTGCTGTTCTTTGTGAGTAACAACACTTCTTTGTTTAGTTTATTTTCGGGAATATGTTATGTATAACTTTTTGTGTTAGAGTTTAAGATAACCTTTTTCTGGGAATCTGTTCTTTATAAGATCAAATTATAAAGTTCTGTGAAACTAATATATAGAATTCTTGATCATAAATTTATCGAAAACACTTTGGTATAGGTCATACTGATTCTCTATTTCCACTTGATAGTATGAGCTCATATACTACTGATGCTTATATGGTTTTAATCTTTTGATGGGATCCCTAATTGCTAACTCATGCTTTGTTTTTTTCTTGTATGAGCTAAAGGAATGCAAATATCTTTGTCGCCAGGTAATAACACAAATCATTAAATCATTTTTTTTTAATGTTTACATGTGCTTAAGAAGACGTAGATTTATACAGAATGAGGGGAAAATATAAGTTGTGTAGATTTTTATACAAATACAGTTGCTCTATAGGAATGTATATACATGTAGAAAAATATAAGTTGTGAAGATGTTTACTAGTTAAACCATAAAAAGCAGTAGTATATTATATTCTTTTGTTTGTGTGATACAAAATGTGATGGACTGATGGTGATAATAAATACTGTACAATAGTCTCACTCGTTTGAATGTTTATTTGTGATCAATGCTCGGTTGTTTGAGATTAGATATAGTCTTTTGTTTGTGTTTTTAATAATCCAGATATGGATTCTGAAGAACTGAATGGGAATACCGTCACTCAAAACACTTCCGAGTCAAGTTCAATAAGCCAAACAGTGAGTTCTTTCCTGTTTATCTTTAGCATAAATTATAATTGAATCGTTTGAATACCTTATCTAGTTAGCTATTTTAGTCGTAAGTGGTTAGCTTTTAAGTGATCTGATTATAAATTTAGGTAAAAGACTTAACTATTGCTTGACAGTCAAATCACTTCTTTCTGATAAATGCTAGTTAGCTGTTTACTCTGTACTCAAGACTTAAAGCACTTAAAGCACTTAAACCACTATGTGATCAATGCTTGTCATTGATTGCTATAACCACAAACCATAACTTGTTATGGTTCACTTAAACCTAACCCTTCTTATACGTTTATATATTATAGTCATAACTAGCTGAACAGAGACTATAACCCTTCTTATTTATCCTTCTTAAACTTTCCTTATCCTTTTCAAGCAGCCAAAACAAGGTTATGGATCCTTTTACTCCATATAATCAAAATCCTAGCTTTGTAAACCTCTTACAAAGTCACGGAGATAACCCCAATCCTTATGAGAGTACACAATGTGAAGATGATCCATGCGTAGGTGTTGAAGAGCGTAAAGAGAGGAGGAAATGGACACCGAAAGAAGATGTTCTGCTGATTAGTGCATGGCTGAACACCAGCAAAGATCCAGTGATTTCGAATGAACAAAGAGCTGGATCGTTTTGGACTAGAATTCAAGCATATTTTAACGTAAGTGCCCTGCTTGCTGGTCTGCAACAGAGAGAGGCATCTCACTGTAAGCAAAGGTGGGGGAGGTTAAATGACCAAGTTTGCAAATTCGTAGGATGCTACGAGGCTGCACTTAAAGAGCAATCTAGTGGGCAAAACGAGGATGATGTTATGAAAGCGGCTCACGCAATATTCAACAGTGATCACCTTACCAAGTTCACCCTTGACCATGCATGGAGGGAACTTCGCCATGACCAGAAATGGTGTTCTACTTTGGCTGTTAAAGATACTGGAAGATCGAAAAGAAGAAAGATTGAGGAGCCAAGTGCACAGTCTTCAAGCGCCCATCCAGTTAGCCATGGTGAGGAAGTGGCAATGGCTCGGCCAGCTGGTGTGAAGGCAGCAAAGGCCAAAGGTAAAAAGACTGGGAGCAACAAAAACATTGTGGAAGAAGAAGCTATGTCAGTGAAGGCGTTTGGGAGATTAAAAAGCAGGACTTGGCAATGAAAGAGAAACTTGCTAAACATAAATTGCTTGACAGTCTCATAGCAAAGTCAGAACCACTGGACGAAGAAGAAATGGCTCTAAAGAAGAGGCTAATTAGTGACATGTTATCATAATTAGTCTTTCTTTCACTATGAACTATGTTGTGTAAAAACTATATGAACTTGTATGTGTTCTATCTGTGAACTATTATGTGTTTTCTTGTTGAACTTGTATGTATTCTATCTGTGAACTATTATTTGTGCCTTTGACAACAGATTGTTCAAGAGACTACATGGCAGCAAAGGAAGCAAGACAAGAGCTGGCGTGTTATGATGTGTCAGTAAGTGTTATGATGTGTCATTGGAGGGTCTTGTATCATTTTGGTTTTGCTTCCCGTGTTATGATGTGTCATTGGAGGGTCTTGTATCAACAGATTGTTCCCGTGTTATTATTTTGGCTGTGTTATTATTTTGGCTTTGTCTGTTCAATTTTTTTCGAATAATGTCTACCACAAATTATTTCAGAGTATGGAAATCACACATGTCTACAAAAAATTTCTCTTCTTTTTTATATGTGTTTAAACCAACAACCAAAATTTTCAATCTTCTCTTGATATTCATCGAGCACATTTGAGCATATTCTCTTTTTATAATATCTCCATCAAAATCCAACTTCTTTTATTTGTTCTCCATCAAAATCCAACTTCTTATTTTTGTTCTCCATAAAATCCAACTTCTTTTATTTGTTCTCCATCAAAATCCAACTTCTTATTTTTGTTCTCCATAAAATCCAACTTCTTATATTTGTTCTCCATAAAATCCAACTTCTTATATTTGTTCTCCATAAAATCCAACTTCTTATTTTCTTTCTCCATCTAAATTCGCACTAGACTTTTATTAATCCACAAAAATTCATTTCCACTTTTTTATGGCTTCTTCTTCTAGTAATGAGTTCGACGGATCAAATGATGAAAGATTTGAAAGATTTGAAGAATACTTCGAGCAAAAATTCGAAAATATGTTCCACGCTATTCTTGATAGCCAGGCAGCAACAAAGCCAAAGAAGAAGCGAGTCTTTATTGAAAGAGAACGCGAACAAGGCCACACCCGCTTATGGAACGATTATTTCAGTGAAAATACAACATACCCGCCTAACATCTTCCGACGTCATTTTAGAATGAACAAGCCGTTATTTATGCATATTGTTAATCGCCTCTCCAACGAATTTCCATTCTTTCAACAAAAAAAGATGCTATCGGGGGAGAGGCTCTCTGCACTACAAAAGTGTACAGCATCAATTCGAATGATGGCATATGGTTGTCGCGGACGACGAATACCTCCGGCTCGGTGAAAGTACTGCAATGGCATGCTTGGAAAATTTTGTAGAAGGAATAATATATTTGTTCGAAGATGAGTACCTACGAAGACCCACACCAGAAGATCTTCAACGACTTCTCGATATTGGAGAGAAACGCGGATTTCCCGGGATGATAGGAAACATTGATTGTATGCATTGGGAGTGGAAGAATTGCCCCACTGCTTGGAAAGGTCAATATACCCGTGGCTCTGGAAAACCGACAATCGTTTTAGAGGCTGTAGCTTCATATGATCTCTGGATATGGCACGCATTTTTTGGACCTCCAGGTACCTTAAACAATATCAATGTTCTTGATCGTTCACCAATTTTTGATGATATTTTACAAGGTATAGCTCCAAAAGTGAATTTCTTCGTCAACGAGCACCAATATCATTTGGCGTACTATCTCACCGACGGTATTTATCCGAAATGGGCAACTTTCATCCAATCTATCTCACTACCACAAGGTCCAAAAGCTTCATTATTTGCTACATGTCAAGAATCTGTCCGAAAAGATGTCGAGCGTGCTTTTGGAGTCTTGCAAGCTCGATTTACCATTGTCAGAAATCCAGCTCTTGCTTGGGATAAGGTTAAAATTGGAAAGATTATGCGAGCATGTATCATACTCCACAATATGATAGTAGAAAACGAACGAGATGGCTACACTCAGTTTGATGTTTCAGAATTCGAACAAGGAGAAGGAAGCAGAACTTCACAAGTGGATATGACGTTTTCTACAAGTATGCCTTCAAATCTCGGCAATATGCTCGGCATTCGAAATAAAGTCCGTGATAAAAAAAATGCATCAACAATTGAAAGCTGATTTGGTTGAGCATATATGGAATAAATTTGGCGCCAATCCAGATAACAACTAAATATTTTATAATTTCAATATCTATATTTTGTATGTTTTATAATTTCAATATCTATATTTTGTATGTTTTATGATTTCAATATCTATATTTTGTATGTTTTATGATTTCAATATCTATATTTTGTATGTTTTATGATTTCAATATCTATATTTTGAATGTTTTATGATTTCAATATCTATAATTTGTATGTTTTTAATTTCATATAATGCAATATAATTTTGGTTTTATAAAATCTTCTATGTTTCTAATTTAAAACAAATATAATTATACTTAAAAAACATAATTATAAAATTTTTTTTTTTAAGAACCCCTTATGAGGTTCACCATTGGAAGGACAAAAAATTAAACATTACTAATGAGGCTCTTAGTACACAATTTTCAAAATTTATTAATAAATTAATTTTAAGAACTTTTTTATGAACTCCCTAATGGAGATGCGCTTAGAGCACTATTAGTGAGAGTCTTTCATAAAGTCTCTCACTATTAAAAATAATATAAATTAATAAATAAAATAATTTTTAATGAAAATTGGGTGAGAATCGATTCTCAAATGAGAGACTTTGAGAACCTTACGAGAACCCCTCATCTGAGACACATGTCAGCTAATGAGTGGTTCAAATTTTATTATAATAAATCAAATTTACAATAGTTTTAAAACCCAATTAAATAGTTTATATGTTATTATTATTATTATTTTCTATAAATCGTAAAATAAAATTATCTATCTAACAAATTCTATTATGTATAAGTTTAAATTATATATTAATATTATTTAAATTACAATAATAGTTAATTAAAACTAGCTTACCAATGCTATTGCCCTTAAGATGTGAGACTCTTTCCCCTACTTTTTAATTATCTTATCTTCAGACAATTATTTTCCGGCAGAGAATAAACACAATATATAATAGAATATTAGATTATATACACACAAATACATAACAAATATATCATAAATGTATGGCTCGCAAGTTGAATCAGATATGGTTAGCCAAACATGGATCGGTTTATGCAATTGAAAGCGCTCCATCTTTTTTTTTTTTTTTTTTTTTTTTCTGCATGAGCTTAGAAATATATCTGGGACTATTTGATTTTGGATTTCAATATAAGATGTAGACTACCTTAGGATGTAATCTTTGGATGCAAATGCACATAATATTGTACGTTTGGCCAATTTAGTATTTAGGTTCGGATGCAGAAGAAATTACATTAAAAATCCTAAATATACTAAATATAGATATAGATAGATTTTCGATGATATTTTGCTTCCAAGCTTAACAAACCACTTAACTACAAAATTTATTGAGATATTCAAATTCAATATCTAGAATTCTAGATGCTGAATTTGTGTGAAACTCTAAAAAATCATATCATACATACATTTATATGTAAATGCATATTTAGTAACATAGGATAGTTTCTTAGATTGTCCCCTTGGTCTACACGTGTAACACATAATTACGCATAGAAAACTTATGAGTTGAGAGCAAAGTTTCGATTTTTGTTTTAACTAAACATATTTCTAATGTACAAAAAGTCTTCGCAAATAAAAAAAAGAAATATAATGTATGTTACTTATACTTATAAGGTGAAATCTCGTTGAAAAAATGATTATATGATTGTGTAAATACCATTATAAATAATAAATGGAGGAATATGGGAGATACAAGATGGTTCCAATCAATCAATGTATATTAATCATTATTAAAACCTTCATTAACTTGTAATAAAATATTAGCTAGGGTTTCGTGCTTAGAGAGTTGAGATTTGAGAACATTCTTCTACAAAACAAAGGGCCAGAAAAAGGCATGATTCATGCATGGACAAATTGAAATTGGTACTTTGTGTACTACATCTTTTACTTATTCTTAGCTAATAATTTTAGAAAAAGTAAAATTTAGAACTATATACATTCTATTAGCAAAATTGTGCTCCCGTATAGGCATATCAATTTTATGGAATGAGCAGGTGCGTCAAACACAGAATAAAAAACTTAGTTTGGAACTCAAATCCAAGTCATATTATGCTATATTGCACATATTTTTTGGAATCTAAAGTTACAACAATTAAACATACAAAAATTTTAGCCACTCCAAATCTCAATAAGTTTTATAGGAAAAATGTAACTCTGCTTTTGGTAACAAATGTATTTGGAATCAAGAGAATCTCATTTATCTGTTAGAGTTGACATTCCATATCGAGAAAAGGGCACGTACAATTGACTTTTTTTAAAAATTACGAACTCAAGTACAGTTGACTTATATTGAAAGAGCGGTACAGTAGTACAATCTACAGTACCACAAGATTTATATATACTTGTATTGTTCTATTATATACCAAATATATATATAATATATAGTCGTCATATTTTTGATTTAAAAAACGTAAATCTCAACAACCAATGCATATGGTTATTGTTTATTTATGAGATAAAAGGTATGAAAAACAACTGTATTATGCCCTTAGGCGAGTACACTTGATCTAAACTAATGAAACTAATGAACAAGGAGTGTGGCTTCAGAATCATCCATCAATTGGACCTATTCAAAAATCTATATTCGTTTAAGGACAAAAACTCCACATCCAATGCCGAGAAAAGTCGCAATGGAGACCCCGAAAACGCCAGAGAGAATCCCGGGGACGACAAGAGAGGTCCATCCTTTTGCGGTTGCCATGGCACAGGCAGTGGTTGGCCCTCCTATGTTAGCGTTTGATGCAAGAAGCAGTAGCTTCATGTCGATACAGAGTACCTTTCCGAGAACCAAAGTCACTGCGAGATGAATCATTACTTGAATTGCAGCAAAGAGGAAGATACTTGGGGCAGTGTTGATTACATTCCATACACTCCCTGTAGCTCCTAGAATTGTGAAAAATACCTGCACAAACCGACTCATAAATGAAAACTTAATGAACTTTATTATCAAAAGAAAACTTAAATGAACTAATTTGCAAGCCATTGGCCGGTTAGATGAGGATTGGATTTTAGGGATGCTATGACATGCTGAAACCAAGGCTAAGCCAGGCCTAGTCCATGTTGAGGTTAAATCCGTACAGACTAGGTGTAGCCAGCCAAACCCTTAACCTACCCAATTCGTTTGGCGGTTAACCGCAGGGCAAACTATGGTCCACAGCGTTTTCTAGTGGATATAGTGTAAAGAAAGAGATACCTGCATGAGAATGAGAGAGATGGTTTCAGCAGAAGGTGCCAGAGAGTTGAAGAAATCAGGGAAGGAAGTTGCCAAGATGATGGTGATTGCTGTTACTGCAGGAAGCATGCCTCCTTGGATCTTAAATAGCTCTGTCATCGAAATCGCAGCTTTGCATATCAGGAAGGAAATTGATAATGCAATTGAAGTTGAAACCACTCTGTTCTTGTCCTCTAGCTTTTCATCCTTAGTCATGTCAGCATCTGCCAGAGGTTACATAGAACTTGAATAGAAGTGTTTGTGCATATATTTGGATGCAACCGCGACCACAAGTTGAAAATGATTCTGTAACAGTGTCAAAACTCAAAACTATTATAAATACATGCCCCAAGTTCTTTAGTAATTCTTTCTCGCTGCAACATAATTTATGTTGATCAAGAAAATATATTTATGAACACAAGAAAATATAAAAATGTGATCAAGTTGAACTTTACCAGGGGAAGATACTGAAGTGGTGGTCTCAGGGGGTATCTTTGAGGCCAATGCAAACAAAACCATAAAGTGAAGAGCACATATGACATTGTCCACTGCCACACCAGCTCCTATAACAGATGGAGAAATGCACAGAGCCTCCGATATCGCAACAAAATTAAGGGCTGCAGACCAAAAAACAAGAACCAACAAAGATTTGTTCTCATTCCTCATAAAGAAGCCATTCATTCCCAAGTTGTAAGAAACATTTTACAAGCCAATTTAGCAAAAAAATTCCTCTTTTTTTTTTTGGTTTCAATAGGCGAGAATGTTAAAGCTAGAACCTTTTTAACCGAAGCAATGAGGAGGCTCCAGTCAAAACTTACATCCACCAATGTAACTTCCCATAAGAGCAGCTGCTATTTTCCAGTTATCCGCACCAAGCGATCTCATCGGTACAAGTATAAAAGCCACCACAGTTCCACAATCGTCGCAACTGCCACAAACCAACACATCATCAATGCCAATGTGACTTCATTAGTGAACAAATCTTATCACAACATTAGTAAAATCACTCTGTTTTGAGCCAAATTTAACAAAAAAAATCTTGACTTTAAGCAAAGACTAAATCTTTACCCGATCCGATTACAAATGCAAGAAGCAGTGACCCAGTGGATCGGATAATACGACGGAGATCAGCTCTAAACAACAGTAATGGAATCGTAAGTGGCAAGAGGAATTCCATGAAGAAAGAATACGACGGCGTTTCAAACGGAATTAGCCCTAAGTTGCTCGCGGCGAGTCCAAGCAACGTGCTTGTTAACGCTCCACTCACCATGCTTCCAATTTTCGTCTTCTCCGACCTTAAGAAATCGGTAATTTCACAGAAATCAGTATATATAGCTGAGAATTTGAAGTTTTCGCAGAGAGGATTGAGGTGATTTACCAGATACCGAAAGCGCCGGCGGCGAAGAGAGTGGCCCATTGAGACCAGTGATCGTTGGGGGAGATTAGAGGGAGTCGTAGTTGCGAGAAGACTTTCACGCGCCGAGATGGAACACGACGTGGTGGAGGTGGTGAAGGGAGCTTTTCCGGTGATTTGGCTCGGCGGATGGTTATTGATGATGATGATAAGTGGTGGCGGGAAGGAGACACGTGGCACGATGATATAGTGGGTGATAGTGGATTTGGTGACACCACTGTGAATAGAAGAGCCATAGATAAGGTCCAGTAAACTAACTTTGGATATACCAATTAATGTTTGAAAATGTTCGGTTTATAGTTTTGGAGAATTTAAACAAGAAAATATAAACATACAAAATAAAATAAAAGAAATCGAAAAAAAGAAACATAACAAGAAATAAGAAGAAAAACATAATGGTTTCGAATGTTGCGGATCGAATGGGCTAAACAATCAACGAACTAAATTATCCTATTTTTGGAGTGGTTTAGAGTCTGTTGCAATTTTAGTTTATTCCTTTATAAAACGGACGTAGTTGATCCAAAACAATTTAAAAAAAAAATTCTTTGTATATGCACTACTATAGTCCGTAAAATGGTTTTACTCCCTTGCTATCATATCTATTTGAAACCAATGAATGAAAACAAACAAAAAAAGACTGAATATATAGGCATGACAATAGTTACGGTTATCATTATTATAGTTAATTAACCATTGATTACAATTATAATTTTTATTTAATTTTAATTTTAACTATTTAATATATGGCTAAAACGGTTACGGTAAAAAAAATTACAATTATATACGGTTACGGTTATATACGGTTAATTACAATTCAATGATTTGATGACAATAATAAAAATATTAATATTCGTGATTAAAAAAAAAATTGAACTTATATTGGAATAACTAGACAATGATATATCAACTAATATTTATTACTATAATTGATTATTGTATGTACATTTTATTCTATTTTAAAAACGGTTACAATTATAATTTTACAGTTACATCATGCGGTTAACCAACAGTTTTTATACAGTTACAGTTAATAATTTAGTTTAACTTTAACTAATATATTTTTACGGTTAATGGTTACAGTTATTAATTATTTAATACAGTTACAGTTTGGTTATGGTTAAAAACGGAACGGTTACAGTTCGAAATACGTTTACAGTTAGATTTTGGTTATAAATTTCTCTTTTTTTTTTCTTTTTCTTCTTTTCGTCTAATTCTCTTTCTTTTAGAATTCTCTCTTGTCACAATCTACAACAGTGGAAACTCTGTTCTTTTAGTGTTCTCTTGTCATAGCTAGAAAACAAGATGACAAAAATACAAGAATTCAAATCGATGCTAATTTTATACATTCATGTTTTGTTAATTTGTTTTTCCTCTGTTTTCATAATTATTCATTATGTATTTTCGCCTAAAATATAGTCATAATCTATCTCATATCCAGTATCCAAGTTTCAATCACCCCTAGTCATAGCGTTTAAAAACTGATTAACTAAAATTTTATTATATTCTTTACCAAATCAGTAAAATCAACTATTTTTTTTTGAAAAAGCAAAACTTTTGAAAATGATTGCTGCCGAATCACAACAAAAAGCAAAGTTAAGCTATAAACTTTGGTTTCCCATTGCTGTTGACTTTAATTCGCGCTCCCTTAATGATTCACAAACACTTTCACTCACCTTAGTGGAAAAATACCAAAGTGAATCAATGAATGAAGAATACAGAGAAGATACAGCAAACACGCACTTTCTATTTCCTCCATTTTTCCTTTCCCCATTTCTTCTCTTTTAACTCCAAAACAAACATTTCTCAAACCTTAGCTTCCCTCTAATGGCGTTTCCCAGAAACCTTATCCTTCCCTTTCTCTTCTTCTTCTACCTTACTCGCATCTCTTTCTCAGCTTTCACTCCAACAGATAATTACCTCATCAATTCCGGCGCTAATACAAACACCACTTTCTTCTCAATCCGTTCCTTTCTCAGCGACTCCTCAAAACCTGGCTCGAGTTTTCTCACCACCGACCGATCAATCTCACTTTCCGACCCGAACCCACCTCCGGATTCACCCGTTTTATACCAATCAGCTCGTATCTTTCCCAGCGGAGGCTCATCATCATCATCTCCCTCGTCTTACAAATTCCCAGTCACAAATAAAGGCACTCACTTTATCCGTCTCCATTTCGCGCCTTTTAAAGCTCCAAGATTTAACTTAAGGTCTGCGAAATTTCAAGTTTTGATTAATGGGTTCTTAGTAATGGACGGTTTCAGTACTGATTCCGTCGTGGTTAAAGAATTCGTACTCAAAATCGACGACCCTGTTCTTGAGATTTCGTTTCTTCCTTCTAAATCATCTGGATTTGGGTTTATCAACGCTATAGAAGTGTTCTCAGCACCTAAAGATTACATTATCGATCAAGGCACTAAGCTTGTAATCCCTAACTCAGCTCAAATCTTCAGTAACTTATCATCTCAAGTTCTTGAAACAGTTCATAGAATCAACGTCGGTGGTTTGAAAGTGACTCCCTTTAACGATACATTGTGGAGGACATGGCTTGTTGATGATAAGTATCTTCTGTTGAAAGGAGCTGCGAAACGTGCTTCGTCTACTCATCCTCCAAATTATCAAAGCGGTGGGGCTACGAGAGAGATTGCTCCAGATAATGTTTATATGACTGCACAGGAGATGAATCGAGAGAATCAGGAGTTGCAAGCAAGGTTTAACATCAGTTGGGGATTCCCAATCGAATCAAAACGAGTTCTACATTTGGTTCGTTTGCATTTCTGTGATATCGTTAGCTCATCGCTTAATCAACTCTATTTCAATGTCTTTATTAATGATTATCTTGCGTTTAGAGATGTTGATCTATCTACGCTTAACTTCCATGTGCTTGCGGCTCCGTTGTACATTGATTTTGTTGTGGAGTCTGATGGTTCTGGAGTGTTGAGGATAAGTGTTGGACCGTCTGAGCTTAGTAATCCGTTGAGAGCTAATGCTTTGTTGAATGGAGTGGAGGTAATGAGAATTCTGAGCCCTGTGAGTTCTAAAGTAGGATCTGGGAAGAAGAACATTGTTGTTTGGATCGTGGTTGGCTCGGTTTTGGGAGGTTTTTTGTTGTTGCTTCTGCTCGTGTTGTGTGTGTTGTGCGTTTGCAAGCGCAAGAAGAAGACAAAGAGGTCAGAGAGCACTAGATGGACACCTATGAGGAGGTTTAGAGGCAGTTCCAATAGTAGAACAACTGAAGGAACTGTTAGTTCTAATGGCTATCATACTCTGAGGATCTCCTTTGCAGAGATACAATCTGGAACCAATAACTTTGATAGAAGTTTAGTAATCGGAGTGGGCGGATTTGGGATGGTCTTTAAAGGGTCTCTTAATGATAACACCAAAGTAGCTGTGAAGAGAGGTGTGCCTGGTTCAAGACAGGGCTTACCGGAGTTTCTCTCTGAGATAACCATTCTCTCTAAGATCCGTCATCGCCATCTCGTTTCGCTTGTTGGTTATTGCGAAGAACAATCTGAAATGATCCTGGTTTATGAGTACATGGATAAAGGACCGCTCAGAAGTCACTTATACGGATCTAGCAACCCGCCTTTGTCTTGGAAACAACGACTTGAAGTCTGTATTGGTGCAGCCAGAGGTCTGCATTACCTTCACACCGGTTCTTCGGAAGGAATCATCCACCGGGATATTAAATCCACCAATATCTTACTAGATGACAACTTTGTAGCCAAAGTTGCAGACTTTGGACTCTCAAGATCAGGTCCTTGTCTTGATGAAACTCATGTGAGCACTGGCGTAAAAGGAAGCTTCGGGTATCTTGATCCTGAATACTTCAGAAGACAACAGCTCACGGATAAATCCGATGTTTATTCATTTGGTGTTGTTCTTTTCGAAGTTCTTTGCGCTAGACCAGCTGTTGATCCATTGCTTGTTAGGGAGCAAGTAAATTTAGCTGAATGGGCAATTGAGTGGCAAAAGAAAGGAATGCTTGATCAAATTGTTGATCCGAATATCGCGGATCAGATCAAACCGTGCTCATTAAGGAAATTTGCAGAAACTGCAGAGAAATGCTGTGCGGATTATGGCGTGGATAGACCGACGATTGGTGATGTTCTATGGAATTTGGAACATGTACTTCAGCTTCAAGAATCCGGGCCATTGGACAATCCTGAAGAAGTTTATGGAGACGTTACCGAACTGGGAATTGCTCGGGAAGGTCCGTCTAGTGGCTCGAACACAGAGAGGGACAGTGGAGATGATGGAACTTCAGGCATAATCAATAGCAGCCAAGTGTTCTCTCAGCTAATGACCAATGCTGGCAGATAATAAAGTCATTGCTATGTAGGGAGTGTTCATAGAAGGCAAATACATAAACCGGGAAAAACCAAAGCGGTGTACCGGTATCTCAGATTCGATTTGTGTATGGTATAATTTTGTTTGGTTGTCTGTATTTGTAACTTGTGAGTGGACTCAGTGGAGAAATGTATGTTTGAAATATTTGAAATACGGATGAATCATAAACCGGTAAACCAACGTACAATTTGGTTGAATCTTAAACCGGCATATGGTAGAGATTATAAACCGGAATCTCAAAAGTTCTTGATAAACCGTAAACCCTCTCAGGCCACAACGCGCAGAAACATTTCTGTCTCTCTCTGGAGACAGTCGAAGCACACTATCAATGGCGTCTCTGCGATTATTTTCCACGAATCATCAATCTCTGCTTCTTCCATCGTCGCTCTCTCACAAACCCCTAGCATCGTTGCCACGGTTCGTCAAAAGCTCTAGCAAGCGGAGTCCAATACGATCCGTTCTTCAGTTTAATCGCAAACCGGAACTCGCCGGAGAAACGCCGCGTATCGTTGTTATCACCTCCGGAAAAGGCGGTGTTGGAAAGACGACTACAACCGCAAATGTCGGTCTCTCGCTCGCTCGTTACGGATTCTCAGTAGTCGCAATTGACGCGGACCTTGGACTCCGTAACCTCGATCTCCTCCTAGGGTTAGAGAATCGAGTCAACTACACCGTCGTAGAGGTTCTGAACGGAGATTGCCGTCTCGATCAAGCTCTGGTACGCGATAAACGTTGGTCGAATTTCGAATTGCTATGTATTTCAAAACCTAGATCGAAACTTCCGATGGGATTTGGTGGTAAAGCATTGGAATGGCTTGTAGATGCGTTAAAAACTAGACCAGAAGGTTCACCGGATTTTATCATCATAGATTGCCCTGCAGGAATCGATGCCGGATTCATAACCGCCATTACTCCGGCAAATGAAGCAGTTTTGGTTACAACTCCGGATATAACAGCGCTTAGAGACGCTGATAGGGTTACGGGATTGCTTGAATGTGACGGAATAAGAGATATTAAGATGATTGTGAACAGAGTGAGAACTGATATGATCAGAGGAGAGGATATGATGTCAGTGTTAGATGTGCAGGAGATGTTGGGATTATCGTTGCTCGGTGTGATTCCTGAAGATTCTGAGGTTATACGAAGCACGAATCGAGGGTTTCCGCTTGTTCTGAATAAGCCTCCAACGCTTGCGGGGTTGGCGTTTGAGCAGGCAGCTTGGAGACTAGTTGAGCAAGATAGTATGAAAGCTGTTATGGTTGAGGAAGAGCCTAAGAAACGCGGGTTTTTCTCGTTCTTTGGTGGCTGAATGGAATACGAATCGAAACCGAACTGAACTTCTTCAGGTATGTATGCATCGAAATCTTTTGTACAGGAGGAACTAGATTTTGGAAGATTTTGTCTCTTTTGTTTGAGAGTTTTAGATTTGTTCCTAGGAGGACATATGGAATTCTGCTGCTAGTTTGTTGCTGAGTTGAAAGCTTTTGATTCTTATGCGTTTTGTTTCTTGAGGTTCTTGATTTCTGTTTCTGTATCTGAATATGTTAAAATTGAGTTTTTTCAATATATCTCAAGTTCTTATGTGAAAGGGTTATGAGAACTTCAATAGCTTAAGCTGATCTGATCAGAACTTTTCTAATTGCTTGAGTACTAGTTTTGGGTATTAGCTGGATCTTGATCTTCTTGATTTCTATTTATATTTAGATATCCCGATGTGGAGGTATCCATTAAGTTCTCAAAATAGAAATGATTATGTGAAAATGAAGCTTTTAGCCAGCCTAGCTATTTCTGATGCTGTTGAAACAATGATAAGCCCTCAAAACTTTTTATTTATTGGAACAAAACAAGTTTACATACTCTTTGAGGGTTCGTTTTGGATCGGTACATCATTGTAGACACCCCTATCGTTTGTTTTACTACTACTTTACACACATGCTCATTAGAACCACAGCAACACTTACGTTACTAGGTTCCTCACTTGTGCCAGAGGCACTGACAACAACACAAAACCAAAACTTGGGATACGACTCTATTATACCAGGGGTTATGAAAACTGTTTATGATGTTTCGATTATGCCGAATCACTCTCTTGGGTTTTGCCATTAGCAGCTTCTAGATCGTTACTCTGACTGCTGTCCGAGTCTGTGAATTTCAAGTAATTCTCGATGTTCTCTGAGCTTACGTTTCTCAGTTGGTCTAGCCACCTGTGTTGGCTATTCTGTTTGGGTCTTGGGCGGTTGCTGATGGCTATGGCGAGGTCATTGGGGAAAAGTTCTCGGAGAACAAAGGCGTGAATGATTGTGGTCACGAGCAGTGCAAACACAACTAACGTTGCAATGGCACAGAGGATCACACACATGAATTGAGTCATACTGCTCTTAACCACTGTTGCATACCTAATGGTTGCAATTGCAGCTCCTGTCATCGGAAATGTATACGCCCACCAAGACAGTGAAAATCTACATTAAAAGAAACAGTTTGGGGAAGTTAGTGGATAACATACTATCAACTAGTAACAAAAAAATTCGGATTGAACATTCCTAAAATAAATAATTTTCTAAGACTTACTTGATTCCACGGAAGAAATTGATCCGAACAGCCTATAAATTTGTGCAAAACAACGAAAGTGAAATGTGTATTAGTGAATACTTTCTGAATAAGGAAATGTGTGAATATAAGGTAAATTTATATGTAAAACGTACCAAAGAGAAATAGAGAAAAATGGCTATAAAGTAACAAACTTTGGAGCCATAATCGAAGGAGCCAGTGATCTTAGCCCAAGCCATGGAAGCGACACTTGGAGCCGCGACGAAGAGGAAGAAGACAGGGTGAAGTTCTTTAGGCAAAGTCTCGTTCGTCGGTAGTCTTTGGTAGAGAGTCACAAACAGAACTAAATAATGAGCCATCCCAACGGCGTAAAAGAATATAGGGCCTTCTCTAAGGCCCATGCTCGCACCAAGCAAGGCCCCTACAAAGTTCCCGACGACCGAGAGATGGTTCGTCGGGTTAGCAACTCGGGAGAGCCGGCGTTGACCACCAGACATCCATTGACCGTAAATCTTGAGCTCAAGACAGATGAAAGGAAACATGAGAAGGTACCAAAGGAACTGTGGCAAATCTGTCATTATGGAAGGTGGAACACCAAGGGCCAAGAAGAGTAAAGAAATGAAAGGAGCGAAGAAGAAGTTGATTCTGATTGGATGGTAGTATTCTCGGCGTACAGCTTCGAAGTAGAGGATGATCTTGAGGAGGTAGATGGCTGCGATGGTGAGGATCAAAGCTACTGAGATGAACCAGAGACCCATGTTGATCCAGAGAGGTACGTGAAGGAACTTGGTTGGCTCTGCGGTGGCTAGGGTTTTCCACATTATGGCTTGGCTGCTTACTCCAAGGCACATACCAAAGGTGGAGATTGGGTAACGTAAAAGAAATGGCCACTTTTTATCATTTGGGAGAACGATCTCTTCTTGAGGCTGCAACGTCCAAAAATTTAAAAGAATGTTATAAAACATGTCACTCCTAAATATATGTTTGGTAAATGTATTGAATGACAAAATGATTCCGCATGTTATTACTAATTAGTCATATATTTCCCCATGATTAATATATGATTGAAACCAAACTATATTAATTCAGATGTTATAAAAAGAAGTGTAGGAATGTACCCGGAGAGTCTCCAATTCAGGACCTTCTAAGGCATCATAGTAACGGTCCACAGGCATGGCTTCATTGGTATTCATATTCTGTTTATCCCGGTTTGGTGCCTCCGGTTCAACAGAAGCTGGTTTTCTTGTGAATTGTCTCTCAAGTTTCCCCGACCAAGTCTTGAAAGAGTTGTACCTATTGTCTTTAAGCTTGTGCATGGCCGGATTTTGATTTTGAAGCTGACCACTCTGATGATGTTGTTGATGATGATGATGATTATCATGACGACGACGATCATGATCATGTTCATCATTACCGGTTTCTATGTAGAGAGATGATACTTTGGCCATTGGCTGAGAGAGGAACTTGACGGATTTGCCGGTGGAGCCACTGGTGGTGTTGTTGTTGTTGTCGGAAGACAAAGATGTTGTTGGATCGGAGATCATGAGAATATTTGGTGAAGTTGGCATTGAAATTGATGGTTTTCTTTGATGAGTCCATGGTAAAGTCTCTTTATCATGACTCTCATTGTAGTTATGATGATCTTCCATTGATTCTATTGATGATCTTGACACTTCTTGACCATTCTATAATATACATGTATAAATGTAACACGATTAGGTCGGATTATATAATAAATGACAACCTAATGTTTGCTAATGTGGAAAGTGATGATAAATGAATAAATAATATACCGAAGTAGGAGTGGAGGCATGAGAAGGATGAAAACGACTGATTGGATGAGTAAAAAGAAGATTATTCTCATTGTAATTGTCAAAGCCAACCATTTCTTCTGTTGTGACTCTTCTCAGTAAAGTTGGGAGCTCTTCTTCGACTTGTATCACATAGTTTAATGTTTTCTCCTCCATTATTTTCTTTTAATTTTTCCCTGTAAAAAAAAAACTTTTAAATTGATGATCTGGTATGATTGGTAAATCACATATTAATTAGCTGACACCTATACAATTCAAATTTAATTTCGTTAGTTTTTAATCTAAGATTTGACTTGATTTATTCATTAACGCCATGATTGATAAGTATAACCGTTGGAGTCAATTCAATTGCGAGGGAAACCAATATATAGGATTAGAGAATATTCCCAATAAAATATTGGCCGGTGAGAAGTATTTCTATAACATATCTTTCTAACATGATCCGGAAAAATGGATTTGGGTTTTACATTTACCAAAATCATTTTACTATAAAAATAGCACCAGATTTCCTATTTTTTTTAAAAAACCATTATCTTTTTTTTTGGGTAAAAGGCTTAAACAAAGCCATTATCTAACCCACTAAATCAATCTTTACCGAAATCCTCCACCAATAAAATTCTACCTAAACTATCACGATATGCATGTTGCAAATGCTAGTGGAATTCTCAGCTGAATGAAGTTCCACTACACTTAATATTATGGTCTAGAAGAAAAAAAGCTCACTAGTGTTTGTTAATTCAAAAAAAAATTGCATTTGGGAGCCCTTGAAAGTTCTCCTCAAATCGAACAACAATTGCACCCCAACAAAAAAAAAATACCAAGAAGAAAGAATGAAAATAAGAGAAGTAAAAAAAAATCATTTATCATTTATCTTTGTTTCCAAATTTAAAGTTTTCTTTTAGGTTTCTGAATTTGATTTGGGTAAATTCTTTGAATATTTATTTAAGAGCGACTGTAATTCTAGAACTGCATTAAAAATCCTTATACTGGTTAATACCTGGTTTTTCCTCTTATTCATTTGAGATTTTCCACGTCAATGATCTAAGCTAAACCAATTAACAACATCGTTGTTTCAACAAAAACAAATTCGGTAATATCAAGTATAATTTTTCTAAAATTTGGAAATACACATAAACACTAACTAAATTAATTTTAAAGAAACAAAAACTCCTGTAAATAATAGAAAAGGAAATATATATATATATATATATAGTTTTATTTTTTCCTAAGGAAACAACAGATTTTAAATGTATGGTGTGGTGCTGTGTGCAGATCAACTCATCGGGTCCACTTCAAAGTTATGGCCCGACCGGCCAAAAAGGCTTACGGCTATTTGCGAGTGTAGCTGTAAATGTTACTAACAATAACTCTGTCAAAACCTACGTTACATTTTACATCACATTGATTTACAGCTAACCCATTAAAACTTTAGATTGATTGGCATAATGGGGTTTAATTTTAGATATTGTTTTGAGGAAGCGTTTAGGGTTTAGCCGGGAATAAAAAAACGATGAGAAAAATCGAGTGAAAATAAACAAGAAAAAAACCTTCAATTCATAATTTTAATTAAATGTTTGTAATAAGAACCCTAAGATCAGACTAAAACAAAAAAAGACTCGCATATTTCCTATTGATTTCTTGCAAAAAAAAAAATGAAAGATCATTAAAAAAAAAAAGAGACAAATGGAATAGATACTAACCTGGCAATTTTGAAAGTTTGCAGCCGTAGAGTTTGCTGAAAAAATCTGTGAATATCTGAGAAAATTTTGGGGAAAGAATATGGAGGAAATGCTGGGATTTGAAAACTCTTAGATATTCTGTGTGTCTTGTAGAGATAAAAATGGTGTTTTTGTTGGAAAAAATAAGAGATGAAGAAGAAAGAAATAGAAAAAGTGAGTTGGTTTGGGCAAAAACAAAACACGTCTTTGTTCTATATATATATATATACATAGGTGTTCACGTAATAAGTCCAACAGTTACGGAAACATATCGTATATGTATTTTTTTTTAATATAGCTGTAATTTATTGTTTTCAACGTGGCCGTCTTCTTGTTGATTAACTAGTCTTGGTTCACGTCATTGACAATCTCAAGTTAAAATTTGCATCTTTTTTTAAGTTTATAGAGTCGTATTTATTCAGTTTTTTAAGCATTGGTCATTAGGTGGTGCACCACATTATACGAAACGGACAAAAAAAAGAAAGAAAAAAAATGCAACTAGGAAAATTTTCAAAAAAAGTTTCCTGAAATTGAAGTTGATATTTATATTAAAAAAGACATAAAATTTCATTGATATAAATATACAATGTCATATTGTTTTTTTATAATTACAATGACATTTGTTGAGACATAAGTTTATAATATATATAATTTTTTATTAGCTTTATCGTCAAAGAAAATATACAATGTCATTTGTTAGGATAAATTTCAGTTATTATTCACCATTTCTTTGTCAAAAAAGAAAAAGAAAGATATTCACCATTCAGTCTAATGCGTGGATCTTGAATTATATAAATATTTTTAAAAATCAAATCATCTAAATGCAAAAGAAGGTAACATATATATCGCCACTACACATTGTCTATTAGGATTTTTATATAAAGTGAGATTTGATCACTTAAACCTCTCCTCTGAATTATTCTCATTCATAGCACAAATATCTTATTTCCTTTATTGTATAGTTCTTCATGTATAAATGTATTATCTCACTCAATAATGAAAATCATCTATTCATACAAAAATTATATAGTATCAGAGGCATTGATTGTAACCTAGACCTAAAACATAATCTTTGTATGAATGCATAATTTTCATTATTGAATAAGATGATATATATTTATACATGAAGATCCTATACAGTAAAAGAAATTAAGAAGATATATGTACCATCAATAAGAATAATTCAGAGGAGAGTTTTGAGGTGATAAAATCTCCCAGCTTTACATGTATGTATATAAGAGATCCTAGACTCCTAGTTAATAATGTCGACATACACTAATGAAACATAACAAAATGTATCTCCTGCATCAATGTAAAAGTATAATTGCGCCAATTTAACCATCACACATGGTCCAACTGTTGGAATATAAGCTTCATAGACTATCTTAAGGCCCAAGAGAATTCTAACAAAGATATTAGGTTAAGATAGGCTTAAGGTATCTCTAATAGAATTAGGAAGTTTTCTAGTTCTAGAAATAGGAAATAGCAAAGGAGGTGCTATCATTCTTAAAAATATCAAAGTTGAGTTGTGACTTTGATATCATCAATCATAAGAGTTTTGAGAGTTTAGTTTTTGAGAGAGTTTTCTAAACTTAATAAAGAGAGTTATTCTTTATACAAAACTAAGAAGTGTTTGAGAAACTTTATTTGGTAGCAGAGCAAATCGATCAAGTTAAGGATTCGATTAGGAAGCTTTGAAGAAAAAGACGTAACCGAGCCATGGGAGACATCGATCCTCCGTCATGCACGAAGGATGTTATTCTGAGTTCTATTCATTGTCTCATGCTAACCGCTACAAATTATATGGTATGAGCCATGAGGATGAAAGTATTATTGTGAATTCATAAGGTGTGGGAAACGATTGAACCTGGTTCAACTGAATCCAGCAAGAACGATATCGCAATAAGTTTACTATTTAAATCTATCCCAGAGAATTTTATCTTGCAAGTAGGTGATTAAGACTCACCAAAAGGCATATGGGCATCAATTCAATCAAGACATCTTGGAGCAGAACGAGTCAAGGAAGCTAGACTTCAAACCCTAATATCCGAGTTCAAAAGATTGAAGATGAAAGACACGGACACGATCGATACCTTTGCGGGGAAGCTATCAGAACTAGCATCAAAATCTGCAACTCTAGGTAAAATGGTTGAAGAACCCAAGTTAGTGAAGAAACTCCTAAGTAGTTTGCCACGAAACAAGTATATACATACCATAGCATCACTTGAGCAAGTACTAGATCTAAACAAGACTGATTTTGAAGATATAGTGGGTCGGCTCAAAGCATATGAGGAACGTATATGTGATGAGGGAAATCATGTGGAGACACAAGGAAATCTGTTGTTCTCAAACACAGAATCACGCGGTAATCAAGCTTACCACGAAAACTCAAGAGGACGAGGAAAAGGTCGAGAAAGAAGTTTTCAGGGCAGATGACGTGGCAGATTTAACTCACAAGACCGAACAAAAGAGAAGAAAGATAGATCTGATGTGGTGTGTTACCGGTGCGATAACACTTTGCATCAAGTTATCTTGAAAGAAAACAGAAACTTGAAGAAGTAAACAAGGTTGAAACGCAAGTAGCAGATGAAGCCCTCTACATGCATGAAATTGTGTTTCTTAATGAGGAAAACCTAATGCCTAAGAAATACGAGTCAAAGACAGGAAAAGAAGGAATTTGGTACTTAGACAATGGTGCAAGCAACCATATGACTGGAGTAAAATCATTTTTCTCGGAGTTAAATGAAAATATCAAAGGTAAGGTGAAGTTTGGAGATGAATCATGTGTTAACATTGAAGGAAAATGTTTGATACTTTTCCAAGGAAAAACAGGAAAACAGAGACTTCTAACCGACATCTACTTTATTCTAGAGTTAAAGAGCAACATACTAAGCTTAGGATAAGCAACTGAGCATGGTTGTGATGTTAGAATAAGACGTGATTATCTAACATTGCATAATTCTAGCGGAAGGCTTCTAATAAAGGTCATGAGATCTCCTAATAGACTTTACAAGATCAATCTCAAGATCAGAAAATTTTGTTGCTTACACTCAAGAATCGATGAAGAAACTTGGCGGTGGCACGCAAGATTAGAACATATCAGATTCATAACAGTTAGCGCTATGTCTCAACAAGATATGGTTCAAGGTTTGCCCAAGATGGAATGTGAAAAATAACTATGCGAGTCATATTTAGTTGGAAAGCAAACCCGTTAAGTGCTCCCGAGAGTAACTCAATATAGGTACTCACGTATGTTGGAGCTGCTCCATGCGGATCTGTGCAGACCTAGATCACCAGTAACTCCCTCTCGTAATAGGTACATCTTTGTAATCATCAACGATTATACAAGATACATGTGGATGATTTTATTGAAAGAAAAGAGTGAGGCGTTTGAAAAGTTCAAGGAGTTTAAAGTCCTTGTAGAAAAAGACCTTGAAAAGATGATATTAACATTGCGTACTGATAGAGGTGGGGAGTTTACATCAAGAGAGTTCCAAGAGTTTTGCAACAAGAGTGGAATCAAACGACACTTGACTGCTCCCCACACACCACAACAAAATGGTGTAGTTAAAAGAAGAAACCGTATGTTAATGGAGATGACAAGAAGTATTCTCAAAATAATGAGGGTTCCAAATTTCTTGTGATAAGAGGCGATACATCATGCAATATATCTGATCAACCGTGTTGCCACAAGAGCTTTAAAGAATCAAACACCCTACGAATGCTTAAGACACAAGAAACCAAGTATTGATCATCTTAGGGTTTTTGGCTGCCTTGCTCACGCTAAAATTGAGTCCATAAGCTTAAAGAAACTCGATGATCATTCTCAAATGTTGGTACACCTCGGGATAGAACCAGGATCTAAGGCATATAGGCTCTATAATCCAATAACTAGAAGAATTGTTGTACGCCGAGATGTGGTTTTCAATAAGAATGCAAGTTAGAGTTGGAAGAGAGCTGACGAATGTGTTAACTATAAGCCAGAAATGTTTTGTATGACTTAAGGAGAAGTAATAGATGAAGGACAAAGACTGTTCATAATTAGTAATGCTTAAACCGAGGATAATGCTGAAACCGAAAGTCATCGATCACAGCAAAGTCAAACTCATCAAGAACAAGAAGATGATGTAGACGAAGAATCTCAAGTAGACTTAAATAATCAATTGTTTCAACAAGAAGAAGTAATTCAACCTCAACTAAGGAGAACAACTGCCCAAGTAAGTCTTCCTGGTTATCGTGCAGATTATATTCTTCTAGCTGATATAGAATGTGAGCAGCTTCTATTATCGATCAATGATGAACCGATAAACTACCAAGAAGCAAAGGATCATGTTGTGTGGACAAATGCGTGTCTAGAGGAGATTGATTTGATTAACAAGAACAAGACATGGTTGTTAGTTGATAAACCGACTGTAGTGAAGATTATTGGTCTTAAATGGGTATTCAAGATCAAGAGAAACGCATATGGCTCAATCAACAAGCACAAAGCTAGACTCGTTGCAAAAAGATATGTACAAAAATCAAAAATTGATTTTGATGAAGTATTTGCACTAGTTGCTCGTATTGAAACAATCAGGTTGCTCATAGCCTTAGCTGCATCTCATGGATGGGAGATCCATCATCTAGATGTTAAGATAACATTCCTACACGGTGAGCTAAACGAAGAGGTGTATGTGTCTCAACCCAAAGGTTTAGAAAAGAAAGGAGAAGAACATATGGTTTTTAAACTCGAAAAAGCTTTATACGGCTTGAGACAAGCTCCACGAGCATGGAACACAAAGATTGATCAGATTTTGAAGGGAATGAGTTCAAAAAATGTTCAAAAAAGAGTTCCGTGTATTGCAGGGAAGAAGGAGGTAATCTTTTTATCGTTGCCGTGTATGTCGATGATCTCTTTGTAACAGGAAATACATTGGAAATCATCAAAGAATTCAAACCTGGAATGTCATCTAAGTTCGAGATGTCAGATTTCGGAAAACTTACATACTAACTTGGAATAAAAGTCAATCAAAGCAAATATGGAATCGAGATCAAGCAAGAGGCTTATGCCCATCAGATTCTCAAGGAGGCTGATCTAGACAATTGCAATCCCACTCATATTCTAATGGAGTTTGAGTTGAAGTTATCCAAAGCACAAGAGGATGAACCCGAAGTTGATGCTACGATGTACCGTAGAAGAATTGGCTGCTTAAGATATCTCTTGCATACAAGACCCTTCATAAGCTAACATCCCTTGTAGATATCTCAAGATTTGCTTCAAAGCACTACCGTGTGAATCTCTCGGATCTTGCATATACCTATTTGTTAGTCCAACCACGAAAGCGAGGTGGATCGAAGAAGATTTTGGGTTATAGTAATAGTAGCTACAATGTGGATCTTGATGGTGGAAGGAGTACAACGGGACATGTATTTTATTTTGGAGAGTCACCGATCACATGGTGTTCCCAAAAACAAAATACAGTTGCCTTATCTTCGTGTGAAGTCGAGCTTATGGCTGTCATGGAAGCTGCAAAGCAAGTGATATGGCTACAAGACTTATTAAGTGAGATCACGGGCCGGAATTGTGAGAAAACTATCATTCGTATTGACAACAAATCTGCTATTGCACTCATTAAAAATCCTGTGTTTCATGGCTGAAGCGAACACATCCATAAGCGGTATCATTTCATCCGAGAGTGTGTCGAAGATGATCAAATCGAAGTTGAGCATATATCTGGAGAAGAACAATCTGTGGATATACTAACTAAAGCCCTAGCAAGAATCAAGTTTAAGAAGATGAGAAGTTTGATTGGAGTTTAAGAATTCTCGAAAACCAACTTGAAGCTTAAGGGGGTGAATGTTGGAATATAAGGTTTATGGACTATCTTAAGGTCCAAAACAACTCTAACAAAGAGGTTAGGTTAAAATAGACTTAAAGTATCTCTAATAGAATTAGAAAGTTTTCTAGTTCTAAAAATAGGAAATAGCAAATGAGTTGCTATCATCCTTATAAATATCAAAATTGAGTTATGACTTTGATATCATCAATTATAAGAGTTTTGAAAGTTTAGTTTTTGAGAGAATTTTCTAAACTTAATAAAAAGAATTATTTTTTATACAAAACTAATAAGTGTCTGAGAAACTTTACCAATATGTTTTGTAGAAAATTGACCGCATTAATCAACTTCATAAGTGACGCATATCAAAACACTAGTAATAATTAGTTTATAATTTCTATTTTATGACTAATAATTTTTCATATAATTTATTTCATGTCGTTGTTTTGCTCGCATACATATATTGAAAATCATGTGCTAACAAGTTATCTATAATTAACTATCTTGGTTTGCTATCTCATAGGTAGAATGAAAATATTCAATTCAGGAAATATGTATATAATTAATTTCGATTCTCATAAATTCATGTTTATGGTTTTTAATATGGTGACATATATGATATAATAAATATACGAATAAATGGTTTATACTTTAAACGACTAACCCACAGCTATTTTTTTTGTAATTTACTTCTTTTTGATAAAATTATATATTTTTCTTTTGTAAATTGCACGAATACAAAAAAAAGTAGGAAAGAGGAAGAAACCAAGTTGCTTTACAAACGCTTCCCCAAAGATTTGTGTCGTTACTCGTTAGGTACGGATTTGGTTGATTGATCTGAATTAGGATTTTATCTGTCACCGAATTGTTTTTTTTTTTTTTTTTTGTGAGTATATTATTTTTCCTGTTATATTTAGTAAATAAATATAATATACTTTTGTTCCTATCTTTATGCGCTGTACATGATTTTGTCATTAAAGCGGACAAAACTTAGGTTTGACCATAATGCAGATTGTCAGCTTGATAATGCCAAAGATAAACTTAACGATAAAAACAATCATAAAAATAAATCAATCACCGGCAAACGTGTTTTGTGTATTTGATAATCTTAAGGTTTTCCTATTAAAATAATTTACCATCTATGGGTTGGTCTAATTGGTTGATGTAAATTATGACACTGATCAAAATTCATCGAACCATCAATCGTAGCTTGATCAGATATTATAAATACATTCATTAGTGATTCACACACACATATATATATATATATATATATATATATATATATTTGTTAATTTGAGTTCATAATAATACACTTATTTATTCAATTATTATCTTCTTCGATTCATATGCTAAAATAACCTGAATTTGTTTCCCTAACACGTAGATGATCTATACATATATTTAAAGAGTCAGCCACGGAATCGGACAATTAGATTAACTGTTTAATTATTCAATATTTTTTTAAAAATTATATCGATTATATTATTGAGTATTAACTCAACTGTAGGATGAAAACACTGTATATCGTACTTATATGTTTATCTTAAAACGTTTTTAGATATATACTTATATTTAAAATTCTATAAAATTTGCTGCATATGGAATAACTATAATTTTTTTTTGTAGTTTAGTAGTTTGTATTAATTTTGTTGTTACATTATAAATTCAGATTCAAATTCTAATAAATATATGTTATTGACGCAAAAAAAACTTAAAATAAACCAGTGTTTTGTCGACAAAAAAAATAAAAAATAAATAAACCAGTGTTTAATCTTTTTTTCCCCGAATTTTGTAGCTGGATCGATATTTCTTATTTTTTATTGATGTCGTATTTTTATGTAAAACGAATATTTTGGATGGATGGATGATGTAAGCAGACAAAACTAGAGAAATATATTTAAAGGGAGACAGAAAATTTATTCTCTCTTCCTACCAATTTGACAATTTGTAAGGAATGAACGACAAAATTTGGTGAAAAAGGTGAATAAATTTTGATAAAAGATGGAGCTGTAATATGGTAGGACAGGACCCATATGACTTGATAAGTGCTGTTTCTTTAATTGTCAATTGCTTTTGAGTTTTAGAGTCCTTATCAAAAGTAAAGCTGCCATCTTTTAGTTGTGCCGGCCCATATAAAATCCGCATGCATTGCAACCTAAATTCTAAAAGATACTTTATGTTGCCTATTAAAAAGTTAAAAATAAGAAATTAGGGCGAAAAGAAAAGCAGAATTTATAAAGAAAACGAGTAAATATTTTACTAGACTTGATTAATATATATATATGTATATTTATTTATATTTTTTTATTTTTTTCGTCTATTAATATATTTGTTTACTTGAGATGAATATTCGATATACACATTGGACGATGGTGTTCATCAAGAAACTCATCTTATTACATGTCATTCTCATTTGCTTTAAATCTAGTTTTACTAATAGCAGATGGAAATTTAATTAGTACTTAGTAGCCAAACTTTGGTCAAAACAGAAGAAAAATATCTTTGTAAATATAAAATTGATGTTTTTTCTCAAGAAACTCAAGTCCAAGCATTGCAACAGAATTTAAAAATGTTAGTCTCCTTATCACAAGGTCTGGACCGCTAAATGATTCTACTCTTGATCTGAGGTTAATTTGGAGCTATAGAGCCTAAAACTAAAACTTGTTGACTTTATTTGTTATTTGGTCGAAGAAATGCGTTGACTTTCTTTGCTTGATGTCCAAGCTGTAACAAGTGGTACTTGTTCCAAAGTTCACAGATCGTATATATGCACAAATGGTTTAAATTTCAATGCTAGGTTAACCCAGAGACTTGAAGAAGCATGTTACACAAAGATACAGTGTCAAGAATCAAATTGAAAAACATCTAACAACAAGAGTCTCCACTCTATGGCCACCAATCTCCAATTGATCTTGCTTGGCTACAGCAAAAGATCTTTAGTTCATGTTTGACTGGTGAAGGCACTTCCATTGATATGTGGGAAAAAACTGCGGCTGAATTTGTTTCTTGTTGTGTTCTGAGGTTTTAGTACATCATCAAGATTCCTTTTGACTTGTTTGTTTTGGTTTCTGCGGCTTGGGAGGTGTCGAAGCGAATAATAATTCTCTCAACTGTCCTTCAGCGCTGTGTACTGATGTTGCCTGCAATACAGAATTCTCAGGCCACATTAAACTGACTGATATTGTTATGTCAATTCACATGTTTCATTTAGCCTTGTGATAATAATCCGATGTATCATCCATCACTAGCATAGAGTCTAAGAAGATAGGAAAGGAAAATAAAAACATACCCTTATCGAGAATGCAAACCGTATTGTCTCAATTTGCATTCCTGAGCAAATCCTGAGCTCGAAACCATGGGAATCTATTCCGATGAGCTTCACTTCCTAGATTGTAATACCATATGGATTTATTCATGATTCTTTATAGTATTGTCGTGAAAGCTAAACAGTTTCAGTTTTCTTTTACCTCTGCATGAATCCCATTATGTCTCCAACATAGAGATTTGAGGGCTTCGGTTAGTTTATCGCCATCTTCTTCTAGACGAGTCACAATACCATCTGATGCAAGAGCTATAGCATCAGGTTGTGCTTTCCTAACATCTTCCACTTTCACTTCAGTCTGTTCAAAAGCGAAAATACACAACCAAGCAAAAGTATGAGCATAGATGATAATTGCTACTTAAAAATAGCAACCACCAGGTTTATGAGTTACAAACCAAACAGTACAAGCTTAACACAATACCATGTAACGATAAAAGAAGAGAGACTTCTTCAGAACATAGACTCAATTTGGTGTTTAGTGTTGTTTGATCTCATAATTACCAAAATAAGACAAGGAGAAAGAATCTTGCAAGATGACAAGGCTCAGAATTACATAGAGCCAGTTAAAACAGTCAATAATAAAAGAGAGAGAGGCTTTATCATAAACCTGATGCCCCTGTGCCGTGATGAGCTGAATTCTTATTATCTCCAGCTTGTAGTACGATATGGCATTACTCGAATTTTCTATCTGCAAGATCTCAGATTCACCCCCACTTGCGGTGCCAATGTCTTCAAATTTCTCTTCTGAGTTTTCTGCCTCTTTGTTTTTGTCAGTACCAGTAGACTTGAGATCAGAGATATGTTTTTGGATATCTGAGTGATCTTCCACAAAGACACGACTCAAGAGCCCCTGGATAGCAAGGCCAGCAGATGGCTGATCCATCCAATTTACAGGATCATTTGAAGCAACCTATATTTACACATAGAAATAAGTTTTTATAATCTTGCACGTGCTGAATATTCTATATAAATCATAAAATCATAAATCAATTTTGGGACTGCAAGGAACCTCGGCGATCCTCCTGGCAAAATACATAGGATGACATTTCCGCATTGTTTCCAAGTTTGCCCAGTCTCCAAGTGATTCATCAGAATCTGAAATATAATCATCTTCTTCATCTCCATCTTCTAAAACAGCAACCCATTCCTGAAGTCAAGATTACAAAATATTGTGAAGCATGCTAGGTATCACACAGAGTTTTTCTTGTGAAGTTCTTTGAAAACTGAGCACAAATAATGAAATAAAATTTTCAAACCTCATCATCTTTGTCTTCTCCTTCATCCTCACCCCCCTTGCTTTCATCCTCTACTTCAATTTCATCATCTTCGATTTCTTCAATCCCAAAACCAATACCAGATGGACTGTTCAGCTCCATGTCCTTGATCATCTCCATTGTATCAAAACCTACTATAACTTGCTGCATTGCATATTTAACTTATTACAGCTCTAGCTCCTAATAAGTGAACACAGAAAACAATCGCCCAAATTGCAAAGACTACACCGTGCAGCTGAGTCATTTAAAACAAAATAAAAGCATATAGACAGGATATGCATAATATGCCTTAACAAGACATCGTACCACATAACTATTATCAGAAGCAACAACAGTCTTCATTATATCTTCATGTTCCTTTACTTGAAAGTATATATCTGCAGAGCATAAGGGTAATTCATTTCAATGCTTGACAACTATAAGCCAACTGTATAAATACGAAGCAAAGAAAAAGACTTTTGTTTTCTTACTTCCATGCTGATCTGTTACATAAGGTATATCCGGCCAGAGAATATTCTCATGAACTCCAATACCTAGTAAACCTGAAAGCATCAGGGTTCCTTTTTTGTTCACCTGAACAAGACACACTACGGGAAATGTCAGATCCGCAAAACCATGTCCGGGAAAACAAACAAGCAGAGTCAAAATCAAAATGGTGGAACATATAAGGTTTCTACAGAGGGCTGCATTCTGAATTTCTGATAGATGAATACTGAAGAAACCTATAATGAGGTAGCAAGCAAAACTCTTCACACTAACATGTCACTAGTCCTACAATTGTTTCATATGTTGATTGCAAAATGCTATATAATAATACCTGAATGATGGTTCTAGCAGTTTCTGGAGGTGAAAGCCTAGAATCTCCAGGATTCTCTGGCACATATGCTCTGATTTCCTCGAAAGGATGATAACTTGACTTCCCTGTTGGCTTCTTTGGATCTGAAGCTGAACCTAAATACTCTGCTATAGCTTGAGTCTTATTCCTCCGCAGGAATTTTCTTGTAAAATAGTCATTGTTACACTTGAGAAACCCACTCCTGCTAAATATGCATTAAAAATATAGTAAATTTATAAGCGAGGATTCAAATACAGTATAAAGAAAAAGGAACTCTCTTTCAAAATTATTGACATCTTACAAGATTACTACCAAAACAGATTTATTTCAATTCCACAGCTCAAGCAGCTGCGACGAGAGCTATGATCTCTCATATAATTTAAAATCTTGGTGATACCCAAACTCACACAATAAGAAAGCAATTGGAAACAATAATTAATCCAATGCAAAAAAAAAAGTTAACTTGGAGAAGAAAAATCCAACAAATTTACTTTGAAAAGCAAAGATCTCAACTTTTTTTGTTTCATTCAATGATTGGTGATAAAGGAAAAGCATTTCACATTACCCAGAATTAGTGATGAGCCGATGAGAATGAAAAATTCTTCGAGGCGCAACATGGAAGCAGCTTCCTCCCAAATCCGTATTCGATACAGAACAATACTCTGAAAGTAAACACAAGTAATTTGTTCGATTCAATATGAATTAAAAACAAAAACAAAAAAAAGGACAAATTCCGTGAGAGAAAGATTACGGGGAATCGCCGGCGAAGATATGATCCCGGTGGAGAAGCAGACGGCCATGAGCGACTCAGTCATCGGAAAGCTGTGGCCTGAAGGTGATGCCTATAACTATAAATTATAAAATATATCTCTTTGGGTTTTTCATTTTTGCTGACTGCCGATGACGTGTTCTGTTCTCATTGGCTATTACTCGAGATGATTATTAAGCGTCCAAAAAGGTTATCCTTAAAACGCCGCGTTTTTGGTTCTGATTTATTGTGTGTGGACAGTGGTACTGTGGTAGATTAAACTAAAACTTCTATAAATTAATAATATTGACCAAAATATTTTACAATTTTATTAATTTATCATATTTATTAATTTATACAGTTGTTATTTGGATCAAAATATTAAATTTTGGATGAAAAAATTTATTAATTTATTGAGATATTAATTTATATAATTGAGATTTTTTTTTGTTCAATCTGAATCAATCATAACAAAACACTTGTCATAATGTTAGTTACAAAATTATTACAAGAGATAAATTAGATAACTAGATCTCTGTTATTTATTTTCCATCTTTATTGATAATAACTTTATCAAAATAATTTATAATTAAATTATAGTAGTATGCATAATTAACAAACAAACACACACACGTACATTTAGAATAAGATATAAAATATAATTTAAGCGGCGTAATTAGCGTTAGTAACTCTGCAATTTCGGCGAATCTCTCCAGCATTTCCGGTTAACACATTGATAGATCCCATCCTCGACATGGCCAAAGCAAAAGACTTTCTGAAATCTTCAAAACCTATAGCAAACTCTTGCGTAATCTCCTTCGAGTCATCGTTGTTGAGCAATTCTTGGTCCACGCCCAAAACAGCGTTATGAGACAAGACACGAGAATAGTAGGAATTGGTGAATTCGTTTCTAGAGCCTGAGTATGGATTTAGGTAAACGAGTGGATCGGTTTGGCCCTTTTGTGTTCTTGGAGGACAAAGATATCGAAGTTGTGACACCAATGTTGTGTTCATGTTCGGATCTGGTTTCCCTGTGTTCTTGAAGTTATATAACCTATTCACTATGTGGCTACAATGTGTCTTCCCCATTGAGTGTGCTCCTGTTTCATTATTAGTATATACATTTTTAAATTAACAAATGATTTTTACTAAAATTTTAAAATGTTTGAAAAGAATCAATCGAAGTTTTAATTTAGTACTAGCATTGCGATTACATTTCCATTGAAGAAATAATAAAAGTTGCTTGTGTCTAAAGGAAAAGAAGAAGATGAAATACCTAGAAGAGTAGTCATATCCAAAACGTCAAGACCTTTGGACTTGAAGTATGCTAATGACTCTTCGACTGAGATTGACGGTGAAGGTAGGTCAACGGCGTCTTTGTTTAATGCTCCACCGTCTCTTCTCCCGGTAAAAACAGGATAAGACGGTGCTCCAGCCTAATCATCATTTCATCGTAGCCATCAAAACAACACCAATCAGTAAATTAATGTACTCTATTAGAACATGATGATGTTAAAGAACATGCAAGTAGATGTATTATATGTACCATGTGAACAGCATCTCTAGTGGCAAGGTTAAGAATATCAGCGCAAGAAACGACACCAGGACAATACGATTCAAGAACTTGTTTTATCATATCGATGAACACAAAACCTCCAAGCCCTCGATTTTGTGGAGCTGTCCTCTCTGAGTTTGGTCCTTACAAGAGGACCGAAGCATCACATCCCTACATATGTATACATTTAACATAAAACAACACCATACGTTATATAAAAAATGAAGGTATCGTTGATGCTATGCTTATTGGGAAAAGACGACGACGTTTACTTACATTAACCATACAATCGGAGTAGAGGAGGCGAAGTAGCTTTGGGGCAATGGTAGTATCATTCTCATAAAACTTTTCGACTTCGTGTCTAATAAAACGTTCTGCATCATGACAAGTGCTATTGTAATAATGCCAAATCAGCTTTACCGGTGGGTTCAGTCCCGTTGCAGCCTCTACTGTCGCCGTTCCGGCTAAAGTTATAACTACGAGGGCCAATAGTGGGAAATTTTTCACAAACTGCCTCATTTTTATAGAAAAGGAAAAAAAAATTCCACCACAAAAACCCTTGCTTTCTTGATTAAAAGATCAAAGTATATGAGAAAGAAATATATAAAAGGAAAAATAAATGTAATGAATTAAGAGATATGGATTAGTAGTCGATGAGTGAAGGTTATATATAAGGTTTGACTTGGTGGCAGGTCCACGTGGCTATACCGATAAAGTCGATATATAAAAGTATTATTACATTCTGACTTTGATAGTTTTGATGTACAGTTCAAGGAAGCGCGTGTGGGACAAACGCGGATTCACATGAAACGATGTTCTTAAGTAATTATGATTATTGATTGGTCCTCTTTTTTCCCCCGGCTAATTATGTGGGTTGTTGGTATACCAAAAAGGTTTAAGGTCACACTTAAAATATCATAATGCAACACCTCTTGTAATTTGAAAAATACTATAGTTTTTAAGGTTACCACAATTTTTAAGATACTTTGAAAAAAAAGAAATTTCCGTTAAAATAATTTTGTTTATTTAATATTTATATCTAGATAGTAAAATGACATAAAGTGCAATATGTGTGTATATATATAGTAGTCAATAGAATTAAAATTTAACTAATCAGTAATCAGCGTCTTGTGAGCCAAACTGGTCGGCGAAGAAAATTCATAATTAAACATTTCGCTTGCTTTCGTTATGGATGTTTATGTAAGCTTCAATATATAGATATTTACAAGTATATATAAATGTGCACATTACATATATACACGAGAAAACACAAACCTGATACCAAAATCTAGCTGTAAGAACTTGGGAACTTTACAAGCCAACGCATTGCTGAAAACTTGTCCTTTCTTGAGCGTCAATTAATCGAAAAAAACTTGGTTTATCATGATTTCTCATGAAAGTGTGTAAATTGTTAATTTTTATAATCCAACTACGCTATTTTATTTTGTATTTTCCATATTCACACGGTTTATTTTTTCTAACTTTCATATATATCAACATGGTTAAGATATTAAAACCTCATTTACTAACTTGTATATTAAATAAATGAGAAAATCTCATAAAAAACCTCAAACTATTAACATTTTTTCAACTAAAACCTCCAACTTTTTCTGTTTTTATAAAAAATCTTCAAATCAATAATTTTGCTGGAATAAACCTTCAAATCAATAAAACTGAGCCTAATGGAGAGTTGATTAAAAGTTAACGGAAAAAACCATTTAACACTGTTAACTTCTGTTAATTATTTGCTAACTCTGTTTATGTTTTTTATAAATTTTTTTTGCATATAAGAAAATGGATTTCACCTTAAAAAAAAGAATTTTTACCCTTAACAAAAACCAAATTTTACCCTTTTAAACAAACAAAAAAAGTGATCATCTTTCTCTCCAAATTAGGGTTCTTCTTCTTCTCGGTTTGAAGAAGAGATTTTGAAGAAGAGATAGAAGATGTTCAATTCGAGCTGGGTTTTAGTGAGTGAGGGGTTGCGAATAAGTGATAGTTTTGATTTCTGGGTTTGAGGGAGTAATAATTTTTTATTTCTGGATTTGAGTTGATTTTCATAGCAAGAATCTGTCTGAATATCAAGTGCTTCCGACTCTGTGTGATAAAGCCATTTGATAAAGGATTCAAAGCCATAGCTGAACGATGCAAGGATCTCCGAAGACTATATATAATCCATTTCCTTTAGACTCTTGTAACTCTAGTTTATTTCTTTTGTTATTTTATCGTTGGACCAAGATGTATGATCCTATGTTATTTATTGTTTGTTATGTTAAGACATTTTGGTGAAGATCTTCTTCTTGTGTGACTACAAACATTTGCTAAAGAGGAAATGACTTAAAATTGAAGCAAAAAAGTGGCAGTGGAAAAAAGTAAAAGAGAAAAAAGATCGACAAGATCTTCTTACCTGAACATTATTTTCAAAAAAAAAAAAGTCATGAAGTATAACAAGTGGTTGGTTATCTAAGAAAATACCAGTGTTTTCACGGCCGAACTGATCCGGCCGGTCTAACCAGTCAAACTGGGACTCGGACACTACTTTGATTTGAGTTTAATATTAAAATCTGACAATAATAAAACTGAAAAAACCCAGAAAAAACCGCCATTAATCCACCATCCGGCCGGTTCAACCGGTCCATCTGGTTGTGGGTCAAGAAAAAATTTCAAAATATTTTAAAATTTTGATTTTATAACCCTTTTGATTCAAATAAAATATTTGATTTTGAGAATAAAATAGTGTTTACACTTGTTTTTTTAATAAATTTGTAATTTTTAAAGCGCGTACATACGATTGTTTGTTTTGATGTTTAGTTATTTTATTTTTGTCATTGGTAATTTTTCACTATTTTAGTGGTTTTTTCATTTTTGGTTTAAATTTGATTAAATAACTTTAATATTAATGTTGGATCTTTTTTGTTTTTATCAAACATGGTATTAGTACCGTTTCACTATTTTAATATTTTTAATATTTTATTCTTAATTTCATAAAAAATACATAGAAATATTGATAAATACATAATGATTTATAAATTGTTCCTTATTCTATTAATCCGGCGATCGACCCGGTTCGACCGGTGACCTGGTGATCCGAAAAGTCATCCGGTTTGGTGTTTGGATCGGGTGTAAAAACATCAAAATACCATAACGTAACCCAAGTTTTTGGTAATAATCCCAAATACAAAAGACCATATAAAAGACAAACATCTACTTCCAGATTGTTCCCTGGAAGAGCCAGAAATGTCCTTAGCCTGTTTGCCCCAAACATCAAACACCCGGTTAGTATATGGGCACTTCAATATTTCACAACCAGCGGGTACGTTAACACTCTTCTTAACCTTCAATGTTTTTTGATTTTTCCCTTTTTGCGCTCATGTGGCTGATTAGATGAGACTGATGGTTAAGGGGCACTTGAAGCAGCTAGAAAAATGGAACCACTTGACTCACCAAGCTGTGTAGGTAGACTGGAACTAGCATTTGCATTTATCTTCTGTTTCTTCTTTGGAGGCTGCTTGGAGGTTGCAGAAGTGGTCTTCGTACCTTTTGTGGTAGCTGCCTTGCAAGTCTTTTTTGAAGGCTTGGAGGTTGCAGAAGCTGTCTTCGTACATTTTGTGGTAGCTGTCTTGGAAGATTTTTTTGAAGGCTTGTTTGAAGCTGTAGTACGAGCTGATCTGGGAGGTCGATGAACTGGTACCTAAGAGCATAAATAGAATTTTTATGCCTCAAAATAGGATAAACGAATATATCATCATAATAGATTAATGAATGCTTTAAGACACATATCCTAAATAAAGTAAAACCACATTTGAGTCTCAGACAAAGTCAACAGAAAATCATCTTCATACCATATAAGACAATCTGCATCAAATATGATTCATGTATCTCACCAAACTCACATACACAATATGTCTCTCAATACACCCACGTTTACACTAACTCACATAACAAATTCACAATTCTGAACAAAGAACATTTCTTAAGAGAGAAAACTTGAAATAATATTGATAGAGAGAAATGAGGAAATATAAACGTTGACGACCAGACAATTCAAACCATGATAATCAATTTAAATACTTTGAGTAAATCTCTGTATTTGACCAAATAAATTACAGTCATAACTAATAAATTCTTGTACTTTGAGAAAAAATTCACCAATTCACACTTTGAGCAAATCTATGTAATTTCCTAATTTTAACCTCTGCAAATTCTGAGATTATGGAGAATAAGAGAAAGACTTCAAACAATCTAAAAGAAGAACACATACATAAAACACAAACTGAAACACATACATATACCTAAATGTATGATGATAAATCAGAAATGTTTTGAGAAGGAACGAAATTGGAATGAAATTCATAACCACGTACCTCATTTTGATAAGCTTATTCTTCAACCCGCTTTCAATCACAGAAAATTGACTCAACTCCGCAACTTTGTCAAACCCATAAATCGAAACTATCACTTATTCGCAATCACTCACTCACTAAAACCCATCTCGAATTGAACCTCTTTTATCTCTTCTTCAAACCCAGAAGAAGAAGAACCCTATTTTGGAGAGAAAGATGATCACTTTTTGTTTGTTTTAGGATATGCAATCTGGAATTAGATGTATGTTTTTCTTCCTTTTCTCTCCTTAAGGTTTATTTTTTGGCTGCGTTGCTTGGCTTTGAGTTTACAAAGTTTCACCCTTCTGCCGGTTCCGGTGACTCCCACGGCTCTAATCGAATCGCATCCGTCACCATAGCTTCCTCCTAAAGTGTGTGGTGAGTCGATTGAGCGGCTCTCTTAGCCTCCTCCACTATAAATCAATGCCAGATTATGTCGAGGTCTGGTTGTTTGTTGCTTTCACTTTGCTTGACAAAGGATGCGCAAGTTCCCTATTTTTGAAGTCTACTAAATTCAAGTGAGGACCTCAAGTCATGAAGTCGTGGGGTTGACATTTTATCTATTCGTCGAAGCAGTTTCATGTCTTGTGTTTAGTCTGGTTTTGTGTGTGGAGGATTGTTACTTTCGTTCACTCAGTTAGGCTCGTACCATAGTCTTTCTCTCTTAGTCTCTTTTTTATCGGCTTTTGGCTCTTATGGTCCTGAACTTTACCAGTCGGATCCTTAGGCTTAGTCTCTTGGTTTATAAGTCCTCTCAGTGTGTGTGATCTTGTTATTGGCAATTCATATTTTTGGTTGCTGATTTTTGGTGGTGGTGAGAGTGTTTGTTCTCACGTACCCGTAGAACCCTTGAGTTTTTCAAGGTGATCTATGTAATCTCATTGTTATCAATATAATCTCAGATGATAAAAAAAAGAGTAAAATTCGGTTTTTTTTAAAAGGGTAAAATTCCTTTTTTAAAGCGAAATCTATTTTTTTATATGTAAAAAAAAAATTATAAAAAACATAAACAGAATTAGCAAAGGTTAACAATGTTAAATGGTTTATTCGTTGACTTTTAGTCAACTTTCCATTGAATTCAGTTGTATTGATTTGAAAATTTATTCTAGCAAAATTATTGACTTGGAAGTTTGTTATATAAACAAAAAAAAGTTAGAAGTTTTAGTTGAAAAAATGTTAATAGTTTAGAAGGTTTTTAGGGGATTTTACCTAAATAAATCCATTTCTCGAAAACTACTTTTGTGATGACAACCTTTTTTCGAAGATGGCAACATTTTTAGTTATTAATCTTTGTTTTCTGCAAGTTATGTTCTAGTGGGGCTGCCTTTTTTTCTTTCGCCTACCGTATTAGTTAGTTAATTACGTCTATTTGATATAAAAATATACGCCCACACGAAGATAACGTAGAAACTCTCTGTGTCTTTTGTATTAAATTTCTTTCAACTCGATAATCGCAATTCCAGAAGAGCGATCGCGAAGTTGAGTTTTTTTTTTTTTTTTTTTTTTTATGGATATTCAAGTTTACTAAAATGTACAGTTAGAAACGTTCTCATCGAAATTGATGATATAAAAAATGCAATAGGATTTGACCTTCTAAAGTCCGTTTTGACCGGGACAGACCGCTAGATCTGTTTGCCTTCGCTAAGCATGGGACTTCTGATTTATTTTTTTATTTTTTATTTTACGTACCATTTAGATGTCACAAGTACCATTTCTCATCAATTTTTTGTCAACACTATTTCTTATCATATTTAGTCTTCTACGAGCCCAATAAGATATTATAAAGTCAATGTAAGGTGGTCCTTGCTTCATAGCGAAATGATTTGTATCAGATGCTATATAGTGAAATGCTTCCTTCAAGTATTTGAGTAGAGTCCATTAGACCTTAATAACATGTTTAACTTCCACCTGGCTAGTAATTATTACCATTAACGTATTTTAACCAAATAAAAAAATGATAAAGATAGTACGTAATGATTAATAAATCTTATGGAATAATATTATATATTTTGTTGTTAACTCATGTTATGGACAAACAAAATTATTGAGTTGTGTTTGATATTCTCAAAATAAAAGCATATTGCTTTATCGGTTCGGTTTGGTTCATTTTAAACTAAATTGAACCGAACCGTTTGGGTTAAAAAAATATAATTAAATGGTTTAGATATAGACTGTAGTTCTGTTTGGTTCAAGTTGCTTTCGATTGGTTCGATTCAGTTAAAATGTCCACCCTTAGTAAAAATATCCAAATAATACGAATATTCACATAACGTAAATGTTCATAGTCCAACTCTAACACGACTAATGTAAAAGCCAAAATGGAAACAAAATTTTTTAGATATAGACTATAATATTAGGACGCTTGAAATTTGAGAATAATCTTTTGAATGGACTTCACAATTTAGGTGGTTCAAAATCGATCCGCCAGATACATGTTCATCTCATATTTTAATTAGCCCAATAGAAAAAAGATAAATTATCTCAAACTATAAAATGCCAAAGTAGCCAAACAATTAGAAAAAACTACCTAGGAGACATTGAAGAATAACTACAAGTAGCATTAGACCGAGATGAGGAACGATAAGTCTGAGAGGTTGCGATGGTATTTATAGTCAAAGAACTAAGCTGATTATTAAACTCTCTCCTCATCGCTCTATACACATCTTCCAATCCTTCTTCTATTAGTTCTAGAATTGTTTGCGGCATCGGCGGCAGATTTATCTCATCTGAAGAACCTTCTAGAAGTTTCACCACCTCTCCCATCGATGGCCTCATTGAAACTTCGTCTTGTATGCACCAGAAAGCCACTTTAAGAGCTTTTACTACTTCTTCTTCCTCTGCTACTCCTTGTAGCCTCCTATCTAAAGCTTTCAAAGCTGTCTCGTTCGCTAGTTCCTATACATTGATTTTTTTTTAAATATCGTTAGATCCTAATCCCAGATTCATAACTATTTGCAATACTATCTTAGTACGTATTTTATGTTAAAATTAATTTTTTTATACGGACTACGTCTAGTAATTTATGTTAGTGTCACAGTACCTAATATCAAACCCGCATATTGCATGTTTTGTTATAGTCATGTAAGCATTGAAGATTATATTTATAGCCTCGGATTTAGCAAACATATTTTGCTATAAATTGTGATATTTACCTTGTAGGCCCATCCAGGGTAAAAGAAATCCTCAGCGTCAAAGGACATATCAAGATTTCTCCTACCACCAACGATCTCAAGAAGAAGCATTCCATAGCTATACACATCGGCCTTCACCGTGATCGGGCGGTTACTAACCCATTCCGGCGCTAGATACCCTCGAGTCCCTCTAACCATTGTAACCACATGAGAATGCTCTCGCCCCATCATCTTGGCCAGCCCAAAATCTGATATCTTAGGACAGAAATTTTCATCCAACAAGATGTTTTCAGGTTTAATATCGCAATGAATAATCCTGTTTCGACACTGCTCATGAAAATATGCGATCCCCTGCGCAATTGCGACCGCTATCTCGAAACGTGTTCGCCAATCAAGTAGCCTGGCCGTACGATCAGAAGAGAATATCCATTTGTCTAACGATCCATTTATCATGAACTCATAAACTAGAAGCCTGTAGTGTCCCCAAAACACATTCTCCTCAAATCTTTTGACTTAATAAACAGTGTAGATTTATTGTAAAAGTCTTTCAAGGTTAATGTATTTATCTTACCGGTGTGAGTCTTCCGAGCAATAACCACACAAGCGAACGAGGTTCATGTGATGCATTGAACCAATGGTATTGACTTCGGTGATGAACTCTCTCTCGCCATGAGATAATATTCTGTCTAATCTCTTCACCGCGACCAGTGTTTCACCAGCTATGTCTCCTTTGTATACTGTCCCAAATCCACCTACCACATCATAAAACACTTTTAAAAGAAGAAAAAAAATGATTTATCCAAAAATGAAAAAGATTTAAAACATGAAGATTCTTGATTTCTGACCTGATCCAAGAAGTTCAGAGAAATTGTTGGTACAGTTCTGAAGATCGCGGTAAGTAAAACTCACAGGAGAGTCACAAAGGATAAGTGAGTTCTTTGCGGCTCTCTTTATTGTTCTCTTCCTATCTACATTATAGTATAACAATATCCCAAGTAGTGCCACAAGCACAAGCATCCCTACAACTATAGGAATCACCAGAACCTTTTGTCTCAATCCGTGGCTCTTACGCGATTTAGAATAATTATTATTCGAATTCGAGGGATATGACTCATTAGCTCTAGTCTTCACAAAAAGGGTCGAACCAGGATCTCGAAACCCACCAAAATTCAAACTCTTTAGGATCCAACAATAAGGCTTCTCATCATGTAAACCGTAAACTGAAGCCACACATTTGCAATCCGACAAACACATCTCACCGCATCTCCTCACGTTGCTCATATCATCGCTTACATTCTCGATAACAGAACGTTCTGAGAAATAGTAGTTGGTCTCTTGGACCGTTGAGATCTTGAAGGTACCGTTACGATTGATGTTGCTTTCACATTCTTGGACCAAAGATGAGTTGTCTGAACATAGTTTCGCGTTTTCTTGATCAGGAAGCTTAACCGAACCGGGTAAACATAAACAGTCAGCGTTTTTCTTGGTTCGGTCCAAATTGCATACTCCGTTACCGCAAATCCCAGCTATGTCACACGGGTTTGATACAGCTGCCCATTCGGGGACCCATTGGCTTGAACCGTTCATGTTGTTGTCCCATCGGTATAACCTGAGATTACCGTTGTTCTCTAATACCATTCTCCGCAGAACCGGTTTTTTCGATAACCGGGAAATGCTACTGCAATTCCGGTTTTCGTCTACCGGGTTCTTGTAGACGTACACTGCTCCTGACGAGGATTCTCCGTAAATAATCTTGACGCTTCCGGTTTCGTCAAGAAGGGCGGTGACAACTCCGGTGACATTTGAAATCTCTGGTCCGGACCAGTAGGAATAGTTTGCGTGAGGGTCAAGATTGATGTTGTAGGTTAGGCCGAGGCTAAGCGAAGTGTGTTGCTGCAACATTTTCAAAGAGTAGTGGCCGTGGCGCGACGGTGAAGGGTTAGAGGTTAGTTCTAAAGAAACGGTTAAGGGTTGGTTTGGGAGGAGAGTGTCTGAAGGTTGCGGAAAGCTCTGCCAAATGGCCGGTGTGGCGGTACCTTCTGTTCCAAGGAGGAGGAAGTTTCCGGATTCGGACATAACCGCTGATTCAATGCCGTGGTTTGAGGTGTTTGATGCCCAGACTATGGTGGTTTGGTCGGAGAGTACGAGGTCTCCGGTGGCTTCTTGCTCCAAGACGGCTTCTTTTGTAACTGGTGAGTTTCTATATTTTATATATTTGGATTTTTGGGTGAAAATAATGTGGAAAATTTCTGATTAAAGGCTAATCGATCGTTGGTACTAAAGAAATTGTGTGTTTAAAATCAAATTTATAGATTATTGCAATATAACTAAAAATCAAAGAATTATGTGTGTGTGTACCTATTGGGAGACCAAACGATGGCTGGATCGCCAGGGAGTTGTGCGAACCAAATGCTCAGTAAGAACCGGTCGGTTGGTTTAAACCGAGTAAACCCGATTGCAAAAGAACCGTTGGCGGAAACCCATGCCCGGTTCGGTTCCCTAGCTTTTAACTTTGAACCCAAACTGATGCGCGGTTCAGTGGCCAACCCAACTTGAACCGAGCAAACTAAGAACAAGTAGAAGAAGAGAGTAAAAGAAAGAAAATAAAAATGAAATGAAGACATAGTAAAATCTTGTAACAAGAAAGAAGAGGCTAAAAAATCCGTTATAACATATGCTTTAGTATTCTTTATATATCATCCATTTCTGATTTGAACGCATTTAGAGAGATGGTTCTGTGGGAGAACTTAGAAGAATGAGATTGTGGCACGTATATTTGTTGGTGAGCTATATTTTGACAAAATGTCATCGTTCTCGTAAATGGTCGGTTTTAAATAATTGACAATGGTGGATTTAAGATATGGCGTGGCGGCACCTGTTTTTTTTTTAAAGCAAAGCTTTTTAATAGTATGTAGTATCAATTATCAAGCTCCAACTTTGGTGGAAATATAAGTATTTCCATCATTTAATATGAAATTTTATATTTTCTTACAATTTTTTTTTTGCCGGCTTATTACAAATATTTATTTTATCGAGTGTTGCATAAATCAGCAAAATGTGTTCACGACCTATGAGGTTATATTATAAGTTTCTGCTAATAGACCGGACTGTCTCCTTAACTTCATCAATTTGAAGGTAGATGAATATATTGACATAAACATTACAACTTAGAATACCAACACACCACACACAAAAAATCTTCAGAAACCAAACACGAGAGAATTGATACATACATACAAAAGTCATTAAGATTTTTTTCACACACTAGCCACTATAGATGAACTATATCCATTTTTATCATCCCAGAATTTAGACCAAAGCATTACACCTCCATACTTCTTAGACTTCTTTAAAGTTGGAAGAATCTGTGAAGTCAGTACATCCGGTGGAATATACCCACTTCCGGCGGCTTCAGGAGCTGCCGGAAGACCCAAAAATATTTTTGGGGCTGTGATCGAAGTTGTCCACTTGTCCCAAGAATCGAAAAGGTTCTTAGTATTACCTGAAGTGTATTGACACGGTGGATTGTTGTAGAATTGGATCCAAACATAATCGAAAAGTTTAGTGTTAAGAGCATTTCCCATTAATCTATCCGGAAATGGACATTGAGGAGCTCCTGTTAAATACACTTTTCTTTCTCGTTGGCTAAACTTTGAGAGAAACCTATTATCACAACAAAAAAAAGAACCAACACAAAATATATATTCAAACACCTATATCTCTGCAGAAAAATAATTAAAAATGTTTCCCTAAACTCTACCTGGCGAGATCATCCCAGTGTTGAGGAGAGCCAAGTTCAATATTGAAATCAATACCGTCAAGAACAGCATCACCTAAGGGACGTGACGATGATTTTCCTCCCAAAAAATTGTTCCATAGATAATCTGCAACCACTTTTGCGTCCTCCCTGGACCCAATCGAGTAGTTTCCGATCCCACCGCCGAGAGACAACATAACCTTGTTAATTATTAAAAAATCCAATGTTAAATTTTTTTATTTAGTAACCGTGACCAAATAAAATAAAATAAATGTGATATCAAACTAGTTAATTTATAGGATCAAAATTTAGGGAGAAGACAAAAATGATTTTGGATACATATTTGATATTTACTTTCAATCTAAAAAAATCATCTAGACCTAAAGAATATATATGTGAATGGGCCAAATAAAATAAAATAAATGTGATATCAAACTAGTTAATTTATACGATCAAAATATGAGAGAGGTCAACTTGGATACATATTGATATTTATTTTCCATCAAAAAAAGAAATCATGTTGACCTGTAAAGGATATTATAATTAATGGACCAACCTTGATGCCTCGAGACTGACAATCTTTGACCTGAGAGCCAAAATGGGTGCAAGTGTTGGCCGCAGGGTTGCAGTGGCCGGCGAGGTTAAGCTCCGGCGTTAGGCCGTTCCCAAATTTCACAAGAAATGCGACGTTGACGTAAGCATACCGGGCGGTGGCACATGTGGCCGAGAGATTACCTTCGTTGCCATTTTGGCCCCAGTAGATGGCTATGCCGCCTTTGGCTCTGGATGCTTCGGAGGGTTTGGTAACAAAGAAGCTTATGAAGAAGAGAAAGGATATAACAGACATGAGGAGATTTATGTTTGTCATATTTTTGTTAATGATGTTTTTGTCTTCTTCGTGGTTATCTGTTTGTTTGGTATTGCTTAACTTCTTTTTTTATAAAATACTCTTGTCCCCCCCCCCCCAAAAGGAAAAGATGAATTTTGTTTGCTTTTCTTTGTTATTATTTTTAAATCTTATCTTTGTACATTATAATGTCTTCACACACATTGCATGACTTTAATTGGTTGTCTTGTTTTTGTTCTTTGTGTCAAATTATTGGGCTTTTATCTTGAATCTCTTTTAAATCTCTTTTAAATCTCTCTCAAGCCACCAAATTTTTCTCATTACTCCTATTTAATCTCTTATCTCACCCAATTTGAGAATTAAAATTTAAATATAATTGTACCAATACAAAGATAAGACTTGAACCCTCAACCTCTTTACAATTACAAATATATGTACACTAGGATACAACTGGTAAAACTATGGTACAACTAGGGGTAGTAATACCAAATAAAATATCAGTTGTACTGCTTGTACTACAAATAGCAGATTCGAACCTTGGAGGCTTGGGCGCGCACCATAAATTTAAACCATCTGAGCTATTGTGTTTTTCTTAATATTTCTTACAATTACAACTATATAACCCGATTTGGTTAATAATCAGATTTTATTAAGGATAAAATCATAATTTTATTACTTTTTATTAAAAAGAAAAAAAAAAAAGAGAGGAACATACGAGCATTATTTTTTTTAGAGAGGGGCATGAGAGAAAATCACCCCAAATTATTTCGCTTTTAGGACTTACTATAGATATAGATCTCAAACATTAAGAAGCCATCTAGAATCTCTGACCACTAACTGTAATTGTTTAAGGCAATAAAGATTAAGAAACTAAAAAAAAAAATGGGCGATCAAATCAATTAGTATAAGAGACGGTGGGACATGAACCTAAGACCATTCTCATCACACAATCCCATAAAAAATGTCTTTAATTAATTTTATTAATTAAATATTAAACTAAAAAAATTAAAACCAATCAAAATATGATATATATTTTAAGAATCTAATCAATAAAAATCTTAAGTGTTTTGCTAAAAACATTTTTGTTTTTCTTATTTAATGAATATATTTAATCTAATATTAAAAAATTAAAGAAGATATCTCATTTATCACCAATGAAGTTGCTCTAAAATTGTGCTCGTCAACGTCTCGGTGTTGGCTTTGTTCTCGGCATATTTCAATTTATCTATAAAAATCGGAACTATTCTGATCTACATTTTAGTTATAATGGAAAGTGCTTATAGTCCATTCTAATGATACAAAAAAGAAGGTTATTCTTTTCCATAAGTTTTTACCATCTGAAAAATTATTGTCAATCGAATTCATTAAAAATGGTTATTATTACGTCCCCTCTGTAATTTTATAGTTTGTCAAAAAAAAATGGTAATGACTATTTCGTTATCAGATCAGAGATAAGACCGAAAAGTATTTTTATTAAAAGGTCTGCTGCTCTCATCCGGTGGATGGACGACCAACGCATTTACTAATCTTTGAATTAAATTAAAATTAGTATTCAAAAGTCTTCACATTAATTAGTTTGACCAAAAAAATACAGCCATTGATTTGACTAGATAAAGATTTAGTCAAATGATAAATTCTAAGTAGGTTTTATTAGGCATCTCTTTCTATTTATATATTTATGTAATATCGGGTAATTCAGAGATATAAAATCCTATCTTAAGAGGTTGTCCCAATTGAGGGATTGTCCAAAGCTTAATGAGCATTTTCAATTGGAGTTGTTAAGAATTGGGATGTCTCAAGCTTTGGCGATTCCAAGACTTAAGAAAATGCGTAAAAAGTTTTTTCCTGAATTGTTGTTCTTAATGGAAACAAAAAACTGTAGAAATATTGTTGTAAATATTCAGGAATGACTTGGTTATGATAAATTTTTCTCGGTGGAGCGAGTTGGGTTAAGTGGTGGTTTGGCTTTGTTCTCTAAGAAAGGAGTCCATGTAAATATTATTTTGGCAGATAAGAACTTGATTGATATTCATGTACAGTTTGGAGCTTTAGATTTCTTTGTTACGTGTGTCTATGGAGACCCTTATCCAGAGGCTAGAGCTAAAATCTGGGAAAGGTTGTCGAGGATTGGAGTAAACAGAAAAGAAGGATAGTGTATGCTAGGAGATTTTAATGATATCCTTCATAATGGAGAAAAGCTGGGTGGACCGCGGAGAGGAGACTCATCTTTTCAGCCTTTTAAAGTCATGTTGAATTGTTGCAAAGTGGATGAATTACCAAGCCAAGGAAACAGATATAAGTGGGGAGACATGAGATACGACAAATGGATTCAATGCAGATTAGATAGATGCTTTGGGAACAAAGGTTGGCACAATCTTTTTCCAGCGTCTAACCAAACCTTCCTGGAGAAGAAGGGATCGGATCATAGACATGTCTTCGTCAGGTTAACAACGACAAAGAATTCTTATAGAGGAAGCTTTCGTTTTGATAGAAGATTCTTTAATAAGCCTAGAGTAAAGGAAGCAATAGTCCAGGTTTGGAATGACTCTGATCATAGGAGGGGGTTTTCAGTATCTGAGAGATTAAGGAGATGCATGCAATCTTTATGCCAGATGAAACAAAGAGAATAACATAAAATCATCATCTCGGATCACTCAATTACAAGAGGCTTTAGAAAATGAGCAATCTTCAAGTAGACCGGTGACTAGGAAGTATCCAAGGATGATGTGAAGGATGCAAATTTTGCAATTAGAGCGGCAAGTGCTCCTGGGCCAGATGGGTTTACGGGATTTTTTTTCCAGAAATATTGGCATGTCATAGGAGATCAAGTAGTGGATGAGGTGAAAAAAATTTTCAGCACTGGTGTATTCCCGCATGAATGGAATTACACGCATCTCTGTTTACTCCCCAAGATCACCAATCCGGTTCAGATGTCAGACCTTAGGCCGATAAGCCTGTGTTCAATCTTGTACAAAACTATATCCAAGATTCTGGTGAGAAGACTTCAGTCTCTCTTAACGCATATAGTATCCTATAATAAGTCGGCTTTTGTGATTGACAGATTAATCTCGGATAATATATTAGTTGCTCATGAATTAGTACACTCTCTCCATACTTATTCGATTATCTCCAAAGAGTTTTTAGCAGTCAAGTCAGATATGTCTAAAGCTTATGAGAGGGTCGAATATATTAAAGGAATAAGTGTATTTTTTTGTTTGAATCATTTCAGCCCGAGTGCATAGATAGACCTGATTTGATAGATACAATTAATTAGAAAACAAAAAAACATAATACTGGAAGAAAAATATTGGAATGATTTTTTGATGCAAAATCGTTAAATATATATTGATTAACATTTTCTGCATCTCTAACTTTATAAGTAATAAATATAATTCAGATATAATCAAGTCTCCATCACATAACCTCAGAAATCATAAAGAAGATGAGTATTAGAAGATTTTCCATCTTCTATTTTGTTTTACTTCTCTTCTTTGGATCATCGGCTCTGTTTTCTCCGGTCATCGGCGACCTCTCCGGCGTCGGACAAGCCCTTCTGGACTTCCTCAACAATATCACTCACCCACGGTCTCTAGCGTGGAATGCAAGCACCCCGGTATGTGCCACCTGGCCAGGCGTCACGTGCGACAGAGACGGCTCACGTGTCACTGGCCTTCGCGTATCTTCTAGGAGTGATCCCGCCGGGAACTATAAGCCGTCTATGGGAACTTCAGATTCTCAGTCTCCGATCCAACGGCCTACAAGGTCCGTTCCCGATTGATTTCCTGCAGCTCAAGAAACTCAAAGCACTAAGTCTCAGCAAAAACAAATTATCCGGTCCTTTACCGTCCGATTACGCCACGTGGAAGAATCTCACCGTTCTTGATCTGTACAGTAACCAGTTAAACGGTTGTATTCCCGCGGGACTTGCTAATCTGACCGGACTCGTCTCGCTTAACTTAGTTGAAAACTCATTTTCCGGTGAAATTCCGGATCTTAATCTTCCCAGTCTACGCAGGCTTAACTTTTCGAACAACCATCGCAGCGGAACAATCCCGAAGTCTCTGGAAAGATTCGGGAACTCGGCTGTCGCCGGCAACAACTTAGTTTACGAAAATACCTCTCCTCCGGTGGTTTCACCCGGAGAGAAAGAGAAAGAAAATAAGGGGATCTATATCTCAGAACCGGCGAATATTGGGATAGCAGTTAGTGCTTGCTTCGTAATAACGGTTCTGATAATCATTTGCTATGTGAAAAGGCAGAGGAGGCAAAAGACAGAAGCAGAGAAGTTGAAACCGGTGCAGGAGCTGCCAACTGAGAAGGAAGTTTCTAAATTAGGAAAAGACAAGAATATAGAAGACATGAAGGAGAAGATGGAAGTTAACAGTGTAATGTTCTTTGAAGGAAGCAATCTAGCTTTTAGCTTTGAAGACTTGTTGACGTATAAAGTGGCTCTAGAAGATTCCAAGGTCATCGTGGTTAAGCGATTGAAGGACGTAGTGGTGTCGAGGAAGGATTTCAAACATCAAATGGAGATTGTAGGAAACATTAGGCATGAGAACGTAGCTCCTTTGAGAGCTTACGTTTGTTCCAAGGAAGAGAAGATTATGGTCTATGATTACTACTCAACAGGAAGTCTCGCTCTTCTTCTTCATGGTACGTTACACTTTTTTCTCAGTTTCTTATGAAATTTTGTTGCAAACGTAAATGGTTAAGATAATACTTTTTATAAAGTAGAAAAGTTTAAAACCTTATTTGATAATCTTAGTTTCTTCCGTCTGAAGAAAGTGTTTTTTTTTTTTTTTTCATTTTCCGGCAGGCAAGAATAGCGACGAGGGCCACGTTTCGTTGGACTGGGAGACAAGATTAAGATTCATGATTGGAGTAGCAAAAGGATTAGCTCACTTACATACACAAAATCTCGCACATGGCAACATCAAATCTTCTAACGTCTTCATGAACTCGGAAGGATATGGATGTCTATCAGAAACCGGTTTAGCTTTGTTAATAAACCGGATTGTGAGGGAAGATTCATCAGCCATATCGGTACGACGTTACCGTGCCCCAGAAGTAATCGACACGAGAAGATCAACGCCGGAATCAGACATATACGGTTTTGGAATCTTGATACTGGAGACCCTAACCGGAAGATCGAGTTTGGATGATAAAAAGGAAGAAGGGCAAGATCTGATTGTATGGGTGAATTCGGTTTTGGCAAAACAATGGACAGGTGAAGTATTTGATTTAGAGCTTCTGAAGACTCCTAACATTGAAGCAAAGTTGTTTCAGATGTTGGAGTTAGGGATGAGCTGTGCGACGACTAAGGCTCCTGCGAAGAAGAGACCGGCGATGATGAAAGTGGTTGAGACTTTGGAGGAGATTGAAAGGGACTGATATATTAATGAATTGTAGAAATTTTATTCTATGGATTTTAGCATATTATGATTTAAAATATATCATCCATACATGACCCATAGGCCATATCTATATCAACTAAAAGTTTGAACTACCAAATAGCTAATGAAAGTGGGATATTTGGCAAAGGAATAAAGTCTATGATCCAATTGAAAATGCACAAGTCTAATTCTTATGGAGTTACAAACTTACAATTATAAAATAAAATCAGTGTAAATTTGTATAGACTTATTAGTTTAGCTTGAAATATAAATTATGCATACCTAAAAAATGATAAAAAGGAACTTAATCATATGTTCACAAGTTCTTTTACACTGTGTTTGTTTCATTCTGCTAAAACAAACACAGTGTAAAAGAACTTATACACAATAAAAATTGGTGGTATTAGTATTACATCATATGTCACCAGAAAATTTATTATAGTCGGAAGATTTTTAGATCAAATATCTATACTCTTCTGCAGAATCTATGAAGAATTGAATGCTTTTGTTATTTATAGCGTTCACCTATTTTGTTGATCATAGGATTTTGGTGGAATGTGTAGGATATTTTGGTTCATGAAACCCATTAAAAGAAATATTGATCGATGTATTCTGGGAGATCGTTGATGCATAAGTTCAGGTTAAAAATTCGTAACCCAAATGTTGATATATATTTGGGCCAAAATGGCCCGTTTTCTAAAATGGTCGAAATCGGAAATATAAAATAGGAAGCATCTTGATGACAAACAAAAAAAAAAAAAATAGGATGCATCTAGCACGGTTGTCATAACAAACCAAAATCAGTCAAATTTCGGATCGATCAACAACATTTGTAGTTCAGTTTTTATATCGTGTTCTACTCCGACGACCCAATTTAAAACTGCACCAGATGATGTAATTATTTAGTTAGCACATGCTTTTTTGGTAAATTTTATTTAGTACATGTTAACTATATACAAAGGCGGCCCAATAAATGTAGAGATTTTGCGCCAACAATAAAATTTGGCCTTTTATCTATACAATTTTTTTATATATATAATTTGTGCTCTAAAATTTTTAGACTCATAGCAAATGCTCCACTTGCACTTCTTCATCAATGCTCCTAACTATATATAGCTTCAATCGATCGGTGTTCGTACGTATATAGTTCGAACATGTTAATTACTTTAGCGGATTCCATCGATTTTTAACTATGGATTAGTGTAGATTTTCTTTTACAGATGTTTACACAAATTTGTTGCTAAACTAAGATTGATACACATTCTTTATACATGGAAAATATTGCTCCAATTCAAGATTATATAAAACATTCACACAGTCGTAAATAAACAATCGGTGTTGTGAATAATCTATGTAGTTTGACTGTACGAATAATGTTGGTGAAGGTTGTGGCTACAGTAGTATAACTCTTGTCACTTTCCTTTTGACGTTTGAATATTCATTGTCGTATTGGGATAAAGTTTTCGCTTATTTAAATAGTGTGACGCTTATAGTACGAAGCAATTATGGGATAGAAAGAAAAAAAAATTATAGATTTGTTCGTAATGGAGACAATACATGAAGTTGCAAAAATAATTCCCCGTTTATCATGGTTCCTTGACCGCACATGTAACTTATAATAATATATGCACAACAACATATAGTACTAAAATATATCAACAACTATTAATCAATGCGAAAACTTTACGTCAATGATTATAAGATGCTCACAGATCATGTGAAGTTAACACTGCCAAACACACATAAAGATATACTTTAATATATTAATATTTATATTAATTAATCACTAGATAAAATAATTATTCATGCAGATGCATGTGGGACTATGCATACACATAGACAGACTTCATATATATATATATGCTTATATAGCAAAAACGGTCCTTACCTTCAGTGGGGTTTTATGTTAATTCAGAAACAAAAAAAAAAGGATAAATGAATTGACAGCTCATGCATATTCCCTTCAGTGATTTATAAGTTGTAACAATCCTCCATCATTGGTTTATCCAAACAAAAAAAAAATTTCCTCCATTACTACCAATATTTGTCACCATCACGCTTCCAAATCTTTATTTTGAAGCATTGAAGCGTCTTGAACCGGAAATGTGCTCAAATTAAACATCTACTAGCGTTAGGGTATTGCCGGTATGTGATTAACCAACCATTGGGTAACTATAACCGGTTTGACTTTCTTAAACCATATTTATCTTTTATGGCACTCCTTCGATAGCTTTCCTTGCCTACAGTTTTGCAGACCAAACTTCTTTGTTTCTTTCTCTCTTCTCTTCGTTCTAAATTCCCATAACTATCTTTTATATTCTCTCTTCTCAATTCAAACTAAAACAAACAGGAATTTTAGCTAGTCCTTCATTACTGAGATTCCACATTTGAACTGTAAGTTTTTTGTTTTGTTTTAAATCTTCGATTTCTTTACAATTACGACTGAATAATCTGCTTGGCTGATACATTATATTATTTAACCTTTTGGAATTGTCAATTCAAATGTCATTTTGGAATAAGCGTAGATTTTTAGTTTGGAATAGACAAATGATGGTGGAAAAAAACATAATATTGGGGGAAAATGTACTTTTTTTTTGTTGTTGTTAATATTTACATTTCTCATCAAATAATATCATTGATTAACATTTTCTGCATCTCTAACTTTATAAGTATTAATATCTAATGCAGATATATAAAAATACTCCATCACATAACCAGAGAAATTATTATGAAGATGTGTATTAGAAGATTTTCCATCTTGTTCTATTTTGTTTTGTTTCTCTTCTTTGGATCCTCGGCTCTGTTTTCTCCGGTCACCGGTGACCTCACCGGCGACAGACAAGCCCTTCTGGACTTCCTCAACAACATTACTCACCCACCGTCTCTAGCGTGGAATGCAAGCACCCCGGTATGTGCCACCTGGCCTGGCGTCACGTGCGACAGAGACGGCTCACGTGTCACTGGCCTTCATTTGCCCGGAGCGAGTCTTATAGGAGTGATCCCTCCGGGAACTATCAGCCGTCTATCGGAGCTTGAGATTCTCAGTCTCCGATCCAACGGCCTACAAGGTCCGTTCCCGGTTGATTTCTTGCAGCTTACGAAACTCAAGGCAATAACTCTCAGCAAAAACAAATTCTCCGGTCCATTACCGTCCGATTACGCCACGTGGACGAATCTCACCGTTTTTGATCTGTACGGTAACCGTTTTAACGGTAGTATTCCCGCGGGACTGGCTAATCTGACCGGACTCGTCTCGCTTAACTTAGCGCAAAACTCATTTTCCGGTGAGATTCCGGATCTTAATCTCCTCGGTCTACTCAGACTTAACTTTTCCAACAACCATCTCACCGGAACAATCCCAAACTCTCTGAAAAGATTCGGGAACTCGGCTTTCGCCGGCAACAACTTAGTTTACGAAAATCCCCCTCCTCCGGTGATTTCACCACCCAAAGAGAAAAAGAAAAATGGGATCTATATCTCGGAACCTGCGATTCTCGGAGCAGCCATTGGCGTTTGCTTCGTAATATTCTTCTTAATAGCGATTTTGATAATCATTTGCTATGTGAAAAGGCAAAGGAGACAAGAGCCAGAACCAGAGCCAGAACCAGAACAAGAACCAGAACCAGAACCAAAGAAGTTGAAACCGGCGCAAAAGCTGCCAAGTGAGAAGGAAGTTTCTAAATTAGGAAAAGACAAGAATATAGAAGACATGAAGGAGAAGATGGAAATTAACAGTGTAATGTTCTTTGAAGGAAGCAATTTGGCTTTTAACTTGGAAGACTTGTTGAGAGCTTCCGCAGAGTTACTAGGGAAAGGCATTTTCGGGATGACGTATAAAGCGGTTCTAGAAGATTCCAAGGTCATCGCGGTTAAGCGATTGAAGGACATAGTGGTGTCGAGGAAAGATTTCAAACATCAAATGGAGATTGTAGGAAACATTAGGCACGAGAACGTTGCTCCTTTGAGAGCTTACGTGTGTTCCAAGGAAGAGAAGCTTATGGTCTATGATTACTACTCAACAGGAAGTCTCGCTCTTCTTCTTCATGGTACGTTACACTTTTTTCTCAGTTTCTTATGAAATCTTTTTGCAAACCCAAATGGTTAGGACTTAAGACAATACTTTTTATAAAGTACATAATATTAAAACCTTATTTGATAATGTTAGTTTCTTGCGTCTGAAGAAAGTGTTTTTTTGTTTTTTTTTCATTTTCCGGCAGGCAAGAATGGCGACGAGGGCCGTGAGCCGTTGGACTGGAAAAGACGATTAAGATTCATGATTGGAGTAGCAAAAGGATTAGCTCACTTACACACACAAAATCTCGCACATGGCAACATCAAATCTTCTAACGTCTTTATGAACTCGGAAGGATATGGATGTATATCAGAAGCCGGTTTAGCTTTGTTAACCAACCCGGTTGTGAGAGCAGATGCATCAGCCATATCGGTACGACGTTACCGTGCCCCAGAAGTTATCGACACAAGAAGATCAACGCCGGAATCAGACATATACGGTTTTGGAATCTTGATACTGGAGACTCTAACCGGAAGATCGAGTTTGGATGATATGAAGGAAGAAGGGCAAGATCTGATTGTATGGGTGAATTCGGTTTTGGCAAAACAATGGACAGGTGAAGTATTTGATTTAGAGCTTCTGAAGACTCCTAACATTGAAGCAAAGTTGCTTCAGATGTTGGAGTTAGGGATGAGCTGTGCGACTAAGGCTCCGGCGAAGAAGAGACCGGAGATTGTGAAAGTGGTTGAGACTTTGGCGGAGATTGAAAGGGATTGATTGTCTAATTAATAAGTTGTAGAAAATTTATTTTATGGGTTTTGGCATTTATTATTAAAAATATATCATCGGTGGCAGATATATATTTTCAATCCAATTTTTAGAATTCTTTACATTTAAATATAGAAAGTTTTAAAATTAAATGTGTATTTAACATTCAGATGAAACTTAGGAGGAGGTACTGTACTCCATCAATGATTTAATTCCATAAGTTTATAATCTTGAAGATTTAAATTTTGATACTATTCATGAGAATTTATTGTGTGAATATTAAAATATTTGGGTTATAAGTTGGATTTTAATTTTTTTGTAATGTTGAAAAAATACGATTGAAACAAAAAATTATATATGGATTTTAATCCCCAAAAAAACAACACTAAAATTATGGAGGCAAAATAGTCTTGAATGTATATCATTACGCATTTACATGGCACTCAAGGGAATTACTAAAAACAAAAATGAAACGATACAGGAGATCCCACAAGCAGCAGATATTTATGTTTTTGGATGAATTGCAATAATATCGAGAATAATGTAAAGTAGAGTCTCTATAAATTAATAATGTTGGGATCATGATATTTTATTAATTTATAATAATTTTAATTTATCTATAAATTAATAAATATTATTTTATACTATAAATTAATTATTAATTTATAGAGATTTTTGTTAAAAATTAAAAATATATAATTAATACAATTTGATCTAAATAAAATTAATTTTTTGGATGTTATAAATTTTAATAGTTTTGGACTTGAATCAAATTATTTTGATAATAAATAATAAAGATTATAGATAAATTCATTTATATAAACAATTAATTTAAATTTAAATTTATGATTAGTGACCTCAATTGTTATATTTAAACAGCCTATCTGACTATTGAAATAAAAATTATGCATATTTAGAATTAAAAAAAATTATAGACAATTTTGTTTATTTTTATGATAAATTTATAGACAATATAACAATACTAAAAGTTTAAAATACAACAAACTATTTTCTTATATAAAAACATTTAGTCATGAGTTCTAACAGAAATTCATTTTTTTCCAACAACAAAAATTCATTAAAAATACTAAAAGTATATTACCTTTATATATATATATATAAATTTACATGATTATTAATTTATGTTATTAATAAGACCATATATTTACATAGAGATTCTAAAAAAAATATTATTTTATTATCTTATCGAATTCTGTTTATTTTTACACCGACTCAATTTAGAACCTATAAATTTTTTTTATTTTATAGTGTTTATTAATTTATTAAGTATTAATTTATAGAAGTTTAACTATATGTAAAAGGTGGAAAACAGCCTAACTTTTCTTTTGGGCCAAGGCCAAGCACAATTTCTGAGTACGAGATAAATTAATTACTCAAACGTATTGCTATTATTATAATAGCATTTTTCACATTCACAAGTTCCAAATTCTATTTCCAAAAGCATATAATAATTGTGGGGGCAAGAATGAGTTGTTCCGAAAGATGCGGTTGGTCCATAAATTAGAAAATAATTGTTCAATAAAATGCCAAAAGAAGCTCTCATAATTCTCATTACCTCTTCTATCGCTCTGCCTAGCTTTTCCTTTAATTTCTCTTCTTTTTTTTCATTTTCATCTCTCCCTTGTTCTTCCCTCTCTATAATCCTTTTCCCAGAAAATAAGGAGTTAAGAGAGGGAAGAACCTTAACAACAAAATTAAAGAACTTTAACATATAACTAAATTTGTTATATGTCAAGGGAGAAAATATTAATTTTGAAAATGTCGGTCTCGAGGCTTTTCTTCGGAGTTTCTGCAATCGTACCGATCATTTTCACCATTTTCTTGCCAATGGCACTGGCTCAATCCGCGGCTCCTGCTCCGGCTCCAACAAGCGACGGTGAGTTTATATAATTATAATATAATTCTTTAGTGATCAATGGTTAATTTATATGATTGTGGGTTGTTTCTTGAAATTTGTTAGATATGTGAGTATCTTAAGAAAAAAATATCTAAATAACCTATGACTTTACTCGTAAGAAAAATTTGAGTAGTTAAAGTTATATATTAGCCAATGAACATACAATTCTACTCTATATTTGTTATGCTTTAGATTTGAATAAAATAATGCCATACACTCTCTATTTGTATGTTCACAATAATTCGAATTCTCTAGTTAAGAGGGAAAATAAAATTCAAAACCATGAAGCTGTAACGTAATAATAACAAAGTATCAATTTCATCCCTGAATATTGAAATTATTATATTTTTTTGGATGATTAATTTTGGAACAAAATATTGCAGGAACAACAATAGACCAAGGCATAGCATATGTCCTTATGTTGGTGGCTTTGGTCCTCACATATCTCATCCATTGATCCCTTTGTCAATTTTAATTTTGGTCTCTATTTAGTTTAATTATATTTTTTTCTCACTTTAATTACAATTAAATAGAGACCATGTGTGGTAGAGATGTTAAAGAGGTTTTCTATTTTTTGGTGGTTACAGTTTTGAAGATCATTTGTAAAATGTCGATGCGTGTTCTCAACTGTTGGAAATATATTTCATCGATTTACATTTCCTAAGCTACATCTTTATGCATTCACACATTTAGTATCTTTAATTTTCGACAATATGCATCACACTAGGTTCAAATATGATTGTGATATCTTTTAACAAAAAAAAATGCTAGTAAAAAATGGAACCGCTTAGTAAAGCTCTAACGTCCACTGAAAATAGTGTAGCTTAAAAAACAACCCAAATTTGCAATAGAAAGATTCAAATCTGTTACAACAAAATATGGTAAAAACCATCAATTATATGCTAAGGATCACATGGAGTACACATCCATTTATTTTAACATGGACATCAAAATAAGGCTGACTTAACAAGCAAAAAAAAAATACATGATTAGAACAGTAATTAGGATATTTGAATAGGAAATTGATTAGCCTTCAACCAAGAACATCATGTAACATTTTAGTCTCTCCCTTAAGTAGATAACTAAGAATAGAACCCTCCAAACCCTCCGTATGGATGATTTGGATCATAGCTTTCGAACGGGGATTCCAAAGGAACGGTGGACGGAGAGTTTGACACAGAGTGAGAAGCCGAGCCAGACGCGGGGAAATCATAGTTGATCTTAGTTCCTTGGTCACTCGAGAAACTTGTAGATCCGAAAACTTCAAGGTTGTGATCTCTGAGTTGAAGCATATATGCATTGTTACTCTCAAGGATTGGGGTAGAGGACAAAGGATAGTGAAAGGTTTGAGGATTGTAGTTGTCTAGACTTTCCTTTACGATATCAAGATTTTTGTGTTCTTGGGTCTCGTTTGGTTCAAGATTTTGTACCGGGGTGGTTGAACCGACATTTGCAGCTTGGGAGCAAGAATGTATTCCTCGGTAGCTGATCTCAAAGAACAGCGGATTTTCGTCAGATCTCTGGACTTGTTTGGTGGCTTCACATCCTTGAGATTTTCTATAGGTGCATCTATAGTATCCTCTGTACCACAAAAAGAAAAAATACATTAGTTGAACATTTTTTCTTGTATATTATTTATTATATGATTATAAAGTTTGGTAATTGTGCGCTATTCCATTCGCTTCTTTATAAACGTCGTATACAATTTCATTTTACTATTTAATAAATTAAAATAATAAGTAAAAGACAAAAACATTATACTTTATGTAAGTGTAAAAACAGAACAGAAAACTATGGTCCTGTCACATTTTTTTGTGATAATAATGAAGGGCTAAGATGAGAAAATTCTTCTTTACATATCTCTAATTACGAGACTAACCTTGGAAACTTGGCTCCGAGGATGTCTTTCTGGCCGTACTTTCTCCAACTGAACCCATCGTCAAGCGTTCTATCAATACCAGCTCCAGGGGTAATTCTGACTTTTTCAGTCCACCTTGGCATTGACTTCTTCGAACTTTATTACATTTTCAAAAAAATAAATTATGAGTGTATGCAAAACAAAACAAAATATATACGTTGTAAGTACAGTTGATACCTCTTGTTGATGACAAGTGGTTCTTGATCGGAGTCTTCGCTCTTGGGGCTTCCTCCACCGTGAGAATATGGTGATCCTTGGTCGCCGGAGTAATTCATAATGGTGAGAGATTTGTGGTAAGATTCAAGAATCTTCTTAGCCAAATGTTCACGTGTTTCTTGAGATGAAGCCGATCCGAACTGGTATGCATAGTCTCTTCCTTCAGTCATCAGCTCGTTGATCTCCTTCTTCATCTTCTCCCAATCTCCATTACCATTCTTGTTCTCCATTACGTTCGAATTTGGATGCAAATAGGTTTAAAAATATTGTTACTATGTTTATTTTTGCATGGCTTCTGGAAACTGTTAAACAAGGGAATTTAAAGAGGATTGTGTGTGATGCGATAGTTTGACTTTTTGACTGAGAAACGAAGAAAGCTGATGTGGAAAGTAATGGAGAGGTGAGACTGGTCTTTGGTCAATGAATTTGGAAAGTCCGACATGTTGACCAGTTCTCTTCTTCTCGATCCTTTTTTTTTTTTGGATTTGTTTTGTACGATCTAGTTTCATTTTTAAATTTAGGGTCACTATCATCTAATTAATTTTAGTAAAAGTAATTTGTTACAATAAACTTTCATTAGTATAAGGAAATAAGTATTATTTTCTGTTGTATATTAATTAATTTTGCTATGAGTTAAGATATTGAGTTTAGAAGTTTCAAAAATCTGAATGAGAATCATATACATCTAGTATTTTATAAGTTTGAGATCAAGAGACATATATAATATATTGGTCATGATGATGTTGAAATATTAATTTAATTTTGGATCAAACTTAATTATAATTCATGTTCTAATTATCCTTGGATAGAAAACCAAGGCCAAACTAATATATATAGAAATTCCAGGGGAAACATATGTTTGGCACTTCAATTAAATTCTAAACCAGGACCAAACTAATATATATAGAAATTCCAGGGGAAACATATGTTTGGCACTTCAATTAATTTTTGTTTTTGTTTGGTCTTATTTAGAAGAAAAATTTAGATAAAGATCTGATCATCTTTTTGTATGGCCTTGCCTTGGTCCTGAACACTTATGTCTATTGACTCTATGATTTTGGACTGTTTCTACTCTAAAATTGCAATTAAATGCTAAACTTAAAGCAAAAAGACACAACCGGTAACAACTAACTAAAACTTTAATCATTAAACACAACACAAACACACAACCGTTAATACAAAATACAAAAGCTAAACTAAACTCACATATCAACTCAGCATTTGTAGGAAAAAAAAGATATCACATTTACATGTAATGATGGCCATTCAATGACATCACCGTCATTAGAATAAAAACTGGAAATGTGACTAAGATAATTTTGTGATGACTGATGAATGATGATAATGTCTTTGACCATTCAAGCTTCAGCCATTGAAAATTCTTTGAATCAAAATTACGTATTAAGAGGAACAATACTGAATTGGCTTTAAGGCGCATTTCTCACTAAATATCATACGTTTTATTTAATATATTCACCATGATTCGGATATAGAGCCGGTTCTGAGAAATTTAGGACCCCAAACGAAAATATTTTTTTAAAATGCTTAATAGAAAAAAAAATTGAATTTCTACAAAACTAAAGTAAAAGTACAATGATATCTTAAAAAAAATATACAATAATTTAAAACTTCTAAAAAATAATTTTTTTGCATTTTTTCTGCGAAATCATCCATCAAACTTGTATAATCGAGGTTTTTAACCATGATCTTTTCTATCGATAACATAGCTAATCCGTTTAACTTTTCTTGTGACATAGTCGACCGTAGGTAAGACTTTATCAACTTCAACTTAGAGGCAACTGAAACCGGAATAGTGAGCATTATCCTATAAGCAACCCATATATTTGGATAACAATCCTTCAATCTCTCTAAAAATTCTAATACCTCTGCAGTCTTCTTCAAATTCTTTGGTAGAACTTCTCTAAAAACTTTTATTTCTAGAAATAAATCATTCCCATCAATATCAGAAATCGTTCCATGCTTAAAAAAAGCTTCAAGGTTAAGGCAAGATGTCTTCAAACTATCTTCATTCGCTGAGTTGAGCTTTCGTAAACTAAAAAAAAATCCAAAAATATTTTCATACTCTTGAAATTGTTCTAACCTTGTTTGAAAAGAAACTAGAGCTTGATCCATGATTTTGATGAAATAATTAATTCTAAAATCCTCCTCCAAGGTTAGAATGAGTCCAGCATCATCAGTTTTTTCTGGTTCCTCATCATAATGATGTTTTCTTCTAATAAGGCGCTTGCTCTTCTTTTAAAACACAGGTTCAATATCCATATCAACTACAAGTTTTAAAGCTTTATTTTTTGCTTCTTGAAAACCTGATTCTCTATACTTTTGGAAAAAAGAAACTAACATTTTTAGTTGAGCAATGGCATCATCGATATCCATATCTTCAGATTGTAGCGTCTTGCTTACCGTGTTCACGACAAACAGAATATCATACCATATCACCATACCAAACAAAAACTCGAATCCTTCAATTCTATGTGTTTCACTTGTTGCAAGACATTCATCATCGCTTCTGGCTTGTGGATCATCACTATTTTCTGCGAAATCAAGTAAGACATCTCTGATTTTTGGAGGTTTAAAACGTATTGCTTTGATGCTTTCAAGATGACTTTCCCAACGCGTATCTGATAAGGATTTAAGTGTAAGACCTCCCACCTAGTTGTAGAAGGGGAAAAAATCGATATAAACTCTGGACGATCCCAAAAAATGAAATTGCCTTCTCAGAAGATTTTGCGATATCACAAATAGCCAAGTTCAGATTATGGCAAACACATGGTGTATAAAATTTCCTCGGATTGATATCAAGCAATCTCTTTTGCACTCCCTTGTTTTTCCCTTTCATGTTAGATCCATTGTCATAACATTGTCCCCTAACATCATCAATGTCCAGATTAAGACCATCCAATGTCTTGCAAAGTAGCTCAAAAAGTCATTTTCCTAACTTATCATCAACTTCCACAAAAGTAAGAAAATATTCTTCAACATGAGCTTGATCCACCGATACATCCACACATTGAATAATAAGAGACATATGTTCTTTGTGGCTAATATCCGGAGTACAATCAAGAATAACCGAGAAGTATTTTGCCGCTTTAATTTTCCTAATGATCATGAGCTTGATTTCAGATCCCAACATTCCTATCAACTCATTCTGAATTGTGTGGCTGAGGTAATGGTAGTGAGTTTCCCAGAAAATTTCTATTGTTATCTTCACTAACTTTATCTTTATTTCCCGAAACGCTATATTACTCTTTGCCAAATACTTCACCACTGCAAATAATCTCAATAACAACTCTCTCCAATGATTATTTTCTTTGTTGATTTCTTCTTGGAGACACTTATCAATTGTCTGATTCTTTTGAAACCTCAACTCCAGCTCCATCCACTGGCTCATGCAAGTGATGTGATCATGACTTTTCTCGTGTTCGCTAAGCCTTACTACGACATTGTTCGAATCCATGAAACCAGTGCTTGATAGTTGAGGGATATCTTTGTACCGAGTGAACAACTTGCAACAAAAACAATAGATTCTATGTGATGTTGTTGAATAGATCAACCAACGCTTATCTTGTCTATCTCCATTCTCCAAATACCTCTTGTAATGTCTATGAGAAAAACGTCTTCCATGATTATTTCGAGAAAATATATAATCTTCAGATGGTGGTGCAAGAGGACCTTTCTTAACCAAATAATCTATTAATCTCTGATCAATTTTCTTCCAATTTGCAGGATCCATAATATCCAAAGATGAATCATATTCTTCAAAGTGATCATCCTCCTTTTTTTTTATTGACATCTTCATCATCTATATAATTCTCATTCTTCTCTTGCTTTTCGTTGTCACTTTCAGTTCTAATTTCATCCTCGTTATCAACTCCATTAACCTCATGAATTCCATCAACCTCTTCAACCTCATCAATTTCATCAACATCATCAGTTCTAAAGGGGTTTGGTTTCTTAAAATACCTTAAAAGGGATCCAGCCTGAGATTTCACCAATTCTTCTACTCTTTTCCTCTTTTTTCTTTTTTGACATCCTGAAATCATCTTCTGATTTATCACGTACACACATATAAATCATTCAGTAATAAAAAAAATACTTATAAACTGAAAACGAATTTTAAATCCAAATACTCAATTTGGTGAATGCATAAACAATAAAATTAACACAAACAAAGAAAATAAATATACAAATAAAATTCAAAAAGCTTTTTACCTTACAATAAATAAACAATTCAGATTTGTTTTGAGTAAAATTGATCTCTCATCTTCTCTAGTTCTCTTCTTCAATGGAGAAAAATAAAAGTTAAAACAAAAAAAAACAAAAAAGGACTAAGTCACGTAAAGAAGAAGTTGGAGAGTCAGAGATTAACCTAAATTTTCTTTTTTAAAACTAAATAATATAATGTAATATTTACATAATAATAATTTGAGACTCACACAATGTATGACCTCTATATATATTAATGGCCCATTTGTGTTAGTCATTTTTTTAGACATTAATTAAATATATATATATGTATATATGGAAAAAAAAAATTGTAGAGCCCCTAAAAAGTGGGACTCCATTCAAATGTTTTATCTCCATGCACTCAGCGCCGGCTCTGTCGGATAATATGAATCTTGAATTTTTTTATGAATATATAATTTGAACCTTTGGTTTTTTAAGTGGACCTCAAAACCAATCATGATCTATAGGATACGACAGAAATATTATGAATAGACCAATGCCAAAGACCAAATGGTTCGTTCGTTGCCGTGTTTGTATAGATAGATAAGACTCCATGAAGGCGAGAGAATCAACGGTGTAACATTACTGTCAACACTTATTAGAATCTTTAGGACCGGTTAAAACCGGTTTTAAGCTATTCGAAGTACATACTAACCGGGTTAAATGTTCCTGAAATAATTTTGAATGTACTGTACAAACCGGTTCCAAGAAGACAACCGGTTCAATTATGTGAAAAATAAGCAAAACCAGTCTCAAACTTTACATGTATAACTTTTCGGTATAGATTTAGTAAATGATATAATACAACGATTTCGATTTGACGGACAGATTTAACGCAAACTATAAGGAACTCTGATATTACATACACAACTATATATACCAACGGTTATAAAAGTCTCTAGTAAATTGGAGAAATGATTACCAAACGGATGAGTAGGCCGGTTCATTTCGGTTTGGTAGGGTTTCAGACAATGTACTGACGGAGGTAATCAACTCTAGCCTGATGCTTAAGCTTCATCAAAGCCTTGACTTCATGTTTCCTCACCATTTCTCTAGAGATGTTGAGATTTCCAGCTATCTCTCCCAGAGTTCTATCTCCTTTCCCATCAAGACCGTACCTCTGTCGAATCACCAGACTCTCTTTTGGCTTCAATGAATCGAGCTGAGAATCAAAACGTAATCAGTTTATGCTTAAGTTCTTGGTATTAACTAACATAAGTTTGAAAGAAACTTACCACGTCGTCGAGAGCGAGCCTGAGAAGAGCAAGTTGTCTTCTGTTATCAGCTCCTACACCATCAACATCTGTGATTCCATTGATGAACTCTTCTTGAGTAACCGCATGTTTTGAGTTTAGTGAGAAAACCGGTTTTGCGGCTCTCAATACTTCACGGTATCTCTCAGGTGATATCTTGAGTCTCTTAACTACCTCGTCCTCTGTCGGGAGCCTCCCCAGCTCAAACAATAGCTCAATCTTTGCTTTATAAATCTCCACTCTCACCTGAATGGTTTTGACAAAGAGGAAATGTATAAGGTAAGGTCTTTGCAAAACAATCTATTTCTGAAAAAGAGCCAAAAGAGTATAACTTACAGATTCAAGTCCAAATGGGACACGAGTAAAGTTTGAGGTTGTCATAGACCGTATGATAGCATGTCTAATCCAAAACAAACCGTAAGTCGAAAGACGAAACTTCCTTTTCGGCTCAAAGCGGTCAATAGCTGTGATAAGCCCTCTCACACCAGCTTGACAGAGGTCTTGAAATTTCGGTCCATTGGTAAAATCATGAAAATATTTGTTCATAACGAACAATACAAGGCGGAGATTATGCTGCAATGTTGGAAAAAAAAAACAATAAGCTAAAAGATTGTTATTCCATAACAATAGCTTTTCTAAGAGTTTTGATACACTCACCTTAATAAGTTTGTTTCTTGCAGCTCTACCTATTTCAATTTTCTTTTTCACTTCAGCTGTCCTCATATTGATCTCGCTAGCTATCTCAGCTTCCCTCGGCTCTCTTCCCAAACTCTTTTGCAATTCATCTTTCACTTGAAGAAGAGCCTGAAAATGTAAAGCCCCAAACGATTTGAGCATATATTGCAACAGTGAGTCATCTCTCTATTAGACTATATGCTATATTCAAGAAAATGAAGAATACCTTCATAGGTTGCATCAACTTAAACAACCAAGCATGTTCAGTAGAAGAAAGAACAGGAGGAATCTTCATTTTTTTCCAGTCCACGCTCACTATATCATTAGAAGCTGAATAGTCTCTCACAAGCCTCTCGATCTTCTCCTCTTCTTGTTGCCTCTTTGTTACTTTCTTCTCAGCAGAAGCAACAACTGGTTTCTCTTGACTATTGTTTCTCTTCAACGCGATCCGTTTATCAAGACTCAAACGCTTCTCCTTCTTCACATTATTCCTCACAACCACTTTCTCCTCACCACTTTGTTTCCTCTTTCTCCTCCGCGGAGCTTTCACTTTGGAAACATCTTCAACATCATCATCCTCCTCGACAGATATGGTTGTTGCAGGACTAAGCTTGAAAATGCTTTCAAGTCTTACAGCAGCTTCATTGTAATCCAATCCTAATGAACAAGAAGGAGCCAAATCATTCGATTTTTTCGGCTTTCTCTTTGTTACTACTCTCTTCTTCTCATTATGCTTTTCACCTGGGATCAAAACTTGTTCTCTAGGAGGAATGATCAAAGCTGAATTGGTGGAATCATCAGCTTTAAAAGCAACAATGGATGGTTTTTTAAGTGAAGACCGATGAGTTAAAAGATCGTTGCTTAACCCAAGTGGAGATCTTGCAGCTGAACTTGAAATAAACACAACTCCCATCACAATCTAAGGCTTAAAAATTGAATCTTTCGAAAAAAAACTCACTTATGCTGCAGCTGAAAACATCAAACACAGTCTCATATTACTTTAAAGAATGGTGTCAAGTTAATAATACAGAACACTGATTTAAATCTAATTTAAGCAGATACACACTTGATCTTGCATGAACAGAGGATGATCTGAAAGATCGGGAATTTAAATCAGAACTAGAATTTGAAAGATTCGACATTTTTACATAAAACTGAAAATTTTTAGAGCGATTGAGAAAATTCCAATTCGAATCATAGAGAATTCAAATGCAAATCCAAACACTGATCAACAAATTGTTAGAAAGATCAAATAAATCTTCTACTGTTTTAGATCAATTGAACTCAGAAATCATTACGAACTAAGAGAATTAAATGTTCGATATCAAAGAAGCAAATCGTTTAAGCATAATACCTTTTGCAGTATCGTGGAGAGAAGAAGTTTTGTTTGATCGTGTGAGAGATTCTTCGTTTTGGTTTAGATTCTGGTTCACGAATTTTAAATAGAAAGAGAAAAAAATTAAAATTGGAGTGGAATACGAAAATATGTGTCTCAATGTGTACTACGTAAATTATGATGTCCACAGGTTAATGACAATATGGTGCCGTATGTTTTTAGACTCTATTCTTAAACCCCAAAATATTTTATTTAATCGATTTAAGCCCTTTAAATTTTGTTGTTGACAAAAACAAAAGTAAAAAAGTATTTATTGTTAACAAAAAAAGTAGAAAAAATATATTTTATCATTTTGAGTAAGAAAAAATAATAACACAACTTTTTGTACACTTGTCATCATCTATTAAAGGTTTATATAATAAGATATGCTTCAATTTTTGTGAAACAAAATATTAGAGTATAAATAGGTTTTCATTTTTTTTAGGACCTTCAAAATTTCAGAACCGCTCATGCTTACTAATTTTGTTTATTTACACTAAATATGTTAAATATGATCTGATAACCTTGTTAGTTAATTTAATAAAATTAAGAAAAAGTTATAAAGCTAGATTTTTAAAGATATTCGAAGATAAGAGTAAATATGTCAATAAACTAAGGGGGTGTATTGGAATGAGTATTTGGAGGGATTTGAGTTTTAATGACAAATCATGTGTTATTGAAACATGAATTTTAAAATATTTTTTAAAATCCAGTGTTATTGGATTAATGATTTTAAATTATACTCTTAAATCCACTGTTATTGAAAACATGATTATAATTTGATTTAAAAGTTTCAGGTGAAATTTGAAGAGATTTCTTAGTTAAAAATACAAAGACTCAAATCCCATGGTTTTATGTGAAATTTCAGAAAATTTAATAACAAAATTTTTAATTCATCAAAATTTCACTAAATTATCTCAAAACTTATTAAAACTCAAATCTCTCCAAATATTCAGTTCAATACACATGTTTGATATCTGATGAAGATCCAACGGCCAACAAGGCTATAGAAGAATCGGAAATACATAAGGGAAATGGCGGGAGGCGCGACGTGGCAAATTTATAGTGGAGGAGAAGATATTTCCTAAAGGGGCATGTGGTTATGGATCAGGTAATATACACGTGGATGGTCTTCTCAGCATTTTTTGGGACCCAAATAAAGTGGTGGCTCGATAAGCATCTACGTAGCCTTATTATAAACCGATTAATTTTGGTTTTGAAATTCAAAAGTCAATTTCACATCGGAAAAATAGTATTCCTAAACATTACGCAAAAACTCCAAATGTTTAGAGAATTTTATGTTCGTCCCCTTTAGTCATTTTTGTTCTAGTTACATACCATTCCCTTCTAATTAATGTTTGTTGTTCTTCATTGTCTTCATCTTCTACATTCGTTGGTGATTAGTTGTGGGCTAAACTACACGAAATCTATAGCAAAATACCAGTTACTTTATTTTATATAGCAAAAAGTTTAACCAATTTTTTTTTGACGAAATTCTTTAAGATAAAATGTTAAAATTCATGAATTTTACCAAGACACTATGTAACACTAATAAGCCCTCTCAAACACCTAAATCTCAAAGTTTTGTCAACTTTGATTTACCTGAATTTTTCAGTTATGTATTTTTTTTATCTTCTTATATTAGGAGATTGTCTGACTTTATATATACTTTTATATTTTTTCATTTACAGTTTTTTTTTTTTTTGCAATTTTCGATGTAGCTCAGGACTCAAAATTATTGTTGAAAATTGTTAACGGCATTATTATTTTGAATAACATAAATATTTAATTTATTTACTGAGTATAAGCTAAAATGAAGTATACATTAACAAAATAAAACTTCAAAGGATATTTTAATCATAACTCAAATAAAACTATTGAATAAAAATAATTATGTTAAAAACAAAACTCATGACTAGAGCTGTCAATAGAGACCGCCGCTCGCGGGCCATGCCCGTTTAGTACCACGGCGGGGCGGGTATGGACAGCTCTAAGTGTGTCCATGGAAAAGCGGACATAGCGGGCACAGACCAGGCGGACCACGGGTTTTGGCGGGCTTACCCGGTGCGGTTAGGCGGGCATGCGGGCGGACCGCTTAAGTGAAACTTCTGATTCATTTAGAGGGTTTGATCTGTTAAGAATAAAACACTAAAACCCATCGATCATCGGTCTGTGACAAAAGTTAACATCTTTCAACATCATTCAACCATCATCGATTAACCAAAGTAACAGTATTGATTCACAAAAACAGAGCCAATATCGATACTAAACAAAAACAAAATCAAAACAGCCAATGTTGACACTAAACCAAACAAGCAAACAAAATCAAAGAATGGATAGGTTCTAATGGACCTGATCACATTGGAGCTGATAAGAAAATAGACAACAAAATAATCCACCATGATCTTCTCAACTCCTAGTCTTAAAAAGCTTCAAGCCACGGATGACCAAAGCCAAACCAACTATAGTATTTTCCTCTGTTGTCTTGTCTAAGCAGATATAAAACTTTTAATAACAGCACATAGATCCATGAAAGTCTCTGATCTGAGTTCCAGCAGCATTACCATAGTTTTGCTTCTGTGATTAAGCTTTGAAAGTAATCATGATTTGTTCTATAGATTATTTTGATCAACTATCAGACTTAAAAGCAATCCATAAACCCAAGAAACATGAGATTATAGTCTCTATATTCTAGATGCAAAAGAAACCACTCAATGATTGAGATAAACCACAAACTCACTACTTAGTATCTTAAGAAACTGGTTATGCAGAGCAAAAACTATTGGTTCTGCATATCAGATACAAGAAAAACTTCAGATTTTCTCCAAATTATATCAACGTATATGAATAAGCTCGTGATACAGATCTTTCTCAATCTCAGGAAATCATAAATCAAGCAAAAGAGTATACAAGAAAAACTTCAAATGTCTCCAAATTCATAGAATTAATTCCAACCATCATACAAAGTTCACAAGTTTCTACAGTTTCTACTGGAAAATTTCCTTCCATTGCTTACTGGAAAATTTCCTTCCATTGCTTCCAAATATAATTGAATCCTCAATTACAGACCTTTCATTTTCAAAAAACACTTAATTCCATCAAAGCAGAAGCACAGATCTTTCTCAATCTTAGAAAATCACAAATCAAGCCAAAGATATAGTATAAAAGAAAAACATTCTCCAAATTCATAGAATTTAACTTCAAACATAGTCTCTATATTTGTCTATAAAGTTGCAGATGCAAAAGAAACCACTCAATGAACATAACCTGATACAAGGTTACATGATTCACAGGTTTTCAACTTCCGGGAGAGTTCAAAGTCATCCCTGAACAAGAATTAATTTAATACCCCACTGGGGCACATCTCTATACTTATTCAATCAACATCAAATATCAACTATATCTTTTAACACTATTTTGTAGATATTCTTCACCAAACACTATTCTGTACATAAGACATAAAGCATAGACAACAACAGAAGAGAACTAGTGTGCATAGAAACAAGTGTCCAAGTCCACAGTAACACATACCTTCGAAAAGAATGATCCACAGAGCTCAGGTGCACTGTACCATCTTGTGGCAACATAGTCCTACATTACGATTAAATAAAGCAAAGGGAAAAGTCAAACACGCAAAATCGGAGACAGTAACAAATACAGAATTTAACAGTTAACAAACAAAAGGAGTCCTCGATCATAATCGATCAAGAATTTTTAAATAAATTTCAGAGATTACCACACATGTAAACTTGTAAATCTTGAAATTGGAGTTCATAATCCATCAAGAATCAAGAGAATTGAATCAAGATTCAAGAATCAAGAGAGTTCAATCGATTTCAATAGATTACAATCGATTTCAACTAATTTCATACTAATTTTGAAATGAGAGTTTTATCAATAGATTACAATCGATTTCAACTAATTTCAGCTTTCAAAACTCCAAGAATCGAAGATAAAGATTCAATCGATGAAGAGAAGAAGAACTAACCATCTCGACTGCGGACCTACCCGCATACCCGCTTGTCTTTGCGGGGCGGATATGGACATAGGTTTTCATGGCCGCGGTCCTAGCGGGCATACCGCGGTGGGCGACAAAATCGGCGGGCGGCGGCGGTCTTGTCCAAACGGGAGCGGACATGCCCGTCTGACAGCTCTACTCATGACCCAATAAAACATTTATAATTTCCCATTATTTTAACTTTTATTTTTTAGCTTGGCCCAACACTAAGCCCGACTTAAAATACCGTCTGGAGTATAGAAACGACACCGTTATAACAAATTCATCCACTTTCCACAATCTGCCACGTTTCCACTGAATAGAACGCCATGCACAAAGCCACGTAAAGCGCGCTCTTTCTCTCCCTCCCAGATCTCTCTCTCTCTCTCTCACTCTCTCATCAAGACGCATAATCTCCAATACAAATGGTGAAACTCGCGACGGCGCGTGAGATTAGAACGTACGGCCCTCGCCTAGGGAGGAGCAGAGCCGAGTACATCAACGCAGGTCTATACCTGTTCGCCACCGTGGTGCTCATCGGTGGTTTCACGGCGACAGGATTCTCATGGGAGCCAAGATCCGGCCTCGTCCTCATTCTTTTGGCTCTCGCTCTTATAACCGCCGTAAATGTTCACGATCTTGTGGCTCATCTAGTCGGAATTGATTACCGGTATGATATAGCATATGGCTATAAATATTTGTTTCTTTCTTCAAAAATGCAAGAAGGTTGCTTTATTTAGTTAGTTGACTATTAGCTAGCTTCCGAGAAATACTGTCATTAATTATATAAACTCGTCTAGAAGTTATATGCCATATTTAATTAATTTACCAGAATTTTATTGATGTGTATTTGTGATTTATATAGTTTTTATATTCACAAATGTTGGGAAATTAAGAACAACGCTTTGTTTATGAGCTAATTGTTTTGTGGTCACAGGTTAAGGTTAATGGAGTATGATTTGCAACTGGGGCTAGTGGAATTTGCAGTCCCTCTAGTTCAGATAGCGGGTTCTGTAGTTTTCTTCGTGGGAATCTTTTTCGTTTTCCATCAGGTAAAATTAAGCCAAATGCTTGTGGGACATTAATCTGACATTGTCCATTATGTTCATTGTGGTTAATGTCACAAAACATGAGTAACAAAGTATAATGTTGTGAATAACTTTTGGTGTGTCTGTTATTTTTTGGGAGTATTTAGGCTGAGACGAAAGGTGGATACAGTGGAAAAGAGAAGCATGCGTTAAACATGCTTCTTGTGGGTCCTTTGCTATGGGTGATAGGATCGATTCACAACTCGTGCCAAAATTACGAGAGAGCAGACAGTCATGTCCAGATTCTACAACAGTGTGTTCACATCCCTTTCTTGGTTGGATCCCTTCTATTCTTGGTTTCTGCAGTTCTCAATTTCATCAACCAGTCGGGGTCATCTCATAGTGGCTTGAAGCTTCTTGTAAGTTCAAGAAAACAAATTTACCGTATAAAAATGTGGTTCTGAAAACCGCATTTTACGCTAATTAGTAAAATTTCAGGGGAGAAGGTGGGTTTGGCTTGGGATTTCCGGGGCTATATGTTTGTTTTTGGGAGGATTGATGAACGTTGTTAAGGTTTTTAACTTCGTTCAGATCAATGGGCTCCGACTCGAGAAACTACGAGGCGGAGCACAAGACCGGCTTCTTGAAGCCAGAGAAGGATATCTCCCTCTTGTTGCTGAAGAAGAAAGAATAAGGAAAATGGAAGCTGACGAAGCTTCTAGTAGAGTTAAACCCCGGGCTCACATAACCTCCAAGGCGGGGGCGGGAGCGGGAGCTGCAGAGACCGTGGTGGGATCTTCTCCGACACCGTATAAGGATGTTCTCGTAGGACAGAGTTGAGGAAGATTAGTCACGTTTAAATGTGGTTTTTGTACTCCATATATCTTTACCAAATCCGTTTTTTTTTTTTTTATCTGAAGAGACCACAGATTTTGCCGTTAAACAGTTGGTTAGATGCTATGATTCGTCTCCTTTTTTATCAGCCTTTATGAATATTGTGAAATGGTTTAACAATACATCAAGATTTCAAATCTTTATATTATTTGACTTTTGAGATTGAAGCCGGCCGAGAGATCATACAACAACAAAGCAGAGAAAATGGACTAGACATTAGAAAAATTCATAAGCCGAAAATAAAACAAATCAACAGATAAAATATAACAAATCAGCATGTAACATATCCAGCTGCAATGGTTGGAATCTACTTCGTTGTGGTCATATAGGTTCTGCGATATGCAGCTGCATTTGTTGGAATCAACATCTCTTTCACTCCTTCATCCTTTAATTGTGCACCCAACATTTGCAAAGCCAACTGTTTATTTACCAAAAAAAAAAAAAAGTCATCAAAAGAAACAAATTATTACTGTCAAACAGGTAAATGTGTGTGTTAAAATAGCCAAGAAAATAGACCCTTACTGCAAAAAGTCTGAGGCTATGCCAAAAACGACGAGGTGAAGGAAAAGGAGAGAGCATGTGGCCCATGGAGGTGAGGGTGATGGCTACAAGATGAAGGACTAGAGTAAGGGGACGAGGGTTCATGCCTCCCAGAAGAGCTATAATGCCGTTTGTTCGAAAATCTCCATTGCATAGGTAATTAAAGCAGCCTTGTCGCATTCCCTCTCGAGCTTCGTCTGTTGTAGCTATAAGCACTTGTGAAAACACATTCGCCAGGGTGTTCACTGTTGCTGACATTGGCTTTTGCCATCCAAAATCAACAGAAATAGAAAAACAAGAGTTTTATTAAATCTCATTTCACTCTATGTGAGACTTTTTACTAGTTCCCATCAAAGTAACATTCACTTATCATTAAAGACTAATTGTCCCCAAGTTAAAACCTTAAACTAATGTAGAATTACGTCCTCGGACCTCAGTAGTGACCGTTGACTAAAAGAGTCATACCACTAGTCTAACACAAGTTGGTAAATGTAAAGCATGACCCAATCTAGCATATAAAAACTGAATCACTCCATTTATTACCATTTTCTTTTTAAACAATATATGAAATGTTACAACTTTTAATAGAGGAACTAAAGATCCCTTTTTACTTTACAAAAAAAAAAAACTAAGTATGTCATAACTCACCTTACGGATGATGTAAAAGGACTTGACAACCTCCGAGACCTTCTTAGTATTGCCAAGGTTAGGCAATGGTCTGAGAAGATTGCGTAGAATTAGAGTGTCCGAGAGTGCAACCATCATCCCTGAAGCAATTATAGGATGACGCATATTGAATGCATCTCCCAACACAATCACTCCTTTCTTATTGCACAATTTAGTTGACATACTCTTAGTCGCAGTTCTTTTTATCTCTGGTAGACCCTCCTCAATCCCTTTCAAAAATATCTCTCGGAGATTTCCAATTTCGGGTATCTATAACGCAAAAGGAAGACGATACAAACTAAGTCCAATGAAAAAAAAAAATTCAAAAAAACTACTAAATGGGAAATTTTTAAAACATCCGTATACTATAGGTTTGAGTTGTACATCTACCCTTTTGTTACATACCTGAGGAGCCATAGTTTTCTTGAGAAAGGTAGACATTTCGCCATTTGCGATAGAAGGAATACTATCAGTGGGAATCTCAGCAACACAACGAACCTCATCGCTGGTTATTTGATATATAACACATACTAAAGGTTTAGACAAAATCAAATGAAGACTATGTGGATCTTCAAGTCGGCTATTCTTCGTGACGTAGCCCACCATATACGAGAGCACTTCCTCCTATATATACATGATCATTCGTCAAAATTCATAGAGAATAGAGAAAAGTCTACAATACTTAAAAGAAATAAATGTATACTCACATTATTATCAACAAGTGACCGACGAAGATTCGAATAGCAACCGTCGCATACCACAGTGAGAGGTGCAAAGGCCGTTGTTTCTTCGCCTGTGCTATTTTTGTATGTTACTCCTTTAACCACTCCTCGTTCTTCAATCAAAGACTTCACTGATCCTTCTTCTAAATGCACACTGCCAATGTTCATTACATTACGTTCAACATACGGTATAAGAGATGATCTTTAGGCGAAAAATTATCTGTAAATATATAATGTACGTACTTGGAAAGAGAAGCTGCCTTTTTGCGTAAACGTTGTACTAGACGGCCATTACGTAAAGTTCTACCTACTGGTTCATAGGGAAACTTATTGTCATTTGGAAAAGGCAAGGTCGCATGTTTTCCGTCCTTGTAAATTGCCAAATACTTTGCTTCTTGAGCGTCGATTTCCTCCAAACAATCTAGTAGAGATATACAGAACAAAAATATCAAATTAAACAACTCGTAACATAAGCTTATATACGTATATATGTGCTTGTGGCAACAAGGATCAAGCAATGTGTAATTATTAATGAATGTAAAGATGAAGTGAAGCGAGAGACCTTCAAGGCCAAGCTGGGCTAACATGAGGCGGCCTCCTGGTTGCATCAGCTCTCCCATAAATCTTTCTGGTTCTTTCAAGTCCCTCTCTATCACTTGTACTCGTCGTCCATCCTGGGCATCCGCATTCAAGTTAAATACACATACTAAGTAGCTAAAAGAGAGACAAAGCAGAAAATGACAGTTCTCTAGAAAAATCATTCGCATGAACTCTTAAGATACACATTATGATCAGATGAAGTATTTATTTTTCCTGCATTCGGTTTTTCTTTTTTCTTTTTCATCTTTTGTCTTTCAACTCATGGGCATCCATCTTTAAGCCCATTTTCTTATTTTTATGTTGTTTTGGTAAATTAGCAACGGAGTTTTAAAAGTCTAATTTTGGACAAAAAGCTAAATAAACCACACACATACTTTTGTAAAAGCAAATTTTTTTTAGCATTTTCATATTTTTGAAAGTAAAATCAACTGAAACATCTTAAATCATTACTACGGTTAAACCTTACACCGGCCACCATATTCTACAGCGAGCTTCTTTAAAAATAAATTAGTATCTAGTAAAACGTATTTAAAGCTTTTTTTTTTGTTGGGTATAAACCCATCGTAGTTTATAATGATAACACGGCCATAAAGTATATTCTATCTGTTTCTAATGTCATTCTAAAAATTTTCTCACAAATGAAAAAATTATGTAAATTTTTTTTATAAATTTTGTTAATACACTAAATAATGTTTTCTCTAATTAATAAACTAAAATAACATAGACCAACAAACAAAAGAAATTTTAGTTTATAAATCTGCATTGGAAACATAAGAGGACACTTTTTAAAAAACAAAAAAAAACTAATATTTAAACGACATTTTTTGTGAAAAAGAAACATCAACTTATCAAAAAAAAACAACAACACATAACGCATGAAAGTAGATCTGGACATTGGAGTACATGTTTGGATTTTGGATCCTACTATTCATATATGTAGGGTACAGTAATATATGTATTATATTTAGGATTCATTTAAATATATTTAAAAACTTAGATCAGTTCCCTTTGGATATGGATGTATTTGTTATCGGAACCGGTTCTAGTTCGGATCAATTTATTTTATATCCATAATAGCTGTTTAATCCGAAATTATTTAAATTTATCCGAAATTATTTAAAAATTACCTAAATTCATCCGTAATTACCTAAATTTATCCAAAATTATCTAAAAATTACCTAAATTCATCCGTAATTACCTAAAATTATCCAAAAATTATACAAAATTTACCCAAAATTACCTGATTAACCACTCTCTTATCCGATTACACCTGAAATAGACTCAAAATATATGTAGTAAGTCATCTAAGAGCATCTTTAATAGTGATACCCATTATGAGTGTCTAAAACATTTTTTATGATTAATTTTATTATTAATTTAATTTGAGTATCTTAAAATGGGGATGATAGTGTCTATGGGAAGACACCATAAAAAAGAATAGGTGTCTTAAATTTTATTTTATTATTATTTTTTGTTTTTTTAAGATACCCATCTCCTCTGTTATGTAACCAATGGAAGTGGTCTAAGTGTTTGTTTCATTCCGAGTACTGATTCGAATATCAGTATGGATAGGATATTATCCGATACCCAAATAAAAATTATAAAAAGTTCATTCGGTTATTTAGGCTTACCCAAATAGTACCCAAACCTACGGCAAATCAACCTACGGCAAAAGACCGTCATGCACATACACAAATATATACCTTAGCAAGAGCATAAGCGAGAGCCGCACCAGCTACACCAGCCCCAACAATGATGACATCAGCGGCACCGTCTATTCTCTCTTCTGCCTCCGCCTCTTCGGTTGCCGCCTTCTTCTTCTTGATGAGGTGAAAAACCATCCATGTTAGGGAGAAGGCGAGAAGCGTCCATAACCATGCGTAAGTCGTTTCCATCGCTTAGTAATAGTCTCTCTTGTTTTTAGTCTTTAGCTCAAGTGATGTAGTTAAATAAGAGAACCCCAAAATGTCAAATAGAGGTCCACGGACCACAGCTTGGCAACACAAAACACAGTTCGTTATGGGTAGATGACGACACACTCCAATGATACTGTTTGTAGGCCATGTTCCTTCAAATGAGTTTTAAGAGAGTTGAAAAGAACTCGAATCAAACTATAGCATATAATATTAATTTCGTCCTAAAGATCATTCGAATCAATGACCTCTAAATTTTTGCCTAAGATTTTTATAAGTTAAGCTAACAAATAGATGGTTCAGAAGATGATGATGAGTAGGGACCGGAGCTATTAAATGATTAGGGGTGTCAAATGCTATCCATGAAAAAAAAATTAGTGGTGAATTTTGGCTATATATTAATTACAGTTAAATTAATATTTTGCTCTCCATACAATTAATTTTTTTAGATTTTGGCCCCATAAAATTTGTTTCTACCTCCGCCACTGATGGTGAGCCACACTCTATTAGCGTCATCTTTCATCTCAAGCCAACACGTTTTACTCATGGTTAGCCAGTTGTCAGCACATTGGACGGTCGAGGATCTCCGGTTAACCTGCTGCCATTTTTACTATCTTTGTCTGCAATCGTCTGTATTCACGTGCATTGTCTCTTCCGACATACTACGTAATATTGGGTTTAAATGTTCAGAAATTATTTTTGTTTGTTAAAAGAATTTTCTTTTTCTAACCATCCATAGTTACTGTCCACGACTGCAAAAACTTTTAAAATAAAATTTTAATTTGAAAAACAAAATTTACAATTTAAATTGATTTTAAATATCTTTAAAATAAAGTATTCTATTTTAGAGTGGGGTTTTCTCCAACCCCAGTCCATTTTAAATCTATAATAAAAATTTCTATTTTTTATTCTATATTGAAAATAAAGTTTTTTTAAAAAGAAAGTTTAAAGGCGAAAAATAGAGATTTTTATTTGAAAATATAGAATTCCAAATATATAGAGTTAAATTTTCATTTTAAAAGTAAAAATAAAGTAGAACTAATTTTTTAAAAATACATTCAAAGATTTAAACAAAATAAAACTATTGTTTGTTGCAATTTGTCACAGATGTGTGAAAAATTGTTTAGTAATAGCATATTAGCATATGTGTGACAAATTGTTTAGTAGTAGCTTTTGCAACTATAAAATTTTGTAACAATTAACTAAATTTAAAAATTATGTGTCTTGGTTCTGGTAGTAAAAGGTGGTACATCCAGAGTTGTACAAAGAGTTTAAGAGGCCTAAAACGAGAAAAAAAAATTCTATAATATTTTTGGTAATAAATACTTTTTTGTTAAGATAAAGTCTCTTGTGCTTGCACGATGGTGCTAACACAAGTTACTAAACAATTTTTCATGGTCATCAAAAATTAGTTTTTAACTGAATTTTTTAATTTAAGAAGATAAAGTTTAAAAGAAATTTTATAAAGGAACGACACAAACACAAATTATAATATGCTATTTGTTATTACTATCAAACTATTTAGTTTTAAAAACTTTTGTAGAATTAAACAAATAATATCTTTAATATTATTTTTACTGATTAGTTCATCAAATTTCTTAATCACTTTATAAATAGAAGAAGAAAAAAAAAACACAAATCTCACATCTTCCATTTAGCCGAGAGGTGGAATCGTCTTTCTGCACAACCCTAAATGTCGGCTTCATAGATGATTTAAAGGCTATGTGCTGCATCTTGTTTTTGTTTTGCTATAAATTAATGTACAGAGACGAGACTAACGCTTTTTGGCTGCTTTCCTTGAATACGACAAGTCGACAACACAAAACTCACCACATATTTTCATGAATTATTGGGACGTCGACGACTGCTGCACTAAGATGTTCTCATCCACATTCATTTATACAATATTTTGAGAAAAATTATTTAAGAAGGAAAATTAATAATTAAAATGAGATTAGTCATTTATAACACGAACTACAAAATTGAATTGTGATTGGTAATCTTCTTATAAATATTCTACCACTTTATGTGTTTAGTTCTTTAGGTATATAGCCAAATTCTGGTTCAAATAGCCAAAAAAAAAAGAAGTTATGACAATATTGTAAATAGAAGAGTTTTTTTTTCAAAGAATTTTAACAAATAGCAGAAATAATATAAATATAGTATGTTATGAGAACTATATTTTATTGGATGATTATATTTATTGGATGTTTGTGTATGATTATTGGCTTTACCTTTTTTACATGGAATTTTATTTTTTACTAGTTTAGATCCACGTATACGCGGGTAAAAGAAATATATCAATTTTTATTAGATTAGTATTTGGATTCTGATTAGCATCATTCAAACTTATTTGTTAATACTGATTATTAATTATTTGTTAAATCAAATTTATTTCATACACACTTGATTTTGCTATACAATTTAACTAAATTTTCAGTCATATTAAAATCTTATTTCAATCTTATGTTTACTCCATATAAATTAATAGAAACCAAAACTTTTATATCAAAATAATATGCATCATATCAAATAAATATCTATACACAGTAAATATTATTAAAACAAAACATTATTAGTAATTTAGTAGGAAAACATAAAATTTAGAAAACTAACATTGTAAATAAATTAAATTTAGGTAAAAACATTTAAAAAGGGTTATGTATCTTAAAATATATTTTTTAAAAAGAAGTAGAAAATGATTTTAGTTAGAGAAAATAGTTATTTATATAATTGACTATTTGATCAATGCAATTAAATAGATTTATGTGTTTATTCAAGCCATTAAATTTGATATATTTATGGGTTTATTCAATCAATTTATTTAACACTTAACCAATTAGTTTGAATTATACTCAATCAATTTTTAGGTTGAAAACATTTACTGGATTCTAAATTATTTGGAAATCTAAATATCTAAATTTGAAAATGTTTAAATTTTATAGAAATAATAAGATTGAACATATATTAGAAAATGGAAAGTTTATATTATCTAATTTTTTGCTTTCTTTTTGTTGGGTTTCTTTTTTTGATTAATAGAATAATTTAGGTAAATACTTAATTAAATATATGTATTGCTCTTAAAATATAAATTATCTAAAATTTTAATCTAATTCATTATAGATTTAAATGAATAAAATTTAAACATTTACTGGAGGTTAATTTAAAAAAATTTAAACTTGTTTGAAAATATTTTAAAATTATATATGTAAAAATGGAAAGTAAATATTATATAATTGAGTATTTATTTCTTATTTCTTTTTTTTAATTAAAAAATAAAATATAAAATATGAAAAGTAAAGATTATATATTTGATTATTATATTTTTTGGTTACTTTTCCTTTTGGATTAAATTTTTTTTTTTTATGAATATCACAATCTAATCGATCAACGGACAAATATGTGAAGATATTGTTAATTATAATTTTGACATATGTCTACCTGTCGTGAGTGCAACCCAACTTTATATAATATTTACTAAAATAGAAATTATAAGAGAGGATATATAAAAATATCGTTCAATATATATATATATATATATATATATATATATACTAAAATAGAAGTTATGAGAGAGACTTTTGGATTTTTTAAAATTCAAATTCTTATTAAAATCTTTAAATAATATTCATATTTTAATAAAACATTTTTAAATATAAAATTTAAGATAAATTCATGATGTATAATGGACTAGGGCATATATCCTAATAGTTTATGCAGTTGTTGTTAAATTAACCCATATACAGTACGTCATCCTTGATTAATAACCAATAAATGAAAACTTGTTTTATTATTACAATCCTTATTTTTTGTGCTAAAAATATACCGACAGGTATTTATTTCCTAGTTACATACTACTATAGTTGTAATCACACTGCAATACAACTTTTACAAATGCACAATCACAAAGATCCGTGCTCCATGTAGATTATAGTATTATTCCCGGTTTAGAGCATCGATGCTTAGAGAGCGGTTGTGGCCATATAGCTTTTGCGATACGCAGCTGCGTATGTTGGAAAGAACATTTGGCTAAACCCTTCAGCCTTCAGGTGGGGAATCAACATTTGGATAGACAACTAGGAATTCACATAAACAAACAAACAAACAAACAAAATAGATCAATGTCAAATTATGATGATAAACTAAAAATGCCATTAAAAGAATACTCACATTTACAGAGAAAAACAATTGTATATAAAATATAAAATATATAAAATTTGAATTGAAGCGGATATAGTTTTTCAAAAATGATTTTTGCGATTTGCTCCGTTTTCTACGAGTATCTTTTACAATTAAAAAAATAATTGTATATAAAATATATAGTTTTTAGTTTTATTGGTTTTAATTCAAAATCAATTGTCAATTAGTAGTTTGACTCATATATTTTGGTCCACATCGGATCGAATCCAACTCTAGAACCTATAATAAACTTTACTTGGTTTTTGGTTGGGAAACTTAAAAGTAGTAACACAGATTTAGTGGCTTACTCCAAAAAGTTTAAAGCTCTGCCAAATGCCAAGGGGAGAGGGAAATGGAGAGAGCAATTGGCGAATGGAGGATATGGTGATAAGGCATAGATGATATATGAGAGAGAGTGGACGAGGGTTCATGCCACCGAGCAGTGCCATCAACCCTGATGTGCGAAAGCCACCACTAGTTAGATAATCATAGCAGCCTTGTCGCATAGCCTCTTTTGCTTCGTCCGTCGATGCAATAAGCACTTGAGAAAATGCATTCCCTATTGTGTTCACCGTAGCTGACATTGGCTGCATTATACAAAATCATGTATTCTTTTCAAACTCCTGAGGTTGTAAATAGATTTTGAATGTTCATATTTTACATTAGTATGTGACGGTTGCTCACCTTGCGGATAACATAAAAGGACTTAATTATTTCTGAGATTTTGTTTGCATCACCAAGGTTGGTTAACGGCTGGAGAAGGCGACGTAGAATGAGAATGTCAGACAATAAAACCATCATTCCAGACGCAACTGCTGGATGACGCATGTTGAATGCATCTCCCAACAAAATCACTCCTTTCTTCTCGCTCAAAGTAGCTCCCATGCTTTTGGTTGGCATCGTTTTTATCTGTGCACCCTCATCAATCCCTTTCAAAAATAATTTTCGAAGTTTTAGAGGTACCTGGAAATTAAATGTTTAAAGATGTTAGATAATATAGACCTCTTGCAAATGTTAGAGTATGTGTATGTATGACTTATCTAGCAATATATATGTTTATATATTGAGTATTTTTGCTTAGTGGATCAAAGAATAAGCAGTCCAATGCGTACCTGAGGAGCAATAGTGTTCTTCACGAAAGTAGCCATTTCACCATTTGAAATAGAAGGCATATTGTCGGGGAAAAGCTCAAAAACACAACGAACGTCAGTACTGCTTATTTGATACAACATGGCGAAGGATGGTTTAGCCATTATCAAGTGTAATTTTTCTGGTTCTTCAAGGCGACAATTCTTTGAGATGTAACCAACTTGATACGACAGAACCTTCGCCTATATCAAGTTATACCACTTAGTAGGTATCTGACTAAATCAGAGTGAGCAAGTATTTATATGAAAAGATTTAAGTCTTTTCCGGGTCGAGTAATGTAACCGTTCCTTTGGTAATACAAGTCCATATTTTATCCAAAAAAAAAAAGAAGAAGAAGAAGAGTATACTCACATTGTTGTCGTTAAGAGACCGACGAAGGTTTGAGTAGCAGCCGTCGCATACCACAGTGAGAGGAGCAAAGGCTGTTATTTCTTCTCCTGATTTGTTTTTATATGTCACTCCTTTGATCACTCCTTTTTCTTCTATCAAAGACTTCACCGTTCCTTCTTCGAGCTTCACACTACCAATTAATTATTGGTGTAAGGATTAACGATATTAACAATAACGTTACTATTGTCAAGTTTATTAGTATTTTCAAGTGTCCAAAATTTTATTACACGCTAATTAAACTGAAATTAACAGAGAACATTTCATATTATTATATATATATATATATATTTAATAAGAAAAAGTATGATGTTAAAATATCTTTTAAATATATTTTCCATTCTATTTAGTCTTTTATAAAATATTAATCGTCTAGACATGCAAAAGTTCCTAAACAACTCAGTTTGAGCTTTACAAAGATTTACTAAATAGAAAAAAAAATATTCTACCAATATTTATTAACTTCTTGAAATTAGTTGACTATGAGTAAGATTTAGATCTTTTGCATACTCAATTAGGTTACTTCCTGTCAATCCAAATCTATTATACTAATAAAAAATCAAAATTTCTCATCTCAAACAAATAGTTAACATTAAATAGTTGTTCATGTTTCTTACATGTTTTATAAAATTCTTTTACACTCTTTAATGTAGAATCCTTAACCTATATATTTAGTAAAAAATGGTGAACAGAGAGATACGTACTTAGGGAGAGAAGAAGCCTTTTGGCGCAATCGCTGGACAAACCGGCCATTGTAAAAACATCGACCAGTAGGTTCATAAGGAAAGTTGTTGTTTTCCACAGGAAAAGGTGCGACTGCTTCTTTTCCATCCTTATAAACTGCTAAGCCGATGGCTTTTTGTGCATCTATTTCTTCCAAACAATCTATATAAATACGAACGCATAAATTTCATCATGAAACTAAGACACAATACATGTCTTTTTTTATTGATTTACATAAATGTAAATTTAAATGAAAGTATAATGGAGACAGACCTTGAAGTCCAAGCTTAGAAAGCATGAGTCGTCCGCCAGGTTGCATAAACTCACCCATCATTCTCTCAGGTTCTCTCATGTCCCTCTCTATCACATGTACTCGACGCCCATCCTATAATAGGAAATTACAGTAGGAATGTATTATGTGAAAAGGAGATTACCATAGGAATGTATTATGTGAAAGCAAAATATTGCATGCAACAGATTATATTGTTTTAATAAATTTATATCTTGCATAAAAAAAAACAATCATACGTTACGTATATAGATTTTATCCTATCATTCATGCACAAATATATTAGTATAAGGAAATAGTTGATAAAAGTGCCATGCAGATTTAATACTTGGACGCAAAACTCTGAGGTCACTTTAACTACCTTAGCAAGAGCATATGCGAGAGCCGAGCCACCAATACCAGCCCCGACAATGATTACGTCAGCATCACTGTCTTTATGCTCCTCCGCCACTGTATCTGCCAACTTCGTCGCCTTCTTCCTCCTGTTTGTGACGTAGAACACCGTCCACGTTAGCACGAAGGCGAGTAGCGTCCATAAACAAGCGTGTGTAAAAGCCATATTCATATCTCTTAGTTCTCAATATGGTTTATGAGAGAGTTAAGAAAGGAGGAGTAACATATATATAGTACAAAGATATGTCAGTTTGGACATGTTAATGCAAATCACCACATGCTAAATTACGATATTAAAAGAAAAGCAATAAATTGGTTTTTTTCTGTGCTGTCCACATATTTCGTTATCATTTCATTTCATTTCCGTGCTGTTTAGGTTGACAACTTGACATAAACAAACGATATTTTCTTTTTTTTTGGGTAAAAAAAAAAACAAACGATAATTTTATTTCTGATTCAAACAATAGATATTGTCCACTCAAATTATTGACATTTTTGACACTATTAAATGATGATTAGCCTACGCAAGAAGTTACCTACAAGTCAGTCAATTATATTAGACTTAGAATAACGTACGTAACTGGTTTCTTAGGATACGACCGGCACTTATTTTGAAAAATGTAGCATACGGAAGCTAGCAGAAATTTCAACAATCCAAAAATGTTGTAAAGTTATCTTAAAATGTTCATGTACCTCTTATGGTTTTGAATCTTTCATGATTTTTGTAAAAACGTTTAACACTGCTTTTTTATATTAATGAAAAAAAATTTACCAAAAAAAAAATGTTATGAAAGAGTTCAAACAATTTACTAATTAATTTAGCATAATCCTGTCTAGAGACAGATGTAGGTTGGGAATGTTAGGGGCAGTTTCCTTCCTAAATTTTTTAAAATTAGCCTAATCTTTTAAAGATCTGTAATAATATTTCTTCTAAAATTTTCAAAAATATTTTAATTTTATAAATATTTGTAATAATGCTCCGGATAAAATTTATTTCTAGATCCGCCTTTGGTCATGTCACCTTCTTTCTTCTAATCTCAAGTTATTTCCTTACATACTTCCCTAGATCTATGACATGAGCAATAAATTATACAAAATTATTGCTCATGATTATTGCTGATATTAGACATGAGCAATAAATTATACAAAATTAGTGAGTTTTTTTTTCAATAGATATAATATATTTAAAACGGTTCAAAAATCTAAAGTATATGTATAAAATTTACATAAATAGTATCGACGGGAAGAAGTTTAACATTATGTACCAAATAATCCGTCTTGGTATTTCAATTGCGTGAAATTAAAGAAAGAGAAAACAAAAAAGTACAAAACTTGTAATGAGTTTTGACCAAGAGAACAATAAAACTTAAACGGACATATATAATAATTGTGTTTTTATTTTTGGTAGTTTTCTTTTTTATTTATGGTATTGGTGCTTAGAAAAAATCAATGATTAAGTTTATCAAAATCAAGCAATAACATACCAATATCCAAACACGATTAGCTTCACAATATTTTTTTTGTTTTCTTTAGTTGGACTAAAGATCCAACCTAGAATTTTTATTATTATTATTTTTTTACATTTCCAATCTAGATTTATATGACCTTTTCGCCATTAATAAATAAGTCCTCTTTTTTCATGGTCATCCCTTGTCTGACTGAGTAATCTCACGAGATCTCTCGCATTTGGTTTGACATCGTTATCATCGCTATGGAACGCTAACTTTGTCAAGAATCCTAGCCTTGTTCCCACGTAATCCAATTAAAACTTGTTGATTGGGGAAGAAGTTGTCCACCAAGTTGAACTCGCAAACGGACAAACAAATTCGAAGAGATGGCTTGTAATTTCTTAAGGATTACCACATAGGGTGCAAGCTGATGAAACAGTAGGTCCCACACTTCCATTCGAGAACCTGATATAGTGTATTTTCATGGTTTTAATTCATGGTTTTATCATATTGTTTCATTCCATTTTAGTGGTGGAGCCAGAATTTTTTTTTACCGGAGTCAAAAAATTTATATTAAAAAAATAGTGTATAAACTTCAAAAAAAAACTACAATCGCATTCTACGGTCACTCATATTTTGAAACTTTTTATCACTGTTTCATTTGTTACATTTTCAAATAACTCTTTTTCGACAAAACAAACTAAACAGTCACTTAAAAAGTGATCACCGATGCGATTCCGTAATGCAGTCTTCACAATCTTCATCCCGAAAAAACATCTCTCAACAGTTGCAGTAGCAACAAGCAAAATCAAAGCTAATTTCAAAAGCCTATAAACCAAAGGATGTGAAAGATGCTTCTTAGTTTCCACCATCACCCGTGCTAGATCTCCGAGATTTCTCAAAACATTAAACCTTTTATCTTCTCGTACATTATCAAGATAAATGTCAAGTTGATGATCAAGAGATAAGCACTCAACATAACTAAAATCTTCAGGATAAAATTCAGCTAATCTCAACAGCTTCTTTTTGTCAAACTCACGGAATGAAGCAATAGGACTTAAAGCCGATGTGCATATGAGTAATTCAGAGTTTACCTCGTTAAAGCGGTCATTAAACTCCTGAAGCTGCATATCCAAGACAGTTTAAAAACAATTGACCTGGTAATGTTGCAAGTTGCTTATGTTGGTTTGTTTTCGTGGCCTCCTAGAATCGATGAAATCGTCTTCCATGTTGAGCATTTCAATGTTGTGTTCCTCACAAAAATCAGAAACCTTCTTCACAAAAGAATCCCATCCATCATCTCTTACCTTTTGCAATTGTCGCTTAGTGGATTCCACTAATGAAACAGCATTTATGATGTCTTGATCTTTTCTTTGTAATGCCATCGATAAATTCTCCGTGAGTCCTAAAAAAAGCAGCATCAAGTGTAGATAGAACACAAAATCAAAAGTATGAATGTATTTGAGAAGACCATTTGCTTGACGTCTTTTGGTATTATCTACGCCTTCATTCTGGACATACTCAAGTACCTCAATCACAGAAGAAAATAGCTCAACTAACCGCAACAATGTTCTATAATGAGAACCCCAACGTGTACTTCCTGGTCTTTGAAGTGAACACTCTTGATTTAGCCCTGTTCCAGTCTTGATCTCGCCACTACTAATTTTTTCCTCAATTATTTTTTGATGACTATCTCGAAGCATATCTTTTCTCTTACAAGAAGCTCCAACCACGTTTACTAACAGAGAAATCATATCAAAGAAATCTCCAACTTTAAAATGCTTCTTAGCGACTGCAACAACAACCAATTGAAGTTGGTGAGCGAAACAGTGGACATAATATGCAGAGCAACTTTCTCTTGAAATCAATGTTCTTAGTCCATTGAGTTCACCCCTCATATTCCCTACTCCATCATAGCCTTGTCCTCTTATCTTTTTTAAACTCAAACTGTACTTAGCAAACAATGAATCAATACCAGATTTCAGAGATGATGAGCATGTCTCCTTCACATGGATAAGACCAACAAATCTTTCTTTAAGTATCCCATGTTTATCAACATAACGAAAAACTATAGCCATCTGCTCTTTATCTGAAACGTCTGCTGATTCATCCACCAACAAGCTAAACACATCATGATCAATCTCTTGAATTATGGAATTGACTACTTCTTCTGAAAAGCAATGGACAATATCTTTTTGAATTGGAGGAGAAACCATTTGATTATTTCCAGGAGCATTCTTCAACACAACCTTACTCACAACTTCATTTTATTCTGCGGTATACTTCACCAACTCCAAAAAATTTCCTTTGTTACTAGAATCCTTTGACTCATCATGACCACAGAACGGCAATCCTTGCTTCAATAAGAATCTAGAAGCATCGACTGAAGCATTTAATCAAACACGATACTCATTTTTCATAGCATCAGTCTGTTTTTGTAGAGCATGTGCAATTGATTGACCTTGTCTCATCAAATCCTCACACTTCTTCTTAGCTCTGCGATGAAAACTATTTGGTGTTTTACCTACATGACCAGATACCCTCTCAAACTTGTTCCAACAATTAAATCCTTCAGTCACAAATGCATCATTGCCACCTTTCTTTTCGTTGTTATCTCTAAATAAGTAACAACACAAACAAAATGCCTTTTCTTTCTTCACACTGTATTCTAACCAATCACCAAACTGATCAAACCAACAAGGATAAAATCGCCTTTGTGCACCTCCTATAGTTCGTTGTTCAAAGTCATGGCCACGAGGTTGACAAGGTCCTCTAGTCAATTACTTGCGTCTTACCTCATCTCTTTGATTAGGATGATATTCCAATATTCTTTTTCTCTCACCGGGATCATACGGCAAGTCATCTAAATCGATATCATTTGTTGATGGAGCTTTTCTTTTATGAAATATGTCCATTAGTTTATCTGTTGAATCAAGATAAAATAGTTTGATATAAATAACAACACTAAAAATTAAAAGTAGACAAAAATTTAGAATTTAAATCATCACTCCATCGAGACCTCAAATTCATCATAAGTTGTCAACAAAAACTTAGAATTTAATCTTAACAAATTAAAGTAGAATATATAAGAAATGAAATCATTACCTGAAATCTACCAATACTTAATGATTTAGGTTGTTGTTACTCATAAAAAAAACCAGAATCGATGAAGGAGACGAAACAGGTTGCTAAGTTGCTATTTTTCTTTGAGATGAGATGTACGTAGTTAGGTTTTTCAATTGTTAAATTTGTGTTTTTGTTAAATAATATTAATTTTATATTTAATGAGTTATGGATCATTAATAAGATTTTTATTGGGTCACAAACTCACATCTAAATATAAGCCCAATTAAACAAAGTTAGGTAAAACTATATTTTATTTTATTTTATATTTCTAAACTAATTTGTTAGTGGGGACATAGGGTCAAATTTATTTTTTTATGTGGGGTCATAAATTTTTTTTCTAAACACATAACATATTTTTTTTTTAAGTAGTTGGGGTCAGCTGACCCTCCTCTCATTAATGTGCCTCCGCCCCTGTTCCATTTACATTGAAATTTAGAGTTTAGGTGCATGTCATTGCATATTTGTTGTTTGCATGTTTGCATTATAGGTTTGGAAGTGAAGGGAGCCAATAAACCATCAAATGAAGCTAAAGGAGTGAAAATATGAAGCTTGGTGTCATCAAAGAGTCGCAGCGGTCAAGACCAGCAGTCAAGACAAGCCGCTAGAGCTCATTGGGCAATGAGAGCGGTCAAGACCAACCGCTGCGAATTTACAGACGGATCGCAAGGGCAATGATAACGGTCAAAACTGTTCGATGGCTTACAGCGGTCACATGGAGCGGTATGAGCAGACCGATGGAATGCAGTGGTATATCACAACGGTGAAGACATACCTCTAGGATATAGCGGTCCAGGCACACCGTTGGACCGATCCAAGATGTCAATGAATTTCCTTTAACCAGACTTAACCGGGATTGATTTGTTTGTAAACCAGTCCGATTTTTTACACTATAAATAGCCTCCAAACCTAATTAGGAGACTAAGCTTGGTTTTAGAGAGATCTATCTAGCCTCTTTAGGGTTTTTTTTTTCTAAATTCATTGTATGAATCTTGTTCATTGGAGTTTTAAGTATTTGTTTTGATCATCAATCTCTTCACCTATTTAACTCTCAATCATGTTGAACCAAGTATTTGAACCATTACTTTGTGTTTGCATGATCATGAGTGAGTAGTCATATTAGGGCTTTGGGGTTTGATAGATTAGGGTTGATTGCTTATGAATTGATGGAGTTTAGGATTGTTAGTCTCTTATCCATGCTTAATATGTGTTCTTAATGCTAGATTAGCCTTGATCAAGCTTGTTTAAACTATAGGGATTTACATGCTCACAAGGTGTTTGATGAAATTCTCCAACCAATTTATTGAGTGCTTTACATTCCTTACATATGAGAATATTTGCTTAGGGTGTTTAGTGGCTATTTGAACTTGCTGTTAATGCTTATTACTTAATCATTGACTAATGAGAATTAATGTTTGATGATTGATTAATGAAGATGCTTTTGCCATGAGAATGGATTAGTTGATAATTATGTTTAAGGCCTATGGATAAATAAGATTAGTAGTGATTTGAACTCCATTAATTTGTTAAGTGATCACCCTATAACCTATCATTCCCTAGACACTACAAGAAATTTACCGCAAAACCGACGGAATTTCCGACGGAATATAAATCCGTCGGAAAATTCCGACGTATTTCCGATAGATATGAAAATTGACGATTCCGTCGGAAATCCGTCGGAAATTTTCCGACGGATTTATATTCCATCAGAAATTACGTGGGAAATTGATGATTTCCAACGGATTTCCGATGGATTTCCGACAGATTTCCGACAGATTTCTGACGGAATTTGTTTTTCGGCGTGTCTAGTCATATGTCAGACTAAACTTTAGAACGAGACACGTGAAACCACAAAACCGTCGGAAATCCGTCAGAAATTTCCGACGGATTTTCGATGGGTTTGTGGTTTCGTGGTCGTTTACGATCCGTTTCTCTTGAAATATGTTTGTAGTATGCTATGTTACTCATTTCAATCATAAAATAATACCAAAAACCTTGTTATCTATCATATATACCAAAATTAGAAAAATTCATACAATCATGTTTACATGTTAGACAATGATACATATACTTAAGCGATGATTTATAAACATAACAAATAAAATTTTCTAATTTTGGTATATGTAATATGTAACAAGGTATTTGTTAGTATTTTATCATTGAAATGAGTAACAAATCATATTACAAACATATTTCAAGAGAAACGGATCGTAAACGATCGCGAAACCACAAAACCGTGGGAAATTTCTGACGGATACTATATCAAATGTGTTAAATATGTTGCATATGAGTTTAATTATATTTTTAGATTATCCGTCGGAAATCCGTCAGAAATTTCCGATGGATTTCTGACGGAATATGAAAATTTGACCGCGTAAGTTGCCCGCGTGAATTAAATTTGTTTAAATTTTTTGCTATCCATCGGAAATCCGTCGGACATTTCCGACGGATTTCCGACGGATAGCAAAAATATAGGCGCGAATGTTCGAAATATTTTCGAAAAACACCGGCAAATATTAATTTTTTCGCCAAAGAAGAAGAAGAAGATGATGAAGATGTTTTATTTTTTTATTTTTATTTTTATTTTAATTGTAATTAAAATTTTATAATTATAATTTAAAATTTTAATTTATAATTATTCCGAATTAATTATATATATTAATTATAATTAATTACAATAAATTAATATTAATTACAATAAATTAAATATTATTAATAAAATTATATATCCGTCAGAAATCCGTCAGAAATTTCTGACGGATTTGAAATCCGTTACAATTTTTGATGGATTTCCGATGAAATTTTTATTTCCGTCGAGATAGAAGCGGCAAAAAACCAGTTTCCTTGAAAAAGGTTTTTTTGTATTTTTTGTAGTGAGAGTTCTTCCCTTAGGTTATTGAATTTAAAAGTTGTCATCTATTACTTAGTAATTATTCTTGTAGTTTACTATTTCTAAAACCACTTTAATCTTGATTGACTTAGCTTAAAATGAAGCTTGTATTGTTGATGTGTTGAGTGTGAGTTTATTTGAGGATCGATCCTCTAAGTGCTACAACGTACTTAGAGGTATTTGATAGCTTAGACCGTAAAAAGTCGAATATCAGAACCTATTGATAAACATATGTCTTTGATGATGGTAAAGGAAGAAAGATTGGATCCTTAATTCTAACCTGTCATCACTGGTATTTTAACTGAGGCATTAGGAGGATTGGATCCTTGTTCCAATTCACGGCATAACCAAATATTTGGAAGCAAACTTTTTTTTTTCAAAATTCAAGTGAGTTTTAAGACTGTAGTTTTTTTTTTCCCCAATGGCTCGACGAGAAAGAAAGAGAGATTATGAAACCACGGGAATTGAGAAATTGAGAGGATTGTTGGGCTCAAAGGTGTTACGTTAGAGTGCATGCAAAAGGAGACAAAAAAAAAAAGATGGTTGAGAGTTCGAGAACAAATCAAACAAAAATTTGTCCAGGATTCAACAAAACAAAAACACGTTTTATTATTACAATTCCATATTATATTTTTGCATAAAGTTATATACTAATAGTTGTAAGTACATTGCAGTAAACTTTTAACAAATGCACAATCACAAAGAACCGTGCTTCTTTAATGTTTTACAAATATTTTGGTTTAGAGCATCAATTTCTAGATAGTGGTTGCAGCCATATAGCTTTTGCGATATGCGGCTGCGTTTGCCGGAAAGAACATTTGGCTAACTCCTTCAGCTTTGAGATGGGGAACCAACATTTTGATAGACAACTAAGTGATTCACATAAAACACACAAAAAAAAAATCAATGTCAAATTGTAATGGTAAACCAAAAATAGCGTTAAAAATGAAAACAAAGATTTATATAAGGAGATATATTAACTTACACCAAAAAGTCTGAGGCTATGCCAAATCCGAAGGGGAGAAGGGAATGGAGAGAGTAAATGGCCAATGGAAGATAGAGTCATAGCAAAAAGATGATACATGAGAGAGAGGGGACGAGGGTTCATGCCGCCAAGCAAAGCCATTACCCCTGACGTGCAAAAGCCGCCACTGCTTAGGTAGTCATAGCAGCATTGTCTCATAGCCTCTTTTGCTTCATCCGTCGATGCAATTAGCACTTGAGAAAATGCATTCCCTATTATGTTTACCGTCGCTGACATTGGCTTAACCATACAAAATCATGCATATTTTTCAAATTTTGTGAGGCTAGTTATTAGGTTAAGGATGTTCCTATATTAGCATTAAGTGATTAGTATGTGACATATGCTCACCTTGCGGATAACGTAGAAGGATTTAATAACTTCTGAGACTTTGTTTGCATCACCAAGGTTGCTTAACGGCTGGAGAAGGCGACGTAGAATGAGAATGTCCGACAATAAAACCATCATTCCAGACGCAACTACTGGATGACGCATGTTGAATGCATCTCCCAACAAAATCACTCCTTTCTTCTCGCTCAAAGTAGCTCCCATGCTCTTGTTTGGTGCCATTTTTATGTGTGCTCCCTCATCGATCCCTTTCAAAAATATTTTTCGGAGTTTCAGGGGTAACTGGAAATTAATCAAGTGTTAAAAGATGTTAGATGCTTATTCTTCATGGACCTAGCACTTGCAAAATGTTAGAATATGTGTCTGTAAGAGTATATCAAATTAGTTATACGCATATTCTTCATGGACCTTTATATATTATGAGTTTTTGTTTTCTGTGTTGGATCAAAGAATAAGCAGCCCAATGCGTACCTGAGGAGCAATAGTATTCTTCACGAAGTTAACCATTTCACCATTTGAAATAGAAGGAATATTGTCCGGTAAAAGCTCAAAACCACAACGAACGTCAGTGCTGCTTATTTGAAACAACATGGCGTAGGATGGTTTAGTCATTATCAAGTGTAATCTTTCAGGTTCCTCAAGCCGACAATTCTTTGAGATGTAACCAACTTGGTACGACAGAACCTTCGCCTATACCAAGTTATACTTATTAGTTATTGGCTAGCTGACTAAAACATAGTGAGTATCCTAATCTTGTACATTTATAAAGAAAACAAAAAACATTAGCATTTGCATAAAAAGATTGAAATCTTTAACCGATCAAGTAACGTTAAAAAAAAAAATATTATACTTGAACGCTTCCATCGGAGATATCTAATATCTCAAAATAAAAAAAATAAAAAAATAAAGGAAAAATATGAAAGAGAATGAGATATTTCTCTCGTTTCAGATACTTTAACAATAGTGCAAGAAACTCTTTTTTATATGTCACTTTTTATTGATTAATTTTCTTTTTAAAATTAAAACATTATTTTAAAAAATTTAAGAGACTTAAGTGAGTCTTTAATAGATGGAGGTGTTCTTACATTGTTGCCATTAAGAGACCGACGAAGGTTCGAATAGCAGCCGTCGCATACCACAGTGAGAGCTGCAAAGGCTGTGGTTTCTTCGCCTGCTTTGTTTCTGTATGTCACTCCTTTGATCACTCCTTTTTCTTCTATCAAAGACTTCACCGTTCCTTCTTCGAGCCTTACACTGCCAATTAATGATTGGTGCAAACAAAATCATTGAGGTGATCAAGTTTAGCTGCATTTTCCAATATTTAAAAATTTCAAAAGGCAATAATTGAACAGGGTCATCTAGATGGTAGATCTACCACCTAACCAATAGGAGATGTGTTTCGTATTATTGCTTATATATGTAATATAATAAAGATAGAAACTTACTACTGATGTTATATTCCTTCCGTTTCATAAAAATATCATTAACACATTTTACCCAAATTATATACGATACGTTACTAAATAGATGACGAGCCATTAGCTTAAATTTTAAAATGTTTAGTTTTGGATTGAGTGTAAATTATGATTTTGGTTTTAGAATACACATTAAAAAAAACCGAAAAAGATAATTTGTGTGAAATTAAAGATTTTAATTTTAATATATTTTTTCTATTTTAACTAAGCGGCCTAGCTAAGATTTCATTCCTAGTGCCTTTCTTTCCCAGAGTTCAATATTTTTATTCCAATTTCAGTCATCATTGGTCACTTAACAATATATATAATATAATATATATATGGTCCGAACCTGCCTAGACACAAAAATGTTTATTGATAACTTTAAAAAGGTCCAAACAAATCAGTTCATGTTTGATAAGATTTTATTTCGTAGAAAATTAATATTTTTATTAAAGTTTAGTAGCTTCCATAATTTGGCAATGAATAGGGTTTATATCTTTTGTCTAATTAATATTATATCAAATCCATGATTTTCCATTATTTGAATAGAATGGTACATGTTTCTTGAAAATTCTATAAAATCTCTTAACATTTGTTTTATGTGGAGTTCTTAACTTATATGTATATGTATGTTCAGTAAAAAAAAAAAAGTTCTTGATAAAGTATACTTAGTAAAACATGGTGAATTGATATACGTACTTGTGAAGAGAAGAAGCCTTGTGGCGTAGTCGTTGGACGAATCGACCGTTGTGAAAAGTTCGAGCAGAAGGTTCGTAAGGAAAGCTGTTATTGTCCACCGGAAAAGTTGCGACCGTTTCTTTCCCATCCTTATAAAGTGCCATGCCCGTGGCTTTTTGGGCATCTATTTCCTCTAGACAATCTACATAAAATGTTTGATCATGAAACTATGTCACAATATGTGTTTCTTGATTCTACCTTGCAAATTAACTTATGGTGATCCAATGGTTTAAAGATTTATTTTACAGTTACAGAAACATTGTTCAAATTATATTGCATGAGTATTCATTCTTCCACAGATTTTAGGATTGATCTGGATTTCAATTTGGGATTTTTGGTTATAAAATGTCAAAATAAATGTAAATGAATGTGAAGCAGAGACAGACCTTGAAGACCAAGCTTAGAAAGCATGAGTCGTCCGCCAGGTTGCATAAGCTCACCCAACATTCTCTCAGGTTCTCTCATGTCCCTCTCTATCACATGTACTCGACGCCCGTCCTTCATTAAATCGGAAATTAGCATAAAACAAAAATATTGCAATAGAATTCTACCATGCTAAAAACAAAAACAATCACATGTGCCTATATTTTTGGCAAATTATTGAAATGGATCATTTGACCCTTAGGGTGTAAAATTAGAACATAAAAGATCTCTTCTTGATAACAAAAATTTTAAAGGGTCTATTTTTCCTAATTTTCCCTAATATTATCCTATCATTTATGCGAAAAATATTATATAATTAACGTAAGAAAATAGTTAACAAAAGTGTTGTGGAGATGTAATACTTGGAAGCAAAACTGTTATGCACTTTACATACTTTAGCAAGAGCATATGCGAGAGCCGAACCGCCGACACCAGCCCCGACAATAATGACGTCCGCAGCACCGTCATTTTTTTCCTCCACCACAGCATCCTCCAACTCCGTCGCCTTCTTCTTCCAGTTTGTGATGTACAACACCGTCCACGTCAGCACGAAGGCGCATAGCGTCCACACACAAACGTACATAAAAGCCATATCCATATCTCTTAGTTCTTAATGGTTTATGAAAGCGTTGAGAAGGTTTGAGTAACATATATAATAATGCAAAGAAATATCATCAGCTTGGATGTGGCATGGTGGCTGTTTGTTTAGCAGTTGCAGGCGACTGTGACCAATGACAACGACTGCAATTTTGAGTCGATGGAAATTTTAGTGATGAGTCGCTGTAACTAGTCATGTGCCTGCAAAACGAACAACTATAAGTGATCAACCACCAAAATAAAAAAAAATTAAATATATATAATAAAATTATTAAAAGTACATAAAATAAAATAAAACTATATATACTAAAAAATTATAAAAATTTAATAACCTAAATTGAAATTATAAAAAATAAAATAAATATTTAAAATAAAATAAATTATAAAACTAAAATAAAATAAAACTATATATAATAAAATAAAATTATATAAATAAAATAAATTATTAAAAAATAAGTAAAATAAAGTTCCATTAATTAAATTTATGTTAAATAAAGTATATAAAATGAAACTAAAATAAATAAAGTTGAATTAAACTAAATCAAATCAAATTACATTAAGTTTTTTTTAAATATAAAAAATATATAAACTTTACATGTTTTATCTTAAAATCTAAATATATTTTTTGGCAAAAATCTCATAAATTAAAAATAAAAATTTGTAAAAATTAGTTGCAGCGATTATCAAACAAACAATATAACGATCAGTCAATACAATTGGTCGTTGGTAGCCTTCAATTACCAAACGAACAATTGAACAGATCACTTGTTTTGGTCGCTAGTGGCTGCTAAACGAACAAGGCCATCTCATCCATGCTAAATTGTGATCATCTTTTAAAAGCAATAAATTGATACTTCCAAACCCAGAAAAAAATATTGATCTTTTCTGTTGTCCACATAACTCTTTATCATCACGTAGCTGTTTACATCGACATAAACCAATGATATTTTTATTTCTGATACGGACAGAAGATGTAGACCATCTTTTATTTTAGTTGATGCTTTTTGAAAAGTATTTTACCTCATCAAATATACTCTTAACAATTTTAACAAGACTTACAAATTGTTTGAGACGATTATGACTTTTATTGCACGTATGTTATGTTACATAAGTAACATAATTAATTGTGTTTTGTGTATACCGCCAAAAAACTTCAATGGTAAACGTGAAACGATCATGTTTTACGTTTTACATGTGTGCGCATATTATGTAGAAATATGTACACTATTTTCTTTTTCGACAAATATAAACACTATTATATATAAATATACATGCTCTTTTTGGATTTTATACATTTGTTTTGGTTAAAAGTTGAATATATAAAATAAAAATGATAGGGCTTTGGAAAAAGTAATCGTCTGATAGACAATTTAATGCAATTTATAAATGCCGTGCTGTTTATGCATGTATGCATATAAGGGCGGCTCAAAAATAAGAAATTTGTTTTGCCCTGTTTAATATTTAAATGTGGATTTTTTTTTCGTTTATTACATTTGAGATATCTAATCTACTCCTAATATGATAATTACTTGATAATCTGACACTAGATGTGATTACGATGAACACCTTCTTCAAATGACGATTCCATGATATAAATTTTTCTCGACAGGCGGTTCTGCATGTACGACATTCTTATGATGAAAATGCTCTTTATGCAACACTCGGATCTACGATAGTTTTACAAGTACGACATCCCTATGATAGACAAGCTCTCTCCGTAACACATGAGACCACGACATAACTTTATCTGCAGCACTCTAAAAAAAAAAAGTCTTTTAAATCTTCAACCAATGGGTTAAAGCTGGTTCCACTAACACTACAAGAAAAATACCGCAAAACTGACGGCCAATTCCGTCGGAAATCCATCGGTTTTTTCTGTCGCTTCTATCTCGTCGGAAATCCGTCGGAAATTCCGATGGCTTTCCGACGGAATACCGAAATCAGAATTCTGTCGGAAATCCGTCGGTTTAAAACCGATGGATTTCTGATATTTATAAACCGACGAATTTCTGACGGATCTAAAACCGACGGAATTCCGACGGCTTTAAAACTGATGGATTTCAGACGGATTTCTGATATTTAAATACCGACGGAATTCGGACGGATATAAAACCGACAGAATTCCGACGGATGAAAAACCGACGGAATTCCGATGGATAAAAAACCGACGGATTTCCAACGGAATTGTTTATTTCTTTTTAATTATATAATCAAATTTTTAAAAATAAATTTATTAATTTTAAAATTTTGTTTGATAATATAAATTAAAATTAAAGAAATAATAATTATAAAATAATGCAATAATTCAAATAAAAATTCAATAAATATAAAATAATTCAAATAAAAAACAAAAAAAAAACTAAAACAAACTAAAACTACGATGGAGGGAATCGGGATAAGAATTCCTCCTTGCGTTGCTGCAATACCAGGTGATCCGCCTCCAATTTGTGGGTTCTCTCGTGTTCCGCTTCTTGTTGTAGGAGATCCGCTTCTCGTTGGAGGTGCTCGGCTTCTTGTTCTTCTGCGAGGTGTTGCAGCTGCGTCTTCATGGCTTCCATCTCAGCGTCTCGTTGTGCGAGCTGTGCCCTAAGATCGGGAGAATCGCCGTAGAAACGCGAAGTTGTAGAAGAAGATCCATCGTCCGGAAGACCAAATACACGATCTTTGGTATTCGGAGTACACTGCGGTAAGAAACGAAAACTTTGTTAAAAATTAGAAATTACAAAAAAACGATTTAAATAGATATTTTACTTACCTCATAGACGAATTCGTTAATCTTCTCGAACGAAAGATCGGTCATTGGAGGCGTTCCTTCGGTGAGTGGCTGAGAAAGGAGGAAGTCTTCCTTCATCTTCTCATAATTGTCAATGATCTTCCGAGCCATCAGATCTTGGATTTCATGGGTTTTTCTGCTGGTATGCGCATCCTTGAGCAATCTGAGAGCGGAAGGTTGGACACCATCTTTCCGAAACTACAAAAATGAAAATTTAGTAAAATATAAAATTATAAAACTAAAATAACAATATTTTAATTAAATAAGAAACTTACCAGTTGTTTGGCCCGTGTGACCAAACTAACCGCTCCTAGATTGTGCCTTGCCTTTGCCTTTTCGATTTGTGGAGCTTGTCTTGGTCGGTTCTTCACTCCAATAAGTGCATAACCCGCTCCATAGACTCGGGTTGGAAAGCAACTCCCTTGGGACATCATTCTTGTGCCACTTCTCCTTCCACTCATTCAGCTTCCATGAATACATTCTCGCTGCTTTTCTATCGAAGCATCGTCTAACCGTGGCGGTCATGTGGCTGTCCCAATTAAATTCTTGCTGCAAATCAAAAATTAAATTAAAATAAACTATATTAAATAAAAGTAAAACAATTTAAAATATGAGGTACTTACCGCAAATTAGCGAAACCACAATTCCTGATCCGCCATCGGCATTTGGTTGTACGTCGGGTACGGATGCCGAAGCATTCCATTGAGCATCCGGTTAATGGACTTGGAAATCCCATTTCCGGAATCTCCAAACCTACAAAACAAATTATTGCAAATAATTTGAATTGTAACTAAAGTAATAATAGTAAATAAATATTAAAATTCTTAAAATTAACAAAAACTGACCATGTGTCTCTGCCATCGCAATCCGGATAGAGACGAGGCAATCAATCTCGTCGTGGTTGAGCGACAAAGTCCTCGACGCTCATCTGCGTCGGTGCAGTAGGTGAAGGCGTCGGCGTAGGCGCTGTCTCCGGGATATGTGTCTCCGGTGTAGGAGAACTCCTCGAACCGGAACTACCTCTCCGGCGACTACTACGTCCGCCGCCGCCTGAATGGATAAACTGACCGTAATCCCTAGAAAAATTAAAAAAGAAATCAAACATTATATGAAAAAAACTATACATCATCAAAATAATAAAAAATTATCAAAAAAATATTTTAAATTCATTATTAGTCCAAAACAATTATACTTTTATAAAAGAATTAATAATTTATGGAAATACTTATAAATTACTAAAATCATCATAAATTTATATTTAAAAGTATTAATTCCAAAACAATTATAAATTTGTAAATACATGATTATTACATGAAATAATTATACATTATCAAAATAATAAAAAAATTTCAAAAAAATATTTTAAATTCATTATTATTCCAAAACAATTATACATTTATAAAATAATAAATAATTGATGGAAATACTTATAAATTACTAAAATCATCATAAATTTATATTTATAAGTATTAATTCCAAAACAATTTTAAATTTGTAAATCCATGATTTATAAAAGAATGAATAATTCATGGAAATAATTATAAATTACTAACATGATAAAAAATTATCAAAAAAAATAATCATAATTTTCTAAAAATAATAATTCATACCAAAATTAAGAAAATTTTAATGCATGAAAATAATTATAAATAATTCAATAAATAAATAAATTAACAAAACACATAATTTCAATAAACATAACAAACCTAAATCTAACAATTACAAACCTAAATCTAACATTACAAACCTAAAATCTAACAATTACAAACCTAAATCTAACAATTAAAATCCTAAATCTAACATTACAAACCTAAATCTTACAATTCTAATTTTCTAAACCAATCAATCTAACTCAAAACCTAACAATCCATAATATAAACTTAAGAACTTACAAGTTTGGGGGATTTTGAGACATAATGATGAAGGATCGGACTAAAAAGGGAGATTTGGCGATTTTAGGGTTTTTTAGGATTCTTGAAAGGTTATGCGAAAGAAAGGAGGAAGAAGACGATGTCGGCATATATTACGATATTTCCGACGGATATATCCGTCAGAAATCCGTCAATTTTTAAAAAAAATAAATTACGCACGTTCTCGATACGGTTTCGAGAACGTCGCGCCTAAATTATCGCGAATTTCTGACGGACTCACAAAAATTTAGGCATCGCGGGAAACGAAAAGATATTCGCGGGAACATTTTCATTTTCCGTTGGAAATCCGTCAGAAATTTCCGGCAGATTTTTGACGGATAATATAAATATGCATGTCTTCTTGTTGGCCAGTCAAACCTTAGACGGGGATACGTGTTACCACAAGACTGTCGGAAATCCGTCGGAAATTTCCGATGGATTTCCGACGGGTTGTGGTTTTAGTGGTTATTTACGCACCGTTTCAGTAAACATATGTTTTTAGTTTTATAAATTCATGATTGTAAACACAAATAACTTATAGAAATCTTTCATTTGTCAAATTTCAAAAGTTGATAAGATTATTTCGTTTTTGGTAAATTTGTATGTTAACTATACGTTTATCTATCAAACACTTTCGGTCGAACCATGTCTAAAAATAAAATCTTTTGAAAATATGTTATATATCACATAATTTAGTTTATTTTTTTTAAAGTTTGTTGTTAACATTGTCTTGATGTACAAGAAATTACAAATTAACCATGTAACCCCCAAAACCGTCGGAAATCCGTCGGAAAAACCGATGGATTTCCGATGGTTTTAGGGTTACACGTGTCAATAAAAATTAAATTTAAAATATATCCAAATCCGTTGGTTTTTTCGACGGCATTCCGATGGATATGGGTATTTTTTTACGAAAACACGTGTCCGTGTTTAATGGTTATAGTGTATATTTGGTTTAATGGTTTATGTTTATATGTTGTTTAATGTTTAAGTGGTTTAATGAGTTTTGTGGGTTTGTTAAGGTGTTTGTTTAGGTAATATATATTTCTGGCAATATTTTATTAAAACTTGTAAAAATATACAAAGCTGAAGTTGAGCTTATAAAATGCTCATCAGCTGTGGTCTTCGAGGACCTATGGTTTACACCGTAATGTCAAAATTAAATAAAATACAAAAAAACAAATTTACACCTTTCTGTAAAAATAAAAAATAATACAAAACACACATATAACTAATCTTCATTAGATGATGATGCTGATCCCTCAGATGGAATTGAGTCTGAATCCTCATAAAATTCACCTTGTTCTTCTCCTGATTCGGAAAAAAACTAAACCAAAATGTGTGAAATCAACAACAAAATCCAGAGCACAAGAAGGCTCAAATGGATCCATTGGAATAACTTCTGCTGGCTGTAAAGGATCGTGTTCTGCAACTCCATAAATTCTTCCTCTCGGGGTCACTGTAGTAACTGTGCGCCAAGGATCTGTCCGCAACAAATATAGCACACCTAAAAAAAACATATTAATTTTGTAAGTATGATACCAAAATAATGAATTGAGTATTAATTACACTAATATTTGTACCCTACCTGCTCAGCTTGTGATCCTAGAATGAATGGGTCATACGTTTCTAGTCTCCGACTTGAATTAACAGACGTAACACCAAATTAGTCTACATGAAGCCCACGACCGAGTGTTGAATCATACCAATCACACTTGAAAACAATGCACCTCAAGTCTAACATTCCTGGGTACCGCACTTCCAATATTTCCTGAAGAACACCGTAGTAAACATCATTACCAGATTTCACTGAAATATCAGAATCTGAAGTTTGCCTTGTCCTTCTCTCGTCATGAATCCTAAACCCATATCAACGACTGCAGTATCTAGGATAAGAAGTTGCAATGTACTTTGGACCATTAACAAATTCCAATAACCATGTGAGAAATGTCTGTCTGCTTCTTATACTCCTTCAGAAACCTACAAAAATAAGTTACAAATTAGTATTAAAAATAAATATTTATTAAATGATTTAGCGTTTTTAAACACTTACGTAAAACTGCAACCAAGGGATAAATTCCTCCTCCTTATGGACTTGAAGCTCGTCTTCTGTCTTATCCATATAGTACCCACGTATTAGTGGCATGTAAATCCTGTACGAAAACCAAAATTGTTGACAAGTTAATAATAACATATAAAATAATCAATTATACATTAAATGACACAAAAGAATTTTTGTTTACCTTTCGTATTCCGTGATTTCTTCACAATTGGTTAGGATATACGTATGCAAGTGTTTAAACTCCTCTTGAGATAATTTACGCATTTTTCCTTTGCCACTGACTCACCCAACTTGGGAAAATAACTCTGGAACAACGACGGGGTAAATCGCTCTCTCACCACGATCATCATGGCGACTAGAACGTCTACTCTTCGTACGAACTTCTGACGGGAAGTAATATTCAGCAAACTGTGAGGCCTCTTCGTTGATGCTCTGGGCGATAATAGATCCCTCTACTCTACTCAAATTCTTAACCTTTTTCTTCAGATGAAACATATACCGCTCAAATGGATACATCCAACGGTATTGAACCGGGCCTCCTAGTTCTTCTTCTCGTGGGAGGTGGATCGGAAGATGTTCCATCACATCAAAGAAAGATGGTGGAAATATCTTCTCCAAATTACAAAGGATCAACAGTAAGTGTTCTTGTGCATAAATCGCGAAAGAAAGCACCTACTCCTGCAATTGCTTGGTGGACGTCTTTATGAAGAAGATAAGCAAAAGCGAATGGAAGAAGCCTCTGCATCACAACGTGACAATCATGACTCTTCATTCCATTAAAATTTCCTTCTCCATTATCAATGCAGTTACGCAGATTAGATGCGTATCCATCAGTGAATTTAACATCGTCGTGAATCCAATCAAAAAATTCTGTTTTCTTTGCTGTTTCTAACCGGTATAATGGAAATGGACATTGACCATTTGGGAGCACTTCAAGAAAACCTCGATCGCAATATGCTGGCAAGTCTAATCTAGATTTCATATTGTCTTTCGTCTTCCCTTGGACGTTTAAGACAGTGTTCATGATGTTCTCAAAGAAGTTCTTCTCAACGTGTGTCACATCAAGATTATGCCGCAATAAATGGTTCTTCCATTAAGGTAAATCCCAAAATATGCTCTTCTTGTGCCAGCTATGAAATTCACTGACACCATAAATAGGTTCATGTCCATTACCCCTACAATAAAGAGTTATCTCAGCACCAAAATCTCTCAACTGCTCCAATAAAGTCTCACCGTCTATCTCAGGCGGTGGACCATCAAAAACTTGCCTACCCTTCGTAAACATTGTTCTCAAACAACGATACGGATGATCACTCGGTAAAAATCTTCTATGACAATCAAACCAACAACTTTTCTGCCGTGCTTCAGTTGGAATGCATCAGTGTTGTCTTGGTAATACGGACACGATAATCTCCCATGTGTTGTCCATCCAGATAACATACCATATGCTGGAAAATCGCTTATGGTCCACATAAGCACCGCACGCATCTTAAAGTTTTGCTGGGTTGAAACATCGTACGCTTCCACACCATGCTCCCATAGCATTTGTAACTCATAAATCAATGGCTGGAGGAATATATCAAGTGATATCTTCGGATGCTCTGGGCCGGGAACAAGAATCGAGAGATATAAAAACTCTCTACGCATGCACAGAGATAGAGGAAAATTGTAAGGGGTTACAATTACGGGCCATAACGAATACTTCCTTCCATGCTTCCCAAAGGGTTAAAACCATCTGTACATAACCCGAGGTACACATTCCTTCGCTCATACGCAAAATCCGGATACAATGATTGAAAATGTTTCCAAGCTTCTGCGTCTGAAGGATGTGTAATATCTCCATCTTGACGATGTTCTGCATGCCATCTCATTAGCTCTGTCGTGCGCTGAGAAGTATATAACCTCTTCAACCTCTTTGTTATTGGTAAATATCACATACGTTTATATGGAATTTGAATTCTGCCACTACTTTCCTGATACCGTGGTTTACGACAAAATCGACATCTTTTGCGGTTTTCATCTTCTCTTCAATATAGCATACAATTGTCGATGCACACATCTATTACCTTATACGGTAAACCAAGACCAGATACAAGTTTTTGTACCTCGTAGTATGATCCGGATAAAAGATTATCTTCTGGCAATAAATCTTTTGCCCAATCTGTTATCGCATCAACGCACTCCTCTGCCAAATTGTAATCCGTCTTAATCGTCATCAATCTACTTGCAGATGATAAAGGCGAATGACCTTCTTTACACCCTTTATATAGTGGCTGCTTTGCAGCATCTAACATATCAAAAACATTTCTTGCTTCTACATTAGGTTCTTCGAACCTATCTCTTTCTTCACCGCTAAACTCGACATTCTCTCTAAACGCATCATTCACCATCTGCACGCTCTCTACACCAACATCTACTTCCGTGCTATCTCCTAAATAATCTGAGACAGTTGGTTCACTAGTACTACCATACTCAATATTTCTTTCTCCATGTAAATACCATATCTTGTAACCCGGCGTAAACCCATTACTATACAAATGATGCCAAACTATCTCTATCGCAACATTACGAGAATTCCTACAAATTGAACATGGACATTTTAACTTACCTGATTTTTGAACACGCGGTTGCTTTCCCGCCACTTCCATGAACTCGTATATGCCTCGTGCATACTCCTCGTTCAAGTTGTTCGTCTCCGGATTCATCAATGGTTCGTCCATCCATGATCGAAAATATCTAGACATATTTTCCACTTTTTTTATAGAATTCGTATTAAGTAAACAATAAATGAGAGAGAGATATGAAATTAAGATTGTTGTGTAATGGGATGGAGGAAGGGATAAACATATATATAAACTCGTTTCCGTCGGATTTCCGTCGGAAATCCGTCGGTTTACAACGGTAAATTCAACGGTTACATTAACGTTCATATTATCCGACATATTTCCAGAAGCCGTCGGAAATCCGTCAGAATATAACGGTATGGATATCCGTTGGAAATCCGTCGGAATATATCGGCATAGATTTCCGTCAGAAATCTGTCGGAATATAACGGCATGGATTTCCGTCGGAAATCCATCGGAATGTAACGGCATGGATTTCCGTTGGAAATTTCCGACGGATTCCCAGAATTTTCAAATCTCGGGAATCCGTCGGAAATCCGGCGATTTTTTCCGACGGAATTATTGTCCGTTGGAAATTCCGTCGGTTTTGCGGTAGATTTCTTGTAGTGTATAAATATGGACTTTAATTAAGTATAAATTTTTTTTCCAGAACTAAAGGTTAAGAATTCCTGCTATCCAAAAAAAAATCATTATTTTGAACCCTAAAATACATTAAAATTTTTGTTAATTTATTTTGACTCCTCTGCAATTACACCACTCGCACATATGTCTAGAACCTCCCTTGATATTTATATTCGAATCAAAAATTACGGGAGGAACATGGATAGATTACATTACAACCGATATCTATATTTCACACCAAGTCGAACTCGTAAACGGACACACAAATTAGACGAGATTATATATTAGTCATGATACTCAAAAGAGTCAAAATGAAGATTTTACCTCAGTCAAAAACAGAGGCATCTTCACCATCAGTAGAAACAGAAGAATTCATTAATTAAAAGGTTACTTCCACAAAGCTTCCTCCCCTCAAGACGCTCCCTGCAAAGATTTCTTGTTCAAACAAATCCTCTGTCGTCTTGCATAACTGATTTCAAGCGTTACAAGCTTGCTAAAGAGAGACGTGTCATTTTGATAGCCTTACTCTCATAATCTCATTCTATATAAGTTTCATTCAATGTAACAGAAAGATTATGTAATAAGAAAATGAATTTCAGAAAGATCATTTCTTGTATGCTCTCAAAGCTTTGTGCTTTTTTCTTGTTTTCAGAGATGACTTCTAATTTCTTGAGGAATACCACAGAGAGTGCAAGGTGATGAAACAGCCGGCCCCCACATTGCCATGTCTTTGATAATGGTTAAAAGAAGAGATTATGTAACCAAAGGAATTAAGAGAAATTAAGAGTGGTTTAAATTTGACTAAGGATTGTTGGATTGAAAGGCTTTGAGGAGTTAGAGTGAATACAAAGGGAGACAAGAAAAAAAAAAATTTGGTTGAGAGATCGAAAAAACAAAAATAGTCCGGAATCTGACTACTAAAGTCACCAATTGTACAAACATTTAACAAAACGAAAATTCGTTTTATTATTACAATTCCATTTTATATTGTTGCGTAAAGTTTTTTTCCATGTTATATGCTAAATTACTAATAGATGTAATTAGGCACATTGCATCACAATTTTAACAAATGCACAATCACATAGAACTGCTCTTCATATATATTTCGGTTCAGAGCATCAATTTCTAGAGAGCGGTTGCAGCCATATAGTTTTTGCGATATGCGGCTGCGTTTGCTGGAGATAACATTTGGCTAACTCCTTCAGCTTTGAGATGGGGAACAAACATTTTGATAGACAACTAAGTGATTCACATAAAACACGCACAAAACAAAAAATTAATCAATGTCAAATTGTAATGGTAAACCAAAAATAACGTTAAAAATGAAAACAAAGATTTGTATAAGGAGATAAATTAACTTACACCAAAAAGTCTGAGGCTATGCCAAATCCGAAGGGGAGAAGGGAATGGAGAGAGCAAATGGCCTATGGCAGACAGAGTCATAGAAAAAAGATGATACATAAGAGAGAGGGGACGAGGGTTCATGCCGCCAAGCAAAGCCATCATCCCTGAGGTGCGAAAGCCGCCACTACTTAGGTAATCATAGCAGCCTTGTCTCATCGCCTCTTTTGCTTCATCCGTCGATGCAATAAGCACTTGAGAAAATGCATTCCCTATTGTGTTCACCGTCGCTGACATTGGCTTTACCATAACAAAATCATGCATATTTTACAAATTTTGTGAGGCTTGTTAATAGGTTAAGAATGTTCCCATTTTGATCATTAAATGATTAGTATGTGACGTGTGCTCACCTTGCGGATAACATAGAAGGATTTAATAACTTCTGAGACTTTGTTTGTATCACCAAGATTGCTTATCGGCTGGAGAAGGCGACGTAGAATGAGAATGTCAGACAATAAAACCATCATTCCAGATGCGACTGCTGGATGACGCATGTTGAATGCATCTCCCAACACAATTACTCCTTTCTTCTCGCTCAATGTAGCTCCCATGCTCTTATTTGGCACCGTTTTTATGTGTGCTCCCTCATCGATCCCTTTCAAAAATATTTTTCGGAGTTTCAGAGGTAACTGGAAATTAATCAAGTGTTAAAAGATGTTAGATACATATTCTTCATGGACCTCTTGCAAATGTTAGAATATGTGTTTGTAAGCGTACACCAAATTAGTTATATAATTATATATATTATGAGTTTTTGTTTTCTTAGTTATGGATCAAAGAATAAGCAGGCAGCCCAATGCGTACCTGAGGAGCAATAGTGTTCTTTACGAAGGTATCCATTTCACCATTTGAAATAGAAGGAATATTGTCGGGAAAAACCTCAAAACCACAACGAACGTCGGTGCTGCTTATATGATACAACATGGCGTAGGATGGTTTAGCCATTATCAAGTGTAATCTTTCAGGTTCCTCAAGCCGACAATTCTTTGAGATATAACCAACACTGTACGAAATAACCTTCGCCTACATATTGTGATACTTATTAGCTATCTGACTAAAGTTTACCTTTATAAAAAAAAAACATAGGCGTTTGTATAAAAAGATTGAAGTCTCTTCCGCATCAAGTAACGTAAATCGTTCGTTCCTTTGGTAAAACAATATTAAAAAAAAAGCTAAAAAAAGAGTATACTTACATTTTTGTCGGTAAGAGACCGACGAAGGTTTGAGTAGCAACCGTCACATACCACAGTGAGAGGCGCAAAGGCTGTGGTTTCTTCGCCTGCTTTGTTTCTGTATGTCACTCCTTTGATCACTCCTTTTTCTTCTATCAAAGACTTCACCGTTCCTTCTTCGAGTCTTACACTGCCGATTAATGATTGGTGCAAACAAAATATTGAGATTGTCAAGGTTAGAGCATGTGTAGTGGTGATAAATTCATTGAGTCTCTCACCAATATAATATTATTTTTGCTGCTTTTTAGTTTTATAATTTTTTCATTTTTTTGTCTCCATTGGTGAGAAATTCAATGAGTTTCTCATAAGTCTCTCATCAATATAATATTTATTGTTATTGTTGTTTAATTTTTAATTTAATTTAATTTATATACTTATTTTAAATTTCATCTTAAATTAGAAGATTTAAAATGATTTTTAGTGTTTTCGATTTGTTGAGTACCAAGAAGATCCATAAAATTTGTTGAGAAGTTAAATGGATAGTTGGAATCCATAAGAAAAAAGAAAGAAAGAAATAGACAAAGAGAAAAATGTTATGTTGTGTGAAAAGATGAAGAAATGGGATCTCTATATATAGGGAAGAAAATAATTTTAATAATATCAAAATATATTTTTAATAAATAAAAATAATTTTAATAATATCAAAATATATTTTTTATAAAAAATAATAACACATAAACTATTTAATTAGCTTTTAAAATCATTATGGATTTTATTTATGATAATAAATCTGAACCATTTAGAAAAAGACATATATCCCATATGAGAGGTTCTCAAGGTTTCTCATATGAGAAACTATTCTCATCAACTTTTTATTTAAAAACTTATTTTTAATGTTGAGAAATTCTGTGAAAACCCCCATTGCACATATTCTTAGTTACATCGTTTAAAAAAAAAAGAGGCTTTTAGTTGCATTTTCCAATGTTTAAAATTTTTAAAGGCAATGATTGAACGTTCGGAGGATCATAGCAATAGATATGTTTTGTATTATTGCTTATATTGTATATATTTAATTAATACTCCATCTGTTTCTTAAATAATGTCATTCTAACATTTTCACATAATACGTGTTTTCTATACTTTTTATTAATACACTAAAACATTTTTTCTTTCTAATAAATAAGCTGAAATAAAGAAATAAAAATTTGAATTTTATTTTAAAATCTGCATTAAAAACATAAAATGATATTTTTTGTGAATAAAAATAAAATAAAATAAATTAAAACGATATTCTTTGAAAATGGAGGGAGTATAGAAACTTATTAGTGATGATAATATCTAGTTTAAGGAAAAATAACTTGTTAGTGATGTTAATATTCGTTCCGTTTTATAGAAAATGTAAAATTTTGATTTTAAATTCATATTGAAAATGTAAAATCACATTTAAAAAAATATTAATGCAAAAATGATAAATTTTGTGAAATTGAAGGAATTTTTTTTTTCATTTTAATCAAGTGGCGGTAGTCCACTAGCTAAGATTTCATTCCGAGTGTCTTTCTTTGGCAGAGTTCAATCTTTCTATTCCAAGTTCAATATATATATTGGTCAGTTGTCTAACCTGCCTAGACTCAAAATGTTAGTTGAAAATTTTAACAAGGTCCAAACAAATCAGTTTGATAAGATTTTATTTCGTAGAAAACTGATATCAAAGTTTAGTAGCTTAAATATTCTAAAAAAATTATTTACATTTTTTAATGTGGAGTTCTTAACTTATATATATGCTCAGTAAAAAAAAAATCTTGATAAAGTATACTTAGTTAAAAATGTTGAATTGATATACGTACTTGTGAAGAGAAGAAGCCTTGTGGCGTAGTCGTTGGACGAATCGACCGTTGTAAAAAGTTCGAGCTGAAGGTTCGTAAGGAAAGTTGTTGTTGTCCACCGGATAAGATACAACCGTTTTTTTCATGTCCTTATAAAGTACCATACCCGTGCCTTTTTGCGCATCTATTTCCTCTAGACAGTCTACATAACAAATTTGATCATGCATGAAACTATGTCACAATATGTTTTTCTTGATTCTACCTTCTTTTTTTTTTTGTTAATTCTTGGTTCTACCTTGCAAATTAACTTATGGTGATCCAATGGTTTAAAGATTTATTTTGCAGTTCGAGAAACGACGGACATATTGCAAGAGTATTCATTCTTCTACAGATTTTAAAGATTTATCTAGATTTCAATTTGGGATTTTTCGGTTATAACATGTAAAAGAAAGTAAAGCAGAGAAAGACCTTGAAGACCAAGCTTAGAAAGCATGAGTCGTCCGCCAGGTTGCATAAGCTCACCCATCATTCTCTCTGGTTCTCTCATGTCTCTCTCTATCACATGTACTCGACGCCCGTCCTTCATAAAATCGGAAAGGTTATCAAAAAAAAAAATGAATTGTACCATGCAAAAAAAAAACAAAGACAATCACGTGTCTAAATTTTCATGTCATTCATGCACACATATTATATAATTAATGTCAGAAAATACTTAACAAAAGTGTTATGCAGATCTAATACTAGGACGCAAAATTCTTACGCCACTTTACATACCTTAGCAAGAGCATATGCGAGAGCCGAACCGCCGACACCAGCCCCGACGATGATGACGTCAGGAGCATCGTCACTTCGTTCTTCCGCCACAGCATCCGCCAACTTCATCGTCTTCTTCTTCTTGTTTGTGATGTACAATACCGTCCACGTCAGCACAAAGGCGAATAGTGTCCACACACAAACGTGAATAAAAGCCATATCCATATCTCTTATGAAAGAGTTGACAAAGGTGGAGTAACGTATATATAATGCAAAGGTGTGTCAACTTGGACGTGGCATCACCACATGCTAAATTGTGATCATCTTTTAAAAGCAATAGATTGATTCATACATACTTCCAAAACCAAACAAATTATTGATCTTTTCTCTTGTCCACATAACTCTTTATCATCACGTAGCTGTTTACATCGACATAAACCAATCATATTTTTTTATTTCAGATACGGACAGAAGATGTTGACCGACCACCCTAGCTAATTAATGAATTTTGTTGCCGTATAGAACAAGCGACTAAAAGGTACCACCCAAATTATAGATATTTTCAAAACTGTAGAATTATGAATTAAAATAGTGAAGAAGTTAGCTGACTGAATGTATCAATCGATTTTTTATGATAAAATAACGAACTGGATTGTTCGGCAATAACATACAAAGACCAAACCCAAACACGATTAGCTGCAGAAGATCATTTTTTTTTTCTTTAGGTCTGACTAAAGATTCCAATCTATACTTTTTTATATTTTATTTGACATTTCCAATCTAGAATTATAGATATAGGTGTCAAATGGTCTTTCTGCCTATGGGTGAAGCCCAGTCCAAATTATTATAGACCGTCCATAAATAAACCCACAATAAAATGGTTTTAATGAGTAAAATACTCATTTCGCTCATGGACAAACTGGGCAAGACCACATGGACAATGGTCCGCCCATGGACAAACTGAATAAGATATTTGATATTGTCATTTCAATTTATTAAATACGAATTTAAATCATGAATTTCTAATTTGATAGAAAATTATGGATTTATATTTTAGTGGAAAAATACGGAATAAGTTTTGGTGAAATTACATATCTATTTTTTTGCGAGAAAATTACAGATTTTATTTTATTGGAAAAAATACAGAATCAAGTTTTGGCGGGTAAATTACGGATCCGTTTTTCGGAAAAATTGTGAATTTCTTATTTTTGTGGAAAAATATGAAATCAAGTTTTGGCGGAAAAATTAAGGATCTATTTTTTGGCGCAAAAATTATAAATCCGTTTTTGGCGAGAAAATTAAGGATCCATTTTTGGCGGAAAAATTACGAATCCATTTTTTGCGAGAAAAATTAAGGGTCCGTTTTTGGTGAAAAAATTAAGGATCCGTTTTTTGGCGGAAAAATTAAGGATCTGTTTTTGGCTGGAAAATTAAGGATCCATTTTTTGGCGGGAAAATTGCAATTTTTTTGGTGGAAAAATTAAGGATCTGTTTTTTTGGTGGGAAAATTTCGAATTCATTTTTTGCGGGAAAATTGCTGATCCGGCTTTTGCGAGAAAATTATGGATTCGTTTTTGCGAGAAAATTGCAGATCCGTCTTTCACTGGAAAATTATGGATACGTTTTTGCAGAAAAATTGTGGATTTTTTTATTTTTGGGGAAAAATACGTAATCAAATTTTAGCGGGAAAATTGTGGATCCATTTTTTGCAGGAAAATTAAGGATTCATTTTTTTTTGCGAAAAAATTACAAATCCGTTTTTTGCAGAAAAATTGCGGATCTATTTTTTGCGGAAAAATTATGGATCCGTTTTATTGCGGGGAATTAATCAGATTCTATTAATGGGTTATTTATTACAATTTACAAGAGGACTATATAAATATAAATAAGTTATTAAAAATTTATTATTGGTCAAACAATGAAAAAGTTGACAAAATCTGAAGTTAGACTATCCATGTGGACATGGATTTTATTGGGTCATTTCCCATTACGAACCATTGTTCATAATAAACTGTCCATTATAGCCCATAAAAATGAATGATCCATATTGACATGCCCAAATGGGTGGGTGTTGGATAGCCCAATTGACACTTCTAATTATAGATGACCTTTTCGCCATAAAGAATGGTCATGAATCTAGCTAATAAACCCACCAATTGTACACATATTCTTTTTTTATGTTTCCTGAATTATACTTTTATTCATCTTTTTCTTTTCCCTTCCCAAGCGGGACATGTTTTCGAGCTTACAAGATGAAAGATAGCGAAGTGAATTGATGATCTAGACAGAGGATCAAAATATAAATAGATAGTGAAACACAATTAAAGCAAGAATTGAGCGTAGTTGAAGAGTGTTAAGATCGATCACCATTGGATAAACCTAAACCAAGTGGAGAGGAATAAATATTCCTCAAGTCTTGCCATAGATGAGGAAGGAGGCCTTGGAGGAGACCGACTATGAAGGCCAGACAACTTGCTTCGAATAACCATTTGTATATCTTTGACTAACGAAGCATGGGTTTTAGAAGTGGATGTGTGTAACCTTTGATTCCTTTCTTTCCAGAGTAAATAAACCATATTCCATTTTATTATTACACACATATTCAACAAAACGAAAAATCGTTTTATTATTACAAATTCCATTTTATTTTGTTGCATAAAGTTAGATACTAATAGTTGTAAGCACATTTGCAATACACGTTTAACAAATGCACAAACACAAAGAACCGTACTTCATATATTTATTTTATTTTATTTTGCGGTTTAGAGCATCGATTTCTAGAGAGCGGTTGCAGCCATATAGCTTTTCCGATATTCGGCTGCGTTTGCTGGAAACAACATTTGGCTAACTCCTTCGGCTTTGAGATGGGGAACCAACATTTTGATAGATAACTAGTGATTCACATAAAACACACACACAAAAAAAAAACAAATGTCAAATTGTAATGGTAAACCAAAAATAGCGTTAAAATGAAAACAAAGATTTATACAAGGAGATATATTAACTTACACCAAAAAGTCTGAGGCTATGCCAAATCCGAAGGGGAGAAGGGAATGGATAGAGCAAATGGCCTATGACAGATAGAGTCATAGCAAAAAGATGATACATAAGAGAGAGGGGACGAGGGTTCATGCCGCCAAGCAAAGCCATCATCCCTGAGGTGCGAAAGCCGCCACTACTTAGGTAATCATAGGAGCCTTGTCTCATTGCCTCTTTAGCTTCATCCGTCGATGCAATTAGCACTTGAGAAAATGCATTCCCTATTGTGTTCACCGTAGCTGACATTGGCTGCATTATACAAAATCATGTATTCTTTTCAAACTCCTGAGGTTGTAAATAGATTTTGAATGTTCATATTTTACATTAGTATGTGACGGTTGCTCACCTTGCGGATAACATAAAAGGACTTAATTATTTCTGAGATTTTGTTTGCATCACCAAGGTTGGTTAACGGCTGGAGAAGGCGACGTAGAATGAGAATGCCAGACAATAAAACCATCATTCCAGACGCAACTGCTGGATGACGCATGTTGAATGCATCTCCCAACAAAATCACTCCTTTCTTCTCGCTCAAAGTAGCTCCCATGCTTTTGGTTGGCATCGTTTTTATCTGTGCACCCTCATCAATCCCTTTCAAAAATATTTTTCTGAGTTTTAGAGGTACCTGGGAATTAATAATTGTTAAACGATGTCAGATGCATATATATTCTTCATATATCTCTTGCAAGTGTTAGAATAGGTGTCTGTAAGCGTACACCAAATTAGTTATATATTTATATATTGAAAAATTTAACATGTTCTTAAATAAACTTCATTAAAAAATTTTGTGGGGGATATATACTATAAATTTCGACTGTGTAGCTAACCCCGAAACACTGCTTCCATGGAGATATAGACTTAATTAAAAATTTGCGGGTGAAACTACAACCCGTCGACCCATTTTTTTCTTAATAGATCAAAGAATAAGCAGCCCAATGCGTACCTGAGGAGCAAGAGTATTCTTCACGAAGGTAGCCATTTCACCATTTGAAATAGAAGGCATATTGTCGGGGAAAACCTCAAAACCACAACGAACTTCGGTGCTGCTTATATGATACATTACGGTGAATGAGGGTTTAGCTATTATCAAGTGTAATTTTTCAGGTTCTTCAAGGCGACAATTCTTTGTGATGTAACCAACTTGGTAAGACAGAACCTTCGCCTATATCAAGTTATACCATACTCATACTTATTAGTTGTCTGACTAAAATAGAATGAATAACATAAACGTTTACCATTACCAAAAAATAAAATAGAAAATAGAGAAAATTCTGGACCATTTCATAATTTTATTGTAAGAAAAATGATCTCTCTCTTATGTTCTACTTTTACATCTTAGAAATGCTTTTTCACAATAAAATTATGAAAGACTTACTTTCAAGAATTAACCCTAGAAAGTAATCGTTTATATGGAAAGCGTTTATAAGTAAGTTCAAAAAAAAAAAAGAGTACTTACATTGTTGTTGTTAAGAGACCGGCGAAGGTTTGAGTAGCAACCGTCACATACCACAGTGAGAGGAGCAAAGGCTGTTATTTCTTCGCCTGATTTGTTTTTATATGTCACTCCTTTGATCACTCCTTTTTCTTCTATCAAAGACTTCACCGTTCCTTCTTCGAGCCTCACACTACCAATTAATGATTTGTGCAAACAAAATATTGAGATTGACAAGTTTAGTTGCATTTTACAATGTTTAAGATTTTTAAAATTGTAAAAATTTTATTGCTTTTAAAGATTTTAAACATTGTAAAATAAGATTTTGATATATTATTTTTATTTATTTTAGTTAAAGTATATGTATACATTGATCTTAATAAATTATATTAATAAAAGTTGGTGAATTGATATACGTACTTGTGAAGAGAAGAAGCCTTGTGGCGTAGTCGTTGGACGAATCGACCATTGTGAAAAGTTCGAGCAGAAGGTTCGTGAGGAAAGTTGTTGTCCACCGGATAAGATGCGACCGCTTCTTTCCCGTCCTTATAAAGTGCCAGGCCTGTGGCTTTTTGGGCATCTATTTCCTCTAGACAATCTACACATAACAAATTTGATCATGAAACTATATATGCAAAATATGTTTTTCCTGATTCTACCTTTTTTATTGTTTGTTAATTCTTGATTCTACCTTGCAAATTAACTTATGGTGATTCAATGGTTTAAAGATTTATCTTACAGTTAGAGAATCATAGTTCAAATTATATTGCAATTTCAATCATGGTTGGTTATTACGACGGTCAGATTGCAAGAGTACTCATTCTTCCACAGATTGTAGAGATTTATCTGGATTTCAATTTGGAATTTTCGGTTATAAAATGTAAAAAGGAGACAGACCTTGAAGACCAAGCTTAGAAAGCATGAGTCGTCCGCCAGGTTGCATAATCTCACCCACCATTCTCTCTGGTTCTCTCATGTCTCTCTCTATCATATGCACTCGACGCCCGTCCTTCATATAATAGGAAATTAACAAAATATTGCTATAGAAATATTCTATCATGCAAAAACAAAAACAGTCACATATGTGTCAATAGTTTTATCCTATCATTCATGCACCAAAATTTTATATAATTAGTATAAGAAAATAGTTAACAAAAGTGTTATGCAGATTTAATACTTGGACGCAAAACTGTAATTACCCCACTTTACATACCTTAGCAAGAGCATATGCGAGAGCCGAGCCGCCGACACCAGCCCCGACGATGATGACGTCAACAGCACCGTCATTTCGTTCCTCCGCTACATCATCTGCCAACTTCGTCGCCTTCTTCTTCCTGTTTGTGATGTACAACACCGTCCATGTCAGCACGAAAGTGAGTAGCGTCCACATACAAACTTGCGTAAAAGCCATATCCATATCTCTTAGTTTTTAATGGTTTATGAAAGAGTTGAGAAAGTTGGAGTAACATATATATAGAAGAAATTTGGCAGTATAACACATTTTCATACTTTTCTATATGTTTTAACACTAATAAATTTCTTTGTACCCTAGACATTTTCCTTGTTAAAAAGATGAAAACCCGACAAAAACAAATGATATTTTTTATTTCAGATCCAGACATACTATATTGACCACCCTAACTAATTAAAGAATTTTGTTACCCTATAGAACAAGCGACTAAAAGGTACCACAAATTATAGACATTTTTGAAACTATAGAATGATGAATTAAAATAGTGAAGAGGTTAATTAATAACTTAATGTGCCAATCAATGTTTTTGATAATAGAATAACGAGCTGCAATGATCTAAATTTATTCTAAGCCATGTTCTTTTTCAAATGATTTAACAATCAGGTTTTTATTTATTTTCTATTTTAATTTAAGCCACTAGTGTTTCTATAATTCAGACTTCTAGATCTAACATATAGACTTCTAGATCTAAACCAAATGCTTCCAAATTTTGGTTTTATCATGAACCTTTGAATCTAAGTCATCCATCTTCATAAACAATAGTGCTTATATGCTTTAAATCTAAGCTAAGCTTCTAAATATATTTTTCTAAATCGATTTTCAAAAAAAAAAACCAAAGAAAATGCTTCCTATGTTTTTTGTTCTCCCTTCAACTAAGCAGCATGTTTACAAAACACACAAGGCATTGTTATTTACTCTCTTCCAAGCCATAGGCTTCTTAATATTTTCTTTAATTCCAAAAAAAAAGATAGAAAATAGAAAATTTCATATCTTCTTCCCCAAACCAGATCAAGCACCTCCACCCTTTTAAACTTATGTCCTATTTTTGTAACCGGATCTCCTTCTTCAACACTCAAATTTTATTGTCAATCTCAAGCCGTTAATTTTGTCAAATTTTTTATTACAGTATTGAGTTTGAGATGATATATAGAAAGATCTAGAAGATCCATGATATCATCGTCAAAATAATGTATAGTTATGATATAGTTTTTTACATATTTTAATCTGTTTAGTTTAAGAAATCTCTTTAATATATAAACATATCTTATTATTATATTAAAATTGAAGTACAAATTTGGGTTATTCTTATATCCAAACACCAAATAGTTATTCATGTATACAATCACTTCCATATTTAATTTATCTATTTTTATTCTTTCTAAATAAATAATCAATTAATTCTCTACAATCCTTTCTTTATCTAATATTTCTCTACAATCCTTTCCTTATCTAATATTGTGATTTTAATAGTATTAATTATGATTCTCCTATCATTTTTGTTTGATATTATTTTTAAATTATTTGGAATTATTATATAATACATACGATTAATAAAATTATAGATTTTTTATGCATATGCTGTGATTTGAATTTTTATAAAAGGACACATATTAACTCAATTCAATAAGGAAAAAGTGTGTTCAATATCTCACATCGGTAGAGAATAGAGATGTCAATCGGATCGATGACCTGCAGGATAGGTACAAGTAAATCCGACATAGGGTGGATATAGACATAAACTTTTATGCACATTAAAAAGCAGGTATCATGAACAAGCCCATAGTGGACCGCGGGTATATAGGACTTTGTTCGCAAATTGATGGGTCGACCGCAAACTACCAAATTTTAATAAAAATAAATAAACTATATATATAAATTAATAATTGTATATAGTTGATGAAATATAATATATGATATATTTGAAAATATAAATAATTTTATGTATAAAATTATAACATTTACTAAAAAAGAGAATATTAAAAATATTTTTATTTAAAAAGTTGTTTATTTTATTTTAAAAATATTTTAATTATTTATATTACAATAATCAAATATCCGGGTCTTGCTAACCTGTTGGATAGTGGGGAAGAGTTGGACATAAGAACTACTTACACAAATTTAAAATGGGTATATACGCCAACTAATCAACAACACTAACATTTTATAATTTAATTAAGTTAAAATTACATATGCAAACTAAACAAACAAAACCCAAATTTATAAAATCATTTTATAATTTGGGTTATTCTTATATCCAAACACCAAATAGTTATTCATGTATACAATCACTTCTATATTTAATTTATCTATTTTTATTCTTTCTAAATAAATAATCAATTAATTCTCTACAATCCTTTCTTTATCTAATATTTCTCTACAATCCTTTCCTTATCTAATATTGTGATTTTAATAGTATTAATTATGATTCTCCTATCATTTTTGTTTGATATTATTTTTAAATTATTTGGAATTATTATATAATACATACGATTAAAAAAATTATAGATTTTTTATGCATATGCTGTGATTTGAATTTTTATAAAAGGACACATATTAACTCAATTCAATAAGGAAAAAGTGTGTTCAATATCTCACATCGGTAGAGAATAGAGATGTCAATCGGATCGATGACCTGCAGGATAGGTACAAGTAAATCCGACATAGGGTGGATATAGACATAAACTTTTATGCACATTAAAAAGCAGACATCATGAACAAGCCCATAGTGGACCGCGGGTATATAGGACTTTGTTCGCAAATTGATGGATCGACCGCAAACTACCAAATTTTAATAAAAATAAATAAACTATATATATAAATTAATAATTGTATATAGTTGATGAAATATAATATATGATATATTTGAAAATATAAATAATTTTATGTATAAAATTATAACATTTACTAAAGAGAGAATATTAATAATATTTTTATTTAAAAAGTTGTTTATTTTATTTTAAAAATATTTTAATTATTTATATTACAATAATCAAATATCTGGGTCTTGCTAACCTGTTGAACAGTGGGGAAGAATTGGACATAAGAACTACTTACACAAATTTAAAATGGGTATATACGCCGACTAATACACAACACTAACATTTTATAATTTAATTAAGTTAAAATTACATATGCAAACTAAACAAACAAAATCTAAAAACAAACAAAACCCAAATTTATAAAATCATTTTATAATTTGGGTTATTCTTATATCCAAACACCAAATAGTTATTCATGTATACAATCACTTCCATATTTAATTTATCTATTTTTATTCTTTCTAAATAAATAATCAATTAATTCTCTACAATCCTTTCTTTATCTAATATTTCTCTACAATCCTTTCTTTATCTAATATTGTGATTTTAATAGATTTAATTATGATTCTCCTATCATTTTTGTTTGATATTATTTTTAAATTATTTGGAATTATTATATAATTCATACGATTAATAAAATTATAGATTTTTTATGCATATGCTGTGATTTGAATTTTTATAAAAGGACACATATTAACTCAATTCAATAAGGAAAAAGTGTGTTCAATATCTCGCATCGGTAGAGAATAGAGATGTCAATCGGATCGATGACCTGCAGGATAGGTACAAGTAAATCCGACATAGGGTAGATATAGACATAAACTTTTATGCACATTAAAAAGCAGGCATCATGAACAAGCCCATAGTGGACCGCGGGTATATAGGACTTTGTTCGCAAATTGATGGGTCGACCGCAAACTACCAAATTTTAATAAAAATAAATAAACTATATATATAAATTAATAATTGTATATAGTTGATGAAATATAATATATGATATATTTTAAAATATAAATAATTTTATGTATAAAATTATAAAATTTACTAAAAAAGAGAATATTAAAAATATTTTTATTTAAAAAGTTGTTTATTTTATTTTAAAAATATTTTAATTATTTATATTACAATAATCAAATATCCGGGTCTTGCTAACCTGTTGAACAGTGGGGAAGAATTGGACATAAGAACTACTTACACAAATTTAAAATGGGTATATACGCTAACTAATCAACAACACTAACATTTTATAATTTAATTAAGTTAAAATTACATATGCAAACTAAACAAACAAAATCTAAAAAAAAACAAAAACCAAATTGATAAAATCATTTTATAATTTGGGTTATTCTTATATCCAAACACCAAATAGTTATTCATGTATACAATCACTTCTATATTTAATTTATCTATTTTTATTCTTTCTAAATAAATAATCAATTAATTCTCTACAATCCTTTCTTTATCTAATATTTCTCTACAATCCTTTCCTTATCTAATATTATGATTTTAATAGTATTAATTATGATTCTCCTATCATTTTTGTTTGATATTATTTTTAAATTATTTGGAATTATTATATAATACATACGATTAATAAAATTATAGATTTTTTATGCATATGCTGTGATTTGAATTTTTATAAAAGGACACATATTAACTCAATTCAATAAGGAAAAAGTGTGTTCAATATCTCACATCGGTAGAGAATAGAGATGTCAATCGGATCGATGACCTGCAGGATAGGTACAAGTAAATCCGACATAGGGTGGATATAGACATAAACTTTTATGCACATTAAAAAGCAGGTATCATGAACAAGCCCATAGTGGACCGCGGGTATATAGGACTTTGTTCGCAAATTGATGGGTCGACCGCAAACTACCAAATTTTAATAAAAATAAATAAACTATATATATAAATTAATAATTGTATATAGTTGATGAAATATAATATATGATATATTTGAAAATATAAATAATTTTATGTATAAAATTATAACATTTACTAAAAAAGAGAATATTAAAAATATTTTTATTTAAAAAGTTGTTTATTTTATTTTAAAAATATTTTAATTATTTATATTACAATAATCAAATATCCGGGTCTTGCTAACCTGTTGGATAGTGGGGAAGAGTTGGACATAAGAACTACTTACACAAATTTAAAATGGGTATATACGCCAACTAATCAACAACACTAACATTTTATAATTTAATTAAGTTAAAATTACATATGCAAACTAAACAAACAAAACCCAAATTTATAAAATCATTTTATAATTTGGGTTATTCTTATATCCAAACACCAAATAGTTATTCATGTATACAATCACTTCTATATTTAATTTATCTATTTTTATTCTTTCTAAATAAATAATCAATTAATTCTCTACAATCCTTTCTTTATCTAATATTTCTCTACAATCCTTTCCTTATCTAATATTGTGATTTTAATAGTATTAATTATGATTCTCCTATCATTTTTGTTTGATATTATTTTTAAATTATTTGGAATTATTATATAATACATACGATTAAAAAAATTATAGATTTTTTATGCATATGCTGTGATTTGAATTTTTATAAAAGGACACATATTAACTCAATTCAATAAGGAAAAAGTGTGTTCAATATCTCACATCGGTAGAGAATAGAGATGTCAATCGGATCGATGACCTGCAGGATAGGTACAAGTAAATCCGACATAGGGTGGATATAGACATAAACTTTTATGCACATTAAAAAGCAGACATCATGAACAAGCCCATAGTGGACCGCGGGTATATAGGACTTTGTTCGCAAATTGATGGATCGACATAAACTACCAAATTTTAATAAAAATAAATAAACTATATATATAAACTAATAATTGTATATAGTTGATGAAATATAATATACGATATATTTGAAAATATAAATAATTTTATGTATAAAATTATAACATTTACTAAAGAGAGAATATTAATAATATTTTTATTTAAAAAGTTGTTTATTTTATTTTAAAAATATTTTAATTATTTATATTACAATAATCAAATATCTGGGTCTTGCTAACCTGTTGAACAGTGGGGAAGAATTGGACATAAGAACTACTTACACAAATTTAAAATGGGTATATCGCCACTAATACACAACACTAACATTTTATAATTTAATTAAGTTAAAATTACATATGCAAACTAAACAAACAAAATCTAAAAACAAACAAAACCCAAATTTATAAAATCATTTTATAATTTGGGTTATTCTTATATCCAAACACCAAATAGTTATTCATGTATACAATCACTTCCATATTTAATTTATCTATTTTTATTCTTTCTAAATAAATAATCAATTAATTCTCTACAATCCTTTCTTTATCTAATATTTCTCTACAATCCTTTCTTTATCTAATATTGTGATTTTAATAGATTTAATTATGATTCTCCTATCATTTTTGTTTGATATTATTTTTAAATTATTTGGAATTATTATATAATTCATACGATTAATAAAATTATAGATTTTTTATGCATATGCTGTGATTTGAATTTTTATAAAAGGACACATATTAACTCAATTCAATAAGGAAAAAGTGTGTTCAATATCTCAGCATCGGTAGAGAATAGAGATGTCAATCGGATCGATGACCGCAGGATAGGTACAAGTAAATCCGACATAGGGTAGATATAGACATAAACTTTTATGCACATTAAAAGAGCATCATGAACAAGCCCATAGTGGACCGGGTATATAGGACTTTGTTCGCAAATTGATGGGTCGATAAACTACCAAATTTTAATAAAAATAAATAAACTATATATATAAATTAATAATTGTATATAGTTGATGAAATATAATATATGATATATTTTAAAATATAAATAATTTTATGTATAAAATTATAAAATTTACTAAAAAAGAGAATATTAAAAATATTTTTATTTAAAAAGTTGTTTATTTTATTTTAAAAATATTTTAATTATTTATATTACAATAATCAAATATCCGGTCTTGCTAACCTGTTGAACAGTGGGGAAGAATTGGACATAAGAACTACTTACACAAATTTAAAATGGGTATATACGCTAACTAATCAACAACACTAACATTTTATAATTTAATTAAGTTAAAATTACATATGCAAACTAAACAAACAAAATCTAAAAAAAAACAAAAACCAAATTGATAAAATCATTTTATAATTTGGGTTATTCTTATATCCAAACACCAAATAGTTATTCATGTATACAATCACTTCTATATTTAATTTATCTATTTTTATTCTTTCTAAATAAATAATCAATTAATTCTCTACAATCCTTTCTTTATCTAATATTTCTCTACAATCCTTTCCTTATCTAATATTATGATTTTAATAGTATTAATTATGATTCTCCTATCATTTTTGTTTGATATTATTTTTAAATTATTTGGAATTATTATATAATACATACGATTAATAAAATTATAGATTTTTTATGCATATGCTGTGATTTGAATTTTTATAAAAGGACACATATTAACTCAATTCAATAAGGAAAAAGTGTGTTCAATATCTCACATCGGTAGAGAATAGAGATGTCAATCGGATCGATGACCTGCAGGATAGGTACAAGTAAATCCGACATAGGGTGGATATAGACATAAACTTTTATGCATATTAAAAAGCAGACATCATGAACAAGCCCATAGTGGACCGCGGGTATATAGGACTTTGTTCGCAAATTGATGGGTCGACCGCAAACTACCAAATTTTAATAAAAATAAATAAACTATATATATAAATTAATATCTGTATATAGTTGATGAAATATAATATATGATATATTTGAAAATATAAATAATTTTATGTATAAAATTATAAAATTTACTAAAAAAGAGAATATTAAAAATATTTTTATTTAAAAAGTTGTTTATTTTATTTTAAAAATATTTTAATTATTTATATTACAATAATCAAATATCCGGGTCTTGCTAACCTGTTGAACAGTGGAGAAGAGTTGGACATAAGAACTACTTACACAAATTTAAAATGGGTATATACGCCAACTAATCAACAACACTAACATTTTATAATTTAATTAAGTTAAAATTACATATGCAAACTAAACAAACAAAATCTAAAAACAAACAAAACCCAAATTTATAAAATCATTTTATAATTTGGGTTATTCTTATATCCAAACACCAAATAGTTATTCATGTATACAATCACTTCCATATTTAATTTATCTATTTTTATTCTTTCTAAATAAATAATCAATTAATTCTCTACAATCCTTTCTTTATCTAATATTTCTCTACAATCCTTTCCTTATCTAATATTGTGATTTTAATAGTATTAATTATGATTCTCCTATCATTTTTGTTTGATATTATTTTTAAATTATTTGGAATTATTATATAATACATACGATTAATAAAATTATAGATTTTTTATGCATATGTTGTGATTTGAATTTTTATAAAAAAAGACATATATTAACTCAATTCAATAAGGAAAAAGTGTGTTCAATATCTCACAACGGTAGAGAATAGAGATGTCAATCGGATCGATGACCTGCAGGATAGGTACAAGTAAATCCGACATAGGGTGGATATAGACATAAACTTTTATGCACATTAAAAAGCAGACATCATGAACAAGCCCATAGTGGACCGCGGGTATATAGGACTTTGTTCGCAAATTGATGGGTCGACCGCAAACTACCAAATTTTAATAAAAATAAATAAACTATATATATAAATTAATAATTGTATATAGTTGATGAAATATAATATATGATATATTTTAAAATATAAATAATTTTATGTATAAAATTATAACATTTACTAAAAAAGAGAATATTAAAAATATTTTTATTTAAAAAGTTGTTTATTTTATTTTAAAAATATTTTAATTATTTATATTACAATAATCAAATATCCGGGTCTTGCTAACCTGTTGAACAGTGGGGAAGAGTTGGACATAAGAACTACTTACACAAATTTAAAATGGGTATATACGCCAACTAATCAACAACACTAACATTTTATAATTTAATTAAGTTAAAATTACATATGCAAACTAAACAAACAAAATCTAAAAACAAACAAAACCCAAATTTATAAAATCATTTTATAATTTGGGTTATTCTTATATCCAAACACCAAATAGTTATTCATGTATACAATCACTTCCATATTTAATTTATCTATTTTTATTCTTTCTAAATAAATAATCAATTAATTCTCTACAATCCTTTCTTTATCTAATATTTCTCTACAATCCTTTCCTTATCTAATATTGTGATTTTAATAGTATTAATTATGATTCTCCTATCATTTTTGTTTGATATTATTTTTAAATTATTTGGAATTATTATATAATACATACGATTAATAAAATTATAGATTTTTTATGCATATGCTGTGATTTGAATTTTTATAAAAGGACATATATTAACTCAATTCAATAAGGAAAAAGTGTGTTCAGTATCTCACATCGGTAGAGAATAGAGATGTCAATCGGATCGATGACCTGCAGGATAGGTACAACTAAATCCGACATAGGGTGGATATAGACATAAACTTTTATGCACATTAAAAAGCAGGCATCATGAACAAACCCATAGTGGACCGCAGGTATATAGGACTTTGTTCGCAAATTGATGGGTCGACCGCAAACTACCAAATTTTAATAAAAATAAATAAACTATATATATAAATTAATAATTGTATATAGTTGATGAAATATAATATATGATATATTTTAAAATAAAAATAATTTTATGTATAAAATTATAACATTTACTAAAAAAGAGAATATTAAAAATATTTTTATTTAAAAAGTTGTTTATTTTATTTTAAAAATATTTTAATTATTTATATTACAATAATCAAATATCCGGGTCTTGCTAACCTGTTGGACAGTGGGGAAGAGTTGGACATAAAAACTACTTACACAAATTTAAAATGGGTATATACGCCAACTAATCAACAACACTAACATTTTATAATTTAATTAAGTTAAAATTACATATGCAAACTAAACAAACAAAATCTAAAAATTTATAAATTATGTGAAAAATTGACCACAAAATATTAAACAGTAAAATATAAATATTTGTTACAATGATTAAAAAAACATTGACCCGCGGTGTACTGCGGGTTCAACTCTAGTATATATTAAACCTTTATAATTATGAGAGTCAATATAATATTTTTCAGTCCATAAACTCTTGTCACTCTAATGATAACCCAAAATTTTCAATCTAATATCGATTGTACATAAATATTTTCGAAAATAAAAATTTTGAAAAAAAATTCTAACCAGGGCATATATATAATTTACTACTTAGTTTATATAATATCTTTGTTGCGTTACTATCTAGATTAGATCTTTCCTTTTTTTTTTCGTCAGTCTACATTACATCTAAACCCATGTTTAACCCAACTAAATGCTAAACGCACAATTTCTAAAATAGAAACTCGTGTGTAGAAATTTACAAATAAAAAATCAAGGTGTAGATCGATACATACGGCAAACATAATAGTCTACGGACTACGGTTTATTTTTTAACATTTTTATTGGTTAAAGAAGATACTAGGTAGGTACGTTGTCGTCACAATCATTGATAAAGTTATGTGGTGAGAATATATTGGCTTTGGGTACAGAGAACTAAGGCATGTTCTATTCTTTAATACACATATTGAAAGTTTGAAATCTCATTATACACAAATGTCGGTTTTCGTCAATTTTTATTAGTTTACTATTTACCAAATTATTTTAACCATCTAATATAAAAATAAACCGAATTTAAACTAATTATAATCCAATTACAACAAAAAATAAACCCTAAAATCAAAAATCCCCAAATCGAAAAATTCTCAAGTCCAAAATCAAAATAATTATAATAAAATAGGGTATTTTCTGGTTTAAGTATATGAAATCAGGTTAAATTTGGTTTAGAGCTGGAATTAAGTGGTAAAATATTTTTTGGTTAACAGTTAACCTATAAAAACTAGAGATTATGGGTATTTAAGCTTTGAACTATCAATATCTGTGTATTAAGCATTCAAACTTTCAATATGTGTGTATTAAGGATTCAAACTTTCAATTTGTGTGTATTGAAAAATGAAACTTATGTTTCGTATGCATATAGAACGTGGCTTAGTTCTGGTGTGTATCTGATCGTATATAATACTATTCCTGTTGAAATACATTGTTCGCCTATTGGCTTTTTTATTTTTATATTGGCCTATTCATGCAAAGTAGCCAAGGTTGAATTATTCTAACGATTTACTGCTCTGAACGGTGAATTCGTTGGCCTGACTTCGAAGTCTCATGCTCTCATCTTTGAAGTCACCCTTTACGAAAGTAGACCAGAGAAATTTCAACCAAAGGGAAAAAAGTCAAGTCAACGGTATAGTCTTTCTATTTAAATAATATTAAATTTGTATATATGATGTAATATATATAAAATATGTACTATATCATATTACTATTCACCGGATAGTTAAAGTTCTACACACATTATTCCAAAAGTTCTACAACCAAATTGTTTTTTTTTTTGGGTATGCATCCAACATTATATCCTTAATGTACATATTTCAAGTTTTACTATACCTCTTCACGTTATAAGAAATAGCATTTGATTCTATAAGAAATAGCATTTAATTCTATTAAAATAGAATTGATTAATGTTCTATCAATATATTCACCAATATAACATTGTATTATGTGTTTTCTTAATAAAATAAAATATGTTTTCACTCAAAAAGTATATTTGTTTCCTTAATCTTAATCTGATTCTCTCAAATACTTTTAATCTTAACAGTAAAACCGTTGCATTTTATGAATAAATTATTTTTTTGAATAAATTTTACCTTCAAAATAATAAAACATATATTTATTTCATTACACAAAGTCAAAAGACTCAAAACAGGCATGTGAAATAAAAATTAAATTTTATTTTATAAGAGACTATATTCGAAACCGCGGTATACCGCAGGTCAATTGTTTTGATATAAATTTGTAGTCTTTTATGTTTCTTTATTGTTTACAAATATTTTTATTTTGTTCGTTTAATAAATATTATAGTTTTTTAGTTTTTTTTACAGTTTATATTATATTTAATATGATTTCAATAGCAAATGAAAAATACATGTTGTGGTAAATGTAGTCATATTTCGGTCAGCGATTGTCCAGAGACACCGGAACTGTATGCGACGTATTCTAAATAGTAGTTTGACGTTAAATGGTGATATGAGAATCATATAAATTAGAACTTTATCTCCATTTCTATCTTCTGTGATGACTATTGTCTCTAAAATATATCAGCTATTTATGTAATCTGCAATATAGTTTCATTGCATAATCCACCTTTAAAATCTAAGTTCTATAGCAACATAATAGGAGCACCGACTTTCAAACGTAAACTATGCATTGATAAATCCAAGATTTGATAGAGTTTAAAAGATCAAAAAAATTTAGCCGATGTGAGATATTGAACAAACACATTATTTTCTTCATCGACTGAGTAATTTATGTTTGTTTTTAAAAATTTGGATCACAATATATGTAGAACAAATCTAAAACTTTATTAATTGGGTAGAGAAATTTTAGAAAATTTGAAATTAGTGTTAGTTTTCATACTATTTTAAAAAATTTATTTTTATTAGATATACAGATTTTTTGGATGTAGAAATAAGTAAAGATGTGTTTGGAAATAATGATAATTCAAATGTACATTACTTTTAATAGTATAGAGATAGATTTATATAATTTTAGTTAATAGAAATATGTTTAAATACATATTTAAAATTATTTCATTTAAGTACTCTTGAAAATTTGATAGTAGATCCAGGAGTATTTTTTTAATAGTACAGAGATACAATCAAAATATTATGAAAGATGGCAGAAGTACAATGCACTAATTAATGTGGTCATGTGACTTAATCATAGTTGTTTCCATTTTCGTTTGATGTGATTTATCTTTTATTAATATCAATATTCAATTCTTTTTATCAGTGTTTTTTTCAACGACGTACATTATGTAAATTTGAATTTAAATAAAGATATCCTACATGAAAAATGAAGAACATTCTTCTATACTTGATAATTCATCATTTAAGTACGAATGAGAAATTTCATATGTCTGACTATTGAATACATATTTTAAATTAACTAGTTTGAATTTAATTCTTTTATCAACCATAAAAGCATAAAAAATAAAACCAATCAAACCCCCAATTATAAGAATATTCACGTCATGGTTATGAGATTATATATACTATTAATTGAGAATCAAACTTTGTAAAAAGACTTTTCAAATGTAAACATTTACATAACATTATTTTTAGGATTTTAAATACAATCATTAAGGGTATAATAGTAATCATAAAATTAATATAATTAATTTTTTTTGAATAATTATTAGTTTCCAAAAATTAAACTTACTTTCTCTCTCTTTACTAATTATGGACGAAAATAAAATTTAATTTATAATAATTGTTAACCAATTAGAATTTAATTTTAATAAAGATTTGAAATTTAACAACATCATATTATTTATTTTTGTTAATATAAATGGAAGATTTGGTTAAAATTTAAAATTATAATTCTCCAACCATTTTTGTTTGATCTTATTTCTAATTTGATTTGAATTGTTATATAATACATATAACTAATACATGTTCTAGAATCTTTTTTGCATATATTGTAATTCGAATTTTAAAATAGACATATACTCCCTCTGTTTCAAATTATAAGTTGTTTTAGAGGTTTTTTTTTGTTTCAAAATATAAGTTGTTTTTCAAAACCAAGACAAAAAGTTTTACTTTTAGAATCACTTTATTCTCTTCTTTTGTTTCTTTTTCTTTTTTAAATTATTTTTCTTTCTTTTTCTATAATTAATTACTTAGACAAAATCATGAGTTTTTATTGAGAGTACAAAAAGCAAAATAAACCTTAATATGTGTGCATTCAGCCAAAACAACTTATAATTTGAAACAGAGGGAGTATTACTCAATCGTTGAAAAACTTGTGTTTAACGTCCCACATCGGCTAAATATTTTGGACAATGGTTCACAGTCATATTATAAAAATATATCAAAATGATTAATCCAAATGGAAATGAGTAGAAAACATGACTTAACGACTTAGCAAACATCCAAATTTAAAAGTTTTATCCATTTTAATATTGTTTTTTAGTTGAACTGATAGTTTTGCCTAAAATAATAAATTTTAAAAATATTTAATTCAAAACAAAAATCAATACTAGAAATATTCAACCCTTATAAAATATTAAAATATAAATAATATATAAATTCTATAAAATATTATTAATATATAATTTACAAAAACTATTATGAAAATTTTAAGTTTAAATATTATTAATATCTAAGTGTTATAAATGTTTAAAATGTTATTATTATTTAAACTATATAACCAGTTAAAAATTAAATAGTTATATGAGTATTTCACTTGATTATAAATTAATATGAATTTAATTAAATATATATCTTTGTTTTTATGATTTATTTTATTATTTTAAATAGATATATATCACCCATATTATATAAAAAGTTGAATTTCGTTTTTCTTTTAGTAAAAATATATCAAAATTTTAATTATTTAAAATAAGTAAACAATATATTATACCATAAAATTTAATAATTTATATGATTTAATTTTTTTTATAATAAAATTATAGAATACTCTACAAAAACCAAAACCGATTCAAAGCGAACCAAATTAACTACAGTTTTGATCTGGTTTTAATTATTAAACTATAAAACTAAAAAAAATCGAACTGTACTAAACCATATTTTAATGGGTTTTTAAATAGTTTTATTTTTGTAAACCGATAAACCATAAAACTAAAAATAGCTGAATTGTAACCAAACCATAAACCGTCCACTCCGATGTTCTCGTTAATCCTAATTTTTTATTTAGTTAGAAAAGGAAAAATGGGTAAAAAACTCTGACCTTTTTCAAAAATATTAAAAAAACCCTCAACTTTTTTGTGGGATTTTAAATCCTCACATTTTAATAAATGGTGAAATAAACCCTCAATATTATCAAACCAATAAGTACATCATTATATTAAAATATAAATAAATAAATAAATTTTGATTTAGGATTTCTTTTGAGAAATTTGAGTTTGTGATTTTTTTCCCAAATTTGAGTTTTCTGACTAAAATAGTATTATAGATTAGCACATTCCGTGTTTTGATTCGAATTTGTTCGAACTTTTCGTTTTGAATAACTAGCTAAAAGTAATTAATAATGTCGCTTTTGAAATATTTTTAAGTTATACTTTAAATATATCTTAATTTTATGTATTTAAATTAAAAATATTTTGGTGTGGAAATTTATGTACTTTCATAAGAATATAATTTTTCTGTTTGTTTTCATGTTAATAAGTTTATGTGACTAAACCAAATAAATATTTATTAACATAAAATTCATATTTGATAATACTCGATAAAATTTATTTTCATATTATAGTAAAATTCATAAAATTCATATTCAATATATTTCATTTCGTAAGAATTTAATTATTCTATTAACATAAACCATCAATATTATTAAGATATTTATTTTTGTAAAACTTGTATGCATGAAATCTTTTTCAGCGGATAATCATAAATATGTGTTTTTTCAAATTATTAAACTATTGTCGTAAATAAATTAAAATTATGAAAACTGCTGTATATGTTAAAATATTCCATATGTTAAATAAAAATTAGAAAAAATAGTAATGTACTAAATCAATTAGGAAAAAAATAAAAAATCCAAAAATGTTAGAGAGTAAGTGATAGCTTAAGAAAATATTAACACCAGGAAAAGCAATATTTACATATCTTATGTACATGTATATTTTTATTTAAAAAAATAGAAAAGAAAAAGTAAATGACAATTATTTTAAAACAAATAAAAATTACAAGAAGTATGAACAGAAAATTATCGGAATGGTCATTTACAAATAAAAAGAGAGTGATATAAATGTTAAGAGAAATAACTGCTATTTAAAAAAAAGATCATGACCGACAAAAGAAATAATAAAATATATGATGTACATATCTATTCGCAGTTGAAAAATAAAAAAATAAAAACAAAATAAAAATCAAGAAAAGTTTAAAAAGTTTGAAAACAAATAAAAATTAAAAATATTTATTGTATTTGCTATTTGTAAATTTTAAGAACCAAACAAACGACATAGATTCAGAGAAAATCTTACATATGTAAATAGATTTAAATTAAAAAAATACAAATATGAAAAAATAAAATCATATGAATATGTTAATAAATATTGAACCGAATATGAATTTATGTTAATAAATGTTTATTTGATTTCGTCACACAAACTTATTAACATGAAAACAAACAAAATTATTTTTATTATTATAAAAGTACATAAACTTCTACACCAAACTATTTTTAATTGAAAAACATAAAATTAAGATATATTTAAAATATAACTACTTTTAGTTAGTTATTCAAAAAGAAAAATTCGAACAAATTCAAATCAAAACACGGAATGTGCTAATCTATAATAATATTTTTGTTAAAAAAACTCAATTTTGAGAAAAATAAATCACAAACTCAAATTTGGAAAATTTTTTAATAACCCAAATTTTATTTATTTATTTCTAATTTAATATAATGATGTATTTATTTTTTTGTAATAGTTAGAGTTTATTTCACCGTTTATTAAAAAGTGAGGGTTTAAAAACCCACAAAAAAAAATAAGAGTTTTTTTAATGTTTTTGGAAAATATGAGGGTTTTTTTACCCATTTTTCCGTTAGAAAAAGCAAAACTAAACTTTTTATTTTTGCCGTTTTGCCGTATAAATAACCCAGCTTCGTTATTCTACAAAAGGCCCATCCAACGAACATTTCTTGGGCCCATTAGCCCATTAAGTTCAGGATAAAGATAAGAACTTGGTTCGTCTCTATGGACAGAAAAACCAGAGAAAGAAAAGAAAACAAAAACGATCATTTAATTCAAGAATCATAGGAAGCAGAAGATGAAGAGAATTCCTCGTATCAAATTTCCTCAGAGACATTCTATTTCATCAGGTTTACTTTTTTCTTTGTTCCTTAGATCCTCAATTTTTCTTTTTTATAGTAGATTCTCTTACACTTCTCTTTTTTCCCTTTGATTCTTTTTTTTTTTTTGAAATTAAAATAAAGTTTTCCCTTTGATTTTTGCTTTAATAAAAACTCATCACTAGCTTTATTCCCGTTCTTATCGACCTCTTTTTCCCTGTGAAATTTCTCAGGTTCTGGACCGGCGCCGGGATCTGTTCCCGGCGGAAAGAAAAATGTGACGGCGAGTTCAGATGTCCCGGCAGCTCCCAAGAACATTGCTGATGGAGGAAAAGCATCTCTTCAGCCCAAACGCACACCTGTCTCCGACAAGGAAATCGAATCTATAATGGTAAGATTATAATTAATTGTTAATATACCCTTGGATGAAAAAGAAAAAAAAAACATTTTTTTATTAACTTAACCTTTTTTACTTTGAATTTTTACAGTTGGGTGGTTGCATCTAACATTTCGGAGTTTGAAGATTTGATGAACACTTTGGGTTCTCGGCTGGTGAAGTTTATTATGCTCTTTTAAGTGTTTTTAAATGTAAAGAAATAACTAATAATAATGTAGAGAATATGATGATTTCGTATGAATTATGCTCTTTCTATTCATCAAAAAAAAAGGTCGTTCGAGTTTTCTACATTATTATTTGTCTTCACAATTTTTTATTAAGCCACACTAGGTAACAAATTTTGAGAGTCAATTGGAAGAATAATATGTGCAACATACAAAATTAAGTAAATAACAAAAAATACAGGTCAGGTTACATTCATAATTGACTTTTTATCTACTTTAAACGTAGTTGTGTCTAATATAGTTTTCATTTTAAGCTCAAGTCTTAGTCTAGTGTGCATTATTGCTTCTATATTAAAGTCATTTCTAAATGGAACCACTAATAGCTCGAGTTTAAGCTCACAAAGGTGTTACCTGAATAAAATGTAATATTTTTGTTTGATCAAACAAAATGACAAACGACTCAAGCAGCAAAAGAGAGCTCTGAAGCAACAAAATACACACAAGAGTTTCAAGAACCAAATAAAACAAACTCAATTTACAGTTCTTCTGATTCATGTGCAAGCAAACAAACACGATCGGAAAAAGGTCTCAATCAAGAAAAAAGGTCTCAATCAAGCTTTTAAGATAAAGATGATGAGTATGAAGATGTTCAATCCAATTAGGCTAAAGAATCTTGGGGGTCCTTGTAGAAACAAACTCTGTTTTGAGTTGAGTTTAAGCATTGCACTTACCAAATCAGAGCACAAATCTCGCATAAGATCGCAATGACCGTTAAAATTTTGCTGTGGATCTACAAAAGATGAGAAAGATTTTTAAAAAGATTTTGAACACTACTCAGATTGGAACTTGCAGTTACCTAATTTAGGAACTAAACATAGTTATAGGTCATAGTATGAGAGAGCAAGAACATACCAAGAGAGCACAAATGAGTGCAACAACGACGCAGCCGATATAAATGGATGTAGCGTAGATACGAACAGGGTCGAACATCATATTCATCTGTTGCTCAGGTCCCATTAGAAAGGCTGTGCTGCCAAAAGAAAAAGCATTGATCTCTTACAGTTTTAAAAAAAAGAATAACACAGTGAATGTAGAATCGGCAAGAGATTTCGTTAGATACTAAGATATGTATAAAAGACTATATCATCACATTCTTGTCAAGTAGATACACAAGCAAAACAAAGCGAAGACGGGAACATATCTATAGTTCTATCCATTTCCATGGCTAGAATCATAAAGAAAAATGCTTAAGCTAGAAGAAAAATACTATGAAAGTTGTAAAATGGCTTTCAAGTATAAATTGGATGAATCATTGTTCTGATAACAAATCTCTGAAAGGATTATTCACCAATCACCAACAAAATATCAAGGATATAAGCATGAGAAATCAAAATGACTAAACCTAACTGAAAATTCATCCTAATCACAAAAAAAAAAGAGATGAGCATAGAACCATTCAAATATATAAATGTTAAAGAATTGAAATCACAAATTCTCAAACTTCTCAACATTTCAAGCAAAAACATTCCTTCTAATAGCAAGAACATTTCCAAATGTGAAGAGAAGAGCAAATTTGATTGGGATAGTAAATACAATCATAGACTGCACAAGAATAAGAAGAAGATGAAATATTAATGCTTAACAATATCAGAAACAGGAACTTTAATTAATCGCAAAAATTTCAACTTCTATGAATGAAATTGGAAGACTACAAAGCATTTGGATCATTTACCAGAAACATGAGAAGCAAACCAGTGGCCAAAGACGCGGAGGATGCGTACAACTTCTATGTTTGATCAAACCTGGATTTGTGTGAGAGAACAAAGACCTTCCCATCCATCTTCTAAGAAACTATCGGTGGTCCCATCACCGTCTCCGCCACCTGAGAAGAGCTCGTTCAGCTTCTGCATCTTGATTACTGTTTCTTCCGATGATCGGAGAAATTATTATTAAGCTGAAAGGTTTTAAAAGAGTTCAATGTAGAAGAAAAGTTCCTATTGGGCCACGTTCAGCCCAAATTCAATTATTGTTTGTTAATTAGTAGTACAAATGACATATATGATGTGTATTAACAAACATTCATCTCTATCTCTATTTCTTCCCTTTTTTTTTTTTTTTTTTGATAAAATTCTCTATCTCTACTTCATTGCTAATCTATTCATAAAGTGGTAGCAGATGGAAATGTTAAATCTCTTTATCTTAAAGGTTTTTCTTGGGTTAATTAAAAACTTATGGATCTATCTTTTCACATTCGGAGAGTATATACGGTTTATCCGTTTTATTAACAAGTTTGTACCTAATGCCAAATATGGTATAATCAATACTTTCAATTTTTGTTTTTAATGTGAACTGCGAGATAAATTTAAAGTAGAGATATTTAAGTCAGAAAAAATTATCAGAAGAGGGAAAATTAATTAACGAAAAACTACTATCATATTCTTTTTTTTTTTCAATTGTATGTTGCTATGGGTTGCAATTTTCCAGATGAATGGAAACTTCCTTCATTTTTTGCTGTTCCACATTGGTAGGAAAATGAGGAATGAGAGTTAGGGACTACAAAAATAATCAAATAACTTCAACATTCACTAAAAACAAAATCCACATTTTACTATGAAACAGCTGGCAAAACAAAATCCTAAGACCATAAATGGTAATGGTTATTGGCTTCAGATGGACATACAAAACGTGAAATTTGTGCAACTAAACATTTACGAGTGGTCCCATAACAAAAAATTTGGCTTAGCTCAGCTCTGATACCATATTTGAAATGGGTTTAACTCATATTCAAAAAGTAACTTAAGAGTGGAAGATTACCGCATATTTTATAAAAATCGCATTGCTCAAACATCCGATCCGTGTGGGACAATTTTAATAATGTTAGTGGATAAAAGTTTTTTTGATCTAAATTTGATCCAAGATCCGATCCAATCCAAAAAATAGAATATCCAAAGTTTTCATATCCAAATTTGAATATTTTAGTTTAAAAATTAGGATATATGAATCTGCTGTGGATCCGTTTTTAATATAATGTTTAATAAAATGTATATATATATTATATAATAAATAGAAGAATGGATCAATATATTGAAATTTTATATGTTTTTAAAAATCGCATAATAAATTTGTTCTAAAATATTTATAAAAATCAATTTAAAATATTTGATATACTACTTCTATTAAATCTTATTTTATGATTAATTTTATTATTATTTAGATATTTAAGACGAATCCGAAGTTTGATGTACCCGTTAGTTAGTGAGAATCCAAATCCAGGTAACTATTTTTCATATCCGACATATCGAAATTCGAATGTATGCCTAGCTTTAACCCAATTGTTCAAGAAGCTACTTATTCAATAAGCTATTCAAGGTCTAAATTGAAGGCCCAAAATTTAAAAGGGAGACTTTTGAAGTCAATTTTGAGTAAACTGATAGGTGTTACGTCACTCCCATGCCTCTATATATAAGATTCTGCTATAACTTCTATAAGCGTCTGCGTTCTCAACTTATCAACTCTACCCTATATTTGTAAGTAATTTTCTTTTGTGTTTGATATAAAATAATTCTTTAGTTTTGCATCGTCAGATTAGATTAAATTCAGTTTTTACGACCTTCCAGAATCCAGACCATGAAAAAGGTCCGTATACGGAAGAGTTCCTTTTGATCAATTTTATTTTCCAAGTCCACCATTTTTAGTATAATTTCTTTCCTTTTTACGAATCAGTTTTATGTTTTTCCCCCTTTGTTCATGTCTATGTAAGAGACTAAGAGTGGTATATTAGTCTGAAAGAGCCAAGAATGTTTATATAATTTGTAGTTCGCATAAATACTATTACCTATGTTCCTAAAATATTGATTTTGTGTGAAAAAATTATGTTCTATAAATATTGATTTTCTCTATATTTTTAATTAATTAATATTAATGTTTTGTAAAGTTCAAGAAGTAATCATGAGAATATTTGAAATTATGAATTACTATTGTTTGATAATTAAATAATCAATTTTTAGAGTGAGAAAATAGTGTTTTTATAACTAATGATTATTATTTTTTAATTTGTGTGAAAACTCATAAACATCATTCTTTTAAAAACAGGGGGAGTAGTTTTTATATCTATCTAAGTTTTTCTTATCGAGGATCTAGTCATAACTAATTTACAAAGCATTTACATGTTTTACAAATTTTGCAGTGGGGATAAAAGTAGACTGGGTCGTCCAGTGGAAATCGATTTCTTTGCGTAGTTTGCGTATTCGGTTTAATTTTCGATTATTTTTTATTTTTACAGTGCAAATATTTTTCTAAAAATATATAAGAAGATGATGTACGTATATATATACCTTGGTGAAATATGTAAATGGCTTAATTATACCTAAAGATGCAGTGCATTTACTTTTTATTCTTCATATATTTACTCTTGATTTAGTTTAATGACTAATTGGCAGATAATTGCAATACAAAGGGCAAGTTATTTGTCCAATAAAATTGTTATTCGACTTAGGAAATCTTCCCAAACGATACTTACGAAGCTTTCCCGTATTATATTTAAAAAAAAAAATTAAAATTACTTATACTTTTAGATAATAAAAATATCATGATATTAATTTCTAGGTATTTTTTTGGAAATATTTAAATATGTCTACAGTGACATATAAGCGATAAGAAGAGGAAGAAGAAGAAAATAAGTACGACGAAAGTGTGGAGGAGGAGGAGCTGATGGCCTCACAAGAACAGACTTTTAGCAAAGTTGGTCCCCCTCCTATTCCCTATTTCGACTGGTAAATTTCGTTTCATTTAATATCTTCCAATTAAAAATTAATATTGAATTATTGATTATGAAAAAATAGCCAATTGTTGGAATTACATGTAGTTAAAACGAAGGGCAAACGAGTTATTCATCTAATGTAAAAACAAAACTACAAAACATAATTGCTTCAGAAACAAAAAAAAAAGTAAAAGTAAAAAGAGTAACATGATCAAACAAAAACAAGTCCTATAATAGTAGATATATACTCTGACTATTAAAAACACAAGTGTTATAAAAAAATGTTCAAAAAACTGTAAAAATTTCTTAATAACACCTAAAGGCTCAAAGCTTTCATGGCCTTTCAACTTTTTGCTTGTTCCGATCTCAAATATCTTAAATTCGATTTTCTTATATACCGACTTTACAAGCAATCACTAGGATATATAGTGGAACCCACTCTCATCCGATGGTTTTAACTCCATATGAACGATATTTCTACTACGTACTACGTGAGGTCTTTGTTTTGTTTTTTCTTTTGACGTCTACATATTTTTGCATGTGCGTTTGGAATTTTAACAATAAATAAAATTCCATAACGATAAAAAAAAAAAATCCATATCTACTGATCGATTCTATGGTGTAATTGGTTTGTTTTCTAATAGGAACAACACGCCCATGATTGGTGGGAGCGTGTTGGCTTCACTTTAGTCAAACCCCTGATTGAAAAATCAGATGGCACCATATACGGCGCCATTTTCCATAACGGCTACTACTACCACAATATTCCTTACTCGGTTGTACTTCCGCAATACGTGATTGCGTTCCGCGGAACCCTTATGACGTCACAAACTATTGCTTGTGATGTAAAAAATAACATCCGTTTCGGCTTCGAGAACCTCCATCGTGGAGACAGGTTTGTGCAGGCCATGACAGAAATCCAAAATTTTGTGATCACCCACGAAAACGCAACTGTGTGGATCACTGGACATTCTCTAGGAGCTGGTTTGACATTACTGGCAGGTAAAACCATGGCCATGTACGGAAACCCTTTGGACTCTTACATCTTCAACCCACCTATCTCATTAGCTCCTCTAGAGAAGCTATTTGAGAGTGACGAATTTAAAGGCCTTGTTCGAGTCGCCAGGGATATCTTCAAGGCTAGCATAGCCAAAGTCCTACACTATAAGGTATATACATAAATTTTTCCTTTTTTGGATAATGGGAAAATTCTGAAACCAAAAAAAACATATAATATGTATATTTATAATGAAAATTTCTAAAAAAATATACATTATTACAATTTTATTGTCAAACAGAGATCATATATTTTATAATTTCATAACCTATGGATCCATTTTCACAATAAATTGTGAAAGTTATCATTTAATTTTTTTTTTGGTCAATTAATCATTTCAACATTTAACCCTATATATAATGCGGAAACTCTGGAATTTTCCCCATGCTCTCGTGAGTATATATAATCAACTTTTAACAATAGTTGTGGAACTTGGCAAAGAATAAATAATCTCCACCCAACATAAAAGGTTTCTATGAATACATTGTAACGATTACTCTCAAATCCAATAGTTGTTTTCTTAAAAGAAACTAAATCTCATCTTGGTATTTTTTGTTGAATAATTCCATTACTTGAAGAAGAAGTTATCTCTTTTTAGAAGAAGTTATCTCTTTTTAGAAGAAGTTATAAGAGATAGAGAAAAAGAAATATACCTAAAATCTAAATAAGTAGATTTAGATGAGATTTGTAAGTTTTCCTTTTTATAATAGAATAAGGAGGTGCTTAGTTCTATTATAAATAAGAGTCTATGGAGAGTTGTTTCATAAGACCAAAAGAGAGTTTAGAGAAAGAGATTTAGTTTTGAGAGAGTTTCTAAATCTAATACAGAAAAGTTCAGGACAGGCGATATTTTTTCGAAGGGACAGTGACTTGCGTGTGAGAGCTTATTGTGATTCAGAGACAGTGACTTGCGTGTGAGAGCTTATTGTGATTCAGACTTTAGCACATGTCCACTCACACGGAAATTGTTGTTAGCTTATGTTGTGATGTTGGGACAGTCGCCGGTATCCTGGAAGACAAAGAAACAAGGCGTGGTGTCTCACTCTTCAGCCGAAGCAGAATACGGGGCCATGGCATTTACACTCAAGGAGCTTAAGTGGATGAAGTATTTACTTGCTGATCTTGGAGTGAAGCATGATGAACCTATGGAACTATATTGTGACAGTCAGGCCGTGCTACACATTGCATCAAATCCCGTCTTCTACGAGCGTACAAAACATATTGAAAGAAATTATCATAGTATGAGAGATGCAGTGCAAGAGAAGCTTATACGGACACAACATGTACGGACAACAGAACAAGTGGCTGATATCATGACCAAGGCATTGGGATGTCCGAGTTTCAACTACTTGTTGTCCAAGTTAGGTGTTTGCAACTTACACGTACCAAATTGGGGGGGGGGGATGTTGAGATAAGTCCAAGAAAGATACGAGATAAGTCCAAGCAGATACAACTATATCTCATGTAGCTGTCGATAATATTCAAGTATAGATTCAGGGTTATCTTTAAGTATGTATAAATATGTGTTGTATGTTGTTAATGAGAATCAGATTTTCCCAAGCTATCTCTTGATTTACACTTTCCAAAAATTAATTAATTAATTAATTAATTTGTAGTTTATTAGTAATTTAAAGGTCAGATATAATAATAAAAAAACAGTTGATGAGATGGCATTCTATTTAGAGAACTGATTAGAAGTTAAAGGTACTTTTAGATAAATAATTATATATATATATATGTGTGTGTATAGTTAATAAATTAAATTCTAATTAGTATCTCTATAATTCATGTTTAAAAATAAAAAAATACTAAAACGAATTTTGATATTAGTTATAGTTTTATATATAGTAAATTGATGAAATGAAACTTTAACTAAAATATTTATTTTAATAATATTTATATGATTTTAATATTTTATCGCATGTCCCCAAAATGACAGTAATTTTTTTTCCTAGACTGTAATATTTATATTATATGATATGATTTGATAAATCTGAATAGAAGTATTTGTATAATATTCGTTTCTAGGCTTCTAATAAAGGTCTACTGGTTTTTTTAATGTCTTAACAGTTATATTTTCTCCAATTATCTCTTGCAAGCCTCAAAAGTGTTTTTTTTTATTTTTTTAAAAATTATCTATTTTCTTATATATTTTTTTTGTTTATAGTTTACATTTTCTTGGTTTTGTTAAATTTTCCTGCAACGATCTTGTTCACAGGTGAATTTGTCCCTCGTTATCATAATATCATCACCGTGCCAAATATAAGTATATTACTAACTACTAAGAATATTCATGTAAAGATGATATACGTAATATCATGTATGGACCTAAATTTGCATTTTGTTCTTCACCGTTAAACTTTAAATTATTTTGATTACTAATTGGCAACGAAATGTAGGAAGAAGGAGAAACATGGGAGGAGGAGCGTCGACCCCAGCTAAATATATTTTCAGCAATAATGGCCCCTCCTATCTTACCTCTATTGATTGGTAAGCACATATACGTCCGAGACTTTTCATACATTTTAAACACATATTTTTATTTATATATTTTAACTATATATATTTATAAAAAAAAATTTACATGTATAATATATAAAAATATGTAATCTTTCTCACCCCCTATTTAAATTCAATATTTTTCCTAATTATAAATTTAAAATTTAAAATTAGGCAATGTATTTTAAAATTTATGTATATTTTTTTGAACTAATCCTTATTAATTTTTTTAAATTATAGATCATAATATTTTTGAATTAATATATACAAAATTTAATCTATTATTTATAAACATGAAACTCTTTAATTTAAGTTCATAACTTATAATAACAATTCTTTGCCAAAAAAAACTTATAATCAATTATTAATACTTTGATTTATTTTAAGAGATTTTATAAACTATCTAAATAAATATAATAAGAGTAAAATTATTAAATTAGAGTGTTTTAGATCATTTTTTAAAGAAATAACTTTTTAAATTCTTTTCAAAATTATTATATTAAACAATGTTAGTTATTATGAGAATTAAAGTGTAACTAATAAATAAACACTTGCTTATGTGTTACATTATTAGAGTATGAGAAATATTATGTGGTCTCATGAGAAAAGAGCACATTTTACTTTATATATATTAGGCTAATACATGCGCATATGCGCGAGTTTTATTAAAAATTATTTTGCTTTAATTGTTTTTTAAAATAACTTATACTTATTTACTTAAAATTATTTTGAGACTTTTAAAAAAATATGTACATTAGAATTTAAGTACTTTAAAAAAAACAAGACAAAATAATTATAACAAAACCTGCGCATAACAATTGTTATCAGTTTTCACATTTGACATTTTATGAAGAATCCACAATTATCTAATTCTTATACCTCTCGGTTGCATGTTTAAAGATGTGAATGGAGATTGAATATGACTTTTGTCAATTGGGAGTTGTATTTATAAAATCTTTTTACATGTATAATATATATGTATATATATACTTCCTTTTAAAAGAGATTGTTTTGCTTTTCTTAACCTAGGTATCAATATTGACTCCCAAGTTTTACTATTCGTATACTTTTAGTAAAAAGTTTTTTTTTTTTGGTTAGTTACTTTTAGTAAAAACTTGGGAATCAATTACAAAATTACAAAAAAAAAAAAAAAATTGACCACACCTAGTTCTAATTGATTTATAATTGGTTTGTTTTTAATAGGAGCGATTCGCACTATCGAACCTCAGTGACAGCAAGTTTGGTAAAAGGAGTGTCCATATTGGAAAAAGATAGACAAAAGAAACGGGAATCACAAGCCAAGTCCATGGTGGGAATTCTTCCATTTCCATTTACTCAAACCCTTGATCGACGAATCCGATAGCTCTATTTATGGCGCCATTTTCGAGTACAAGAAAACAAACCTCTTCAATGATTACATGAATATCCCTCATTCAAAATTACCTCCACGTTATGTCATTGTGTTCCGCGGCACAATCTTGAGGCCAAAAAGTATTAGGAGGGATTTGAAACTTGACTTCCGATGCATCCTAAACAACCTCTATAAAGACAATAGAGTTTGGCACGCCATACAAGAAATCGAAAATCATGTGGCCATACACGGAAATGAAGCTCTCTGGCTCGCCGGATACTCTTTGCGAGCCGCTATAGCGCTGTTGGTCGGGAAGATCATGATCATCAGGAATCGAATCTCCCTCGATACATACATATTCAACCCGCCCATCTCGGCTCTGCCTCTAGAGAAACTAACTGATAAAAAGATCCGTAAATTTTTGTTTCGAATCAGCGAGAATCTCATCAGGTACTTCACCTCCAAGCACCAGCACCCCCAGGTAAATAAACCTAATCTTTGTAAGAAAATGGAATGCTTGCTCTATCTACTAAAGATTATTGGTTCAATTAGTCATAGCGGACAGTCGTTGAGAACATTTTTTATTATTTTTAGGCCCAAAAAGTTCGCGCGTCTTCAATTGGAATTCATGTTAGTCATTCTAGAATTAGTGTCCCAAATTTCGTTGTAATATAGATAATAATAATATTGTTTTGACTTTACTAATGGTAGAACTATACTGATTTCCAAAGCATATGGGAAATAATGTATTATATTATGATATTTAGAGATTACAAAATAGCCATAAATATATTCAATTAATATTATTAGGAAAGTAGACGTCCGTGCATATCTCTTATTGTTAAATATATAGTTTTTTTATTATCCTATATACAAAAAAATTATTAAATAAGTTATCTTCTGTAAATAAACTTATTGCCTAATGAATAAATCCGAGAAAAACTATTACATTTCAAGGTTTCTCCAAATTTATCAATTTTTCTTACATTAAACTTCATTCTTACTTAATAAGTTTATTTTTAACAGTCACAGATTAACGAAAACGAGCCAAACATAGCATCGTGGGTACCTCATATATATGTGAACCCAAGAGATTGGATCTGTGCAGAATATATTGGTTACTTCGATCATAAAGACATCATGAATGCGATCGGAGCAGGCAAAATCGAGAATCATGGTGTAAGCTGTGGAACGTCATCAGACTTAAAACGTGTTCACCTTCTTATATCGGCCGATGTGACAATAAACAAGAACAAAATGAATGCTTGGAAAGCTCATAAGCTTGATCAGTGGTGGGAGCCAGACCCGGAACGTAGAGGAAATTGGCAGAGCCACATCGTTAGGCCCATAAAAGATGATATAGATAGGCTTGACACTATATCGTCATGTCTAATAAGTAATAAATGATCCTTAGAGCAACTTCATTAGAAAGAGGAAAGAGATATAAACGCTTCTTCATACACAACCGTTTCTCATTAAATGAGAAACTCTCATGACATGACATGTGTCATCATGTGAGAGATTCTGTTTCTTTTTTATATCATAAAATTATATTAATAAAATACACTTGAGATATTCATGGGAGAATCTCTCCCAATGAGGTTGCTCTCAGTTGGGATATCTATTTCTTAAATTACTAGAACTTTGTTTAATGTATTTATCATTTTATTATAATTATGGATTTAATGTTCATTAATAATACTTTGTTTGTGAGTTTTTTTTTGTTGAAAATATTTTGTTTGTAAGATTGGTCTTAACTATATAACTAAAATATATTAGTATTTTAATTTGGGGGTTAAGTTTGATTTTTTTAGTATTTTATAGAGAATGTCTGAGAAATGAGCACAAAAAGAATTGGATTGAGAGATGAGAAGATAACCATTCAAATCTATGAATGTTAAGAATTGAAGTTCTGTGAAATCACGAAATGTTAATTAAATAGAAAGCTCTCGACTCTCAAGATTCGGGTAAAACATACCTTCAAATAAACATGGTTTCAACCTTTCAAATAGCAATCTTCAAGCAGATTGCATTAGGAATATTAATCTTAAAGATGTGCAAACTCATAACCGATATTTAAGTTAAAATTTTCTAGAGACTAGATAATTTATATTCAAGTGCGGAAGTGATTTAAACAATAAAACAATAAGGAGATGACACAAGATTTAACGAGGTATCGATTGGTTCTCTTTCAAACCAACCACTAGTTCTCGGCTGCAAAATACGTTTATTAGATTACTTCAAGAAGACAATACAAGATAGACTTAGAAATTAACCAAGATCTAATACATCTATCTAAACAAACATGAACTAAATGATAACAAGTAAATTCAGTTTACTCCCCTTTAATCATGGTTGTCTTTTTCTTACATAAGTCTTTGCTTAGTGCTCCTCACACCAATCACAATCTCTTCTAAACTCCAGCAGCGACGCAACTTAGAATAAAAGACTTTGTTTTCTGTTTATCTGATTTATCAATGATGAAGCGTAAAGAACAAAGAATGGTTCGTGAGTCTTATATAGAGAAACTCATCCAAAGATCTTTGACCTACAATTAATTCTGCATTGATTATTTCCTTTCTCAATAAGGAAAGAGATCAAAATATCTTGCCAAAGAAACATTAGAGAATAATAACTCAATCAAGTAATTCTAAAATAAGAGAGATTATAAACTGAAATAATGACAAGTCATAACTATTTTAATTAGAATTACAAACCAACAATTTAATTATTCTTCAATCTTCCCCTTTTTGACTAACTAAGTCATACCAAAAACTTTCTAAGAGATTGAGACAAGGAAAATAACCAGCCACAATTCCACCACCTAAACAAGTGCCAGCAAGCAAAAAAAAACAATACTAAGATGGTGGCTAAATAAAAACTCAAGTAAAGAAGTATAGATGCACTTGAGAGCTTATCTTATCTTCTAGGTTTAAACGATAAACTCAATTTTTCTTTCGCTGGAGACAAACGCTAAGTTTCTGGCTCTTTCGCTAGGCCTCTGTTCTGGTTTTGCATCTTTATCTCTATTTCATAAGTCTGTAGAGAACCAATTAACTCTTCCAGATTCATCTTTGACACATCATTAAACTCCATCATAGCTGTTTCCTTTAGAGGAAACTTTTCCGGTAGGGATGTCAACACCTTCATGACCATGTCAAATTTCGTATAGGTTTTTCCAAGAGCGAATGATTCATTGGCGATATCTCTTAGTTCTTTGTAGAACTCAGCAATAGCACTGGCAAACTGCATTAAAAACTATCAAATCTAGATTTAAGCATAATCAGTTTTGTTTGTTTAACCTTAGATGTGCCCTCATAGGTGGTTTCCAAAGCCTCCCACATTTCTTTTGATGTTTTGTAAGAAGAAATCATACGAAACTGGCCAACATCAATTGCATTGTAGATGGCATTCAAGGCTTTAGCATTGCTCGTGTCTTTCTTGAGCTCTTCGGGAGTCCAAAGAGATCTTAATTTCTTAGTCATGTTCCCTTGAGCATCACCAATCAACGGATCTGAGTACCCAACTAACACCGAGTTCCACACATCACCATCAATGGAACTGATGAATGATTGCATTCTGATTTTCCAGTAGCCATAATTTGAACCGTCTAGTAAGGGAGGACGTGTCACAGAGTTTCCTTCTCGTGGAGGGTCCATCTAGTCTCTAAACCAAAATTGAATCACTGCAAAAGTTTAAGAACTTTATCAATGACCCTGCTATGATACCAAATAAAATTTCCTAGAGACTAGATAATTTATATTCAAGTACGGAAACGATTTAAATAATAAAGCAATAAGGAGATGATACAAGATTTAACGGGGTATCGGTTGGTTCTCTTTCAAACCAATTATTAGTCCTCGGCTGCAAAATATGTTTATTAGATTACTTCAAAAAGACAATACAAGATAGATTTAGAAATTAACCAAGATCTAATACATCTATCTAAACAAACATGAACTAAAAGATAACAAATAAATTCAGTTTACTCCCCCTTAATCATATGATTAACTGTCTTTTTCTTGCATAAGTCTTTGCTTAGTGCTCTTCAGACCAATCATAATCTCTTTTCAAGGTAATCTCTTATAAAATCCAACAGCGACGCAACTTAGAATAAACGACTTTGTTTTCCATTTCTCTGGTTTATCAATAATGAAGAGTAAAGAACAAAGAATGGTTCTTAAATCTTATATAGAGAAACCCATCCAACGATCTTTGACGTACAATTAATCATGCAGCGATTCTTTCTCAATAAAGAAAGAGATCAAAATATTTTGCCTAAGAAACTTTAGAGAATAATAAATCAATCATGTAATTCTAAAACAAGAGAGATTATAATCTGAAATAATGACAAGTCATAACTATTTTAATTAGAATTACAAACGAACGATTTAATTATTCTTCATAAGCTACTTGGGATATTTTGTAGTTTGAAGGTTATTTGTGGGAAAAAAAATTGAATGGTTAAACCGTTAAAAGTGAAGGGAAGAATCAATTTGAGGGGGCTTTTCAGATATATAATATAATACGTAAACTTGAAAGTCAAATGAAGAACATTTTTGTTTGTCGTCCCACATGAAGAAATATTAAATGGCGAGGTTAAGGTTTAGCGTATGTAAATCTGTTTTTCTTGCCAATTGGATTTCAAAAAAACAAAAGAAAAGTTTTAGATATGTTTTGATTTCATGTCAACTAGAAAGAATTATATTCATGAATGGAATTTGATTTTCACTTATAACTAATTAACTATGTATAGATAAAGTCAAATGATATAAGAAACAAAATATAATTAATACTACTGTCAGTTTTTTTTTTTTTTTTTTGATTTATGTATAATACTGTCACTTTAGAAGTTTTAAACTTGTAAGAAAGCTAAGAAATAAGCAACAATAAAATAATGTTGACCATAGCTGTACGTATACTTGCTGCGAATGTAGTAAATGTTTATATTTACGTGAATTTTGGTTAAGCGAATGTAGTATCGTTGACCAAACATACAAAAATTAAACTCAAAGTTATTTTGGTAATTTCGAAAGGAATTTTTAAGGGAACAATTGTGAGTTCATTTTGAGTTATATATCCAACTTTAATGTATATCAAAGTGTATGATTTTAATACAACGTTAGTAAGTCATATATAGTGTATATTCTTTTAGGGAACAATGTATTGGTAGGCTTTAAATTAAGAATTAAGAATTAATTAGTAATTTTCCTTTTATACATTCGTTTGGACTAGTTGGTGTGGTATACTATGTAAACGAATATATTCAGGTAAGTTTTAATATCGTAGTTATGATGTAAACATTTCCTTTTATACATTCTGTTTTTAGTAGTTCTCGTAGTTATGATGTATTTTGCCTTTACGTACCTTGTGTTGAATGATTGTGAACTTATAATTTCATTAAGATAGAAGAGAAGGTTTATAGATACATCAGTCAAAGAGAGGAAATGAATCTAAACAGAGATTCAAAGAATTGAGTAACACGAAGAGATAAGTCAGACAGTTTGACTGTCATAACTAATTACACTAATACGCCCCGCAAGATGGACGGAGGTGACATAGTCCAATCTTGGAAGTGAGATCAAGAAAACGAGAGCGCGGAAGCGGCTTGGTTAAGGCATCAGCTAGCTGATCTTGAGAGCTGATGTAAGCGACGCGAAAAGATTTAGCTTGAACCTGTTCCCGAACATAATGGTAATCAAGTGCAAGATGCTTCATTCGAGAGTGGAATACTGGATTTGCCGAGAGATATGTAGCACCAATGTTATCGCAATAACGAACAGATGTATTAGTAGATTTCAACCCCAGTTCAGTCATGAGAGAAGTGAGCCAAGTTAGTTCAGACGCAGCTGCAGTGAGAGCACGATACTCAGCCTCCGTTGATGAGCGAGCAACACCAGTTTGCTTTTTCGAAGACCAAGAGATTGGTTGTTTCCCAAGATATACGATGTAAGCTCCGGTGGAAGTATAGTCATCATGGTTTCCGGCCCAGTCAGCATCCGAATAGGCGTGTAGATTAAGAGGTGTGGAAGCCCAGAAGAATATGCCTTTATCGGGGGTGCCAGCGAGATATCGAAGAACCCGTTTGACAGCCTCCCAATGTGAAGTCCTTGGTTAATGCATATATTGTGAAAGTTGCTTGACAGCAAAGGCAATATTGGGACGAGTGAGACCGAGATATTGGAGACTTCCAACAGTGGCTCGATATTCAGTTGGATCCGGGAGAAGTTCACCGGAGGAGAGTGTAAGAGGCTGAAATGAGGACATCGGTGTTGCAACAGGTTTGGCATCAGCCATCTTGGTTTTGCGGAGTAAATCAGTGATGTACTTGGTTTGCGTGAGATGCAAACCCTCTGGTGTGCGAGAAGCCTCCATGCCTAGAAAATATGAAAGTTCACCGAGATCTTTAAGAGAAAATTTTGCTGCAAGAAGGTCTATGACACGAGTAAGAGCAGCTATAGATGTTCCGGTGAGAAGGATGTCATCTACATAAATTAATATGTAGACAAAGTCGATACCCGTATGAAAAACAAACACCGATGTGTCAGCAAGAGAGTTTTTGAAGCCAATGCTGGTAAGGAAATCCTTTAGTGCGGTGTACCAAGCCCTCGGAGCTTGTTTAAGACCGTAGACTGCATTCTTAAGACGACAAACATGATTGGGTTTATCTTTGTCGATCATTCCTGGGGGCTGCAACATATAGACTTCTTCGTTGAGAGGACCTTGAAGGAAGGCATTATTGACATCAAGTTGTTGTAGCGGCCAACCACGAGCTACAGCAGTACCAAGGACAAGACGAATGGTTGCATGCTTGATAACCGGGATAAATGTATCATGATAGTCAACACCAAGGCGATGATGAAAGCCTTTCGCAACAAGTCGAGCTTTGTACCTGTCAACAGAGCCATTGGGTAAGCGTTTAATGCGAAATATCCATTTAGAGCCAATAATATTTTTTGCCAAGGAACGATCAACAAGATCAAATGTGTCATTCCGGGCAAACGCGTCATATTCCGTACTCATTGCGTTTCACCATTTTTTATCCTTGAGAGCTTGAATATGAGATTCAGGTTCCACTTCCCAAAGTACAGTAGTGAGACCGTATTTTGGGTTTGGCTTCCGAATGTTATTCATAAGATGAGTGGTCATGCGATGAGTATTGGTGGCTTCAACAGACTCGGTTGGAGCTACCGTTGGTGCAGTGTGATCATGGTTTGTTGCTGGTGTCTCAGACAAGGACACAATAGGTGTAGGCGAAGGATCAGTCCTCGGGGCAGACACAAGGGTGAGTGGCCGTTGGAAAACAGGAACGATAGTGGCTGGAGTAAAATCAGATGGTGACGAATCAGAGGTAGAGAGGGCTTGAGTTGTGAGGACAGAGAATGGGAAAACCGATTCAACAAATTCGACATGTCTGGAAATATAGACCCGAGATGTCAGAACGTCAAGACAAATGTACGTATTCTGAGTAAGTGAGTACCCTAGGAAAACATATGGAGTTGACTTGGGGCTGAACTTGGTCTGGCCGTAGGGTTTGATCCAGGGATAGCATAAACATTCAAATGTTCGTAGCTTGGTGTAGTTTGGCTCCTCATTAAACAGTAACCGAAATGGTGAATGATTCACCAAATTTGGTGTAGTAAGGCGGTTGATCAAGTAAACTGCGGCAGTAAAAGCATACGTCCAATATGATGTCGGAATATTCGCATGGGTGAGAAGAGAGAGACCTGTTTCCACAATATGATGATGTTTTCTTTCTACCATGCCATTGTGTTCAGGAGTGTGAGGAGGACTGGTGAGGTGAGAGATTCCGTGCGCTGCAAGAAACTGCTTGAGAGCAAGAAATTCTCCACCATTATCAGAGTAAAGCGTAGTAATTTTTGTCTTGAACCGGTTTTCCATGAGAGCTTTGAAGGTAGGGAAGATATGAGCAACTTGAGACTTTTTTTTGAGTGGATAGAGCCATGTGTAGCGTGTATAGTGGTCAACAAAAATAACATAGTATTTGTAACCATTAATAGATAAAATAGGAGAAGTCCATACATCGGAAAAAATAATTTCAAGTGGACGTTTTGTGGTGAGAGTGGAAATAGAAAATGGAAGTTTTTGACTTTTATTACTAGAACAAGAATTGCAAAATAACGAAGGTGATAAAGATGAGGAAAATGGTAAAGAAAAACGAGATAACATGTGACGAAGTGTTTGAGCATTTGGATGGCCTAATCGAGAATGCCAATCCATAGGAGAAGATTTAGAACAAGAAAAACTGAAAGCAGACGGTGAGGAAGAAAGCATCGGCCACTCATATACCCCTTCATTGGCCTTGCCGCTGAGAAGTATTGTCCCCGAGTGAAGATCCTTCACCTGAAAATCAGAAGGACAGAGTTGAACCATAACGTTATTTGTTTTGCACAGTTTGTTGACAGAGATTAAATTTTTCTTCATTTCAGGAACACATAAAATGTTTTGAAGGTGAAGATTATGAGATGTTGAGGGAAGAGTGGTTGAACCAGTGTGAGTGATGGAGAGACATGTGCCATTACCAATCATCACATTGTCACCACCATTGTACGGTGTGTGTAGCGAGAGATTGTTAAGATCACTTGTAATGTGGTGAGAAGCACCGCTATCAAGGAGCCAAGGAGATAGATCAGGGGAGCTCGTTGTGGTATGATGAGCTTGAGTTGACCACTGAGGTGGTGGAAGTGGGAGATGCGGAGCCGGATGCTGCCACGGGGTCTGATTCTGCCATGGAGCAGCACGACGGTACTGAGGAGATTGTTGAGCAGCATATGGAGATGGGGCGAGTTGTGGTTGGTATTGTGGGCATCGTCGCGTACCATGTCCTTGAACACCGCATATTTGACATTTTCCCAAGTAGAGTCGGGGAGAACGAAAACCACCACGAGATACAAATGATCCACCACGCGAGGAAGAGTACTGTAGAGTTTGTTGATGTGGACGAAATTGAGTTGCATTTGCGGTTGCTGGAACTGAGAGGTCTGAAAGAGTAGCAGATTTCAGTGTGTTTTCACAATTGATGAGTTTCTCGTGTAGCTCATCAATTGTAATAGGAACGTCCCTACCGTTGACCATTTCCACAATAGCTCTGTAATCTTCTCCAAGACCATTAGTGATGATGTTGAGGAGATCTTCATGATCAATGGGCGCATTCATGAGACCAAGTTGATCAGATTTGTTGATGATTCCACGCATGTAGTCATTGATTGATTTGTTCCCTTTGTTGCTCTGTTTTAGTTGTTGCTTGATTTGTTTAATGTGGCCGCGAGATGGTTTGCCATATGTTTGATAGAGAATTTGCCAAATTTCACGAGATGTCGTGGCTCTGACAACAATCGGTTGAATTGAGAGAGATAGAGATCCAAGGAGAGAGCTGAAGAGCAGCCTATCTTGGCGTTTCCATGCCGCAAAGATGGGATTAGGTTGATCTGTTGCAGTTTCAGTCGTGATTGTTTCAGGAGGTGTTTGATCATTATCGGAGATGAAGATGTGAAGTTCATGTGCTTGAAGGAGAGCACTGACTTGAAGACGCCATGACAGGAAGTTATTGGCGTTGAGCTTTGTGATATTTGACATGTTTGGAGAGATGAGAGTGTTTCGCGGATCCGATATATTGAAGATCGGAGCCGATTCAGATGTGTTGGAGATTTTAGACGTCATTGTAGAAAGAGAAGAGAAGAGAGGAAAGAGAAAAAAAACAACGAATAGAGGAGAAAGGATGAAAGAGATTTAGATTTGGATCAGTTTTGCTCTGATACCATGTTGAATGATTGTGAACTTATAATTTCATTAAGATAGAAGAAAAGATTTATAGATACATGAGTCAAAGAGAGGAAATAAATCTAAACAGAGATTCAAATAATTGAGTAACACGAACAGACAAGTCAGACAGTTTGACTGTCATAACTAATTACACTAATACCTTGGTCGGGATCTTTTGCATTCACCCGCTGCACTAATTGTAATTCTCAAACAAGGTATTGGAATGGAAATTTTCAGTTAAGAAAAAAAGTTTTACTATCGGTTATATTCGTTTGGACTATGGATATCGGTTTTATCAGTTAAATATTCCTTTTAATATCGGTTATATATTAAGGTACGTAAGTTTTGATTTTATTGATTAATGAATAGATCGAGGGCTTGTTTTTCTTGTTTATATATATAAAGATTTGATAATTGATACAATGTATCAAGAGGGCCTGTTTTATTGATTAAATGGGCTTTTAAGTTTAACACCAATTTGTTGTTTTTAATTGGTTTGATGATGTGGCAGTATGGATGGAAAAAAGGGCATGTTTTCTTTAGAGAATGATTCACACTTATTAATATGTTTTTAATTGCCAAATTATAGAACTTTTTTGCCAATTTGTAAATAAAGAAGCAAGTTCATACGATTTTGCTCGTGTAGTGTTAAAGGGACATATCAATGTCTCTTCCGGATCCAAAAAAAAGTCGTCTTATTTTCAGCCTCTATAAATAGCAAGATACTTATGTGTGTATTAACTCATTATACTCTTGATAAGGAAAAAAACAAACAAACAGAAGAACTATTTTGTTATCTTTGTTGTTAGAAGGAAGTCTTTAGTTTACTTGATCAGAATCGATTCTGATTGACCTGTAAGACCACGGAAAAAGGTTTTTTTTAAACGATTTTTTTCTTTCTATTTTCATCCTGCTATTGTTTTCTTTCCTCTTAGAAAGAAATCTCTGTATTTTATTTAAAGAGTGACTAATAAAGAGACATTACTTTTGTAATCTGTCCTTTAGAAACACATAAGTGTTAGTTTTTTTTTCTGTAGTTCTAAATTTCGGTAATCGGGGATCTATACTGAAATTCGGATTAACTTACACAATATGCATTTACTATGAAAGTTTTTGGTCAGTGGTCAAAAAGAGTGCATCCATTGAAATTGATTTTTGTTGTGTAGTTTCGCTTTCTCCGTTTGTTTTTAAAATTCATGCAACTATTTTTTCAGTTCTATATAGTTTATCCCTCGTTATCCTAACTTATCAACTCTACCATATTTGTTAGAAATTTTCTTTTGTGTTTGATATAAAATAATTCTTTAGCTTTGCTTCGTCAGAATCGATTAAATTCAGTTTTTACGACCTTCCAGAATCCAGACCATGAAAAAGGTCCGTAAGAGTTCCTTTTGTTCAATTTTATTTACCAAGTCCACCATTTTTGAGTATAATTTCTTTCCTTTTTACGAATTAGTCTATGTATCTATGTAAGAGACTAAGAGTGGTACATTACTCTGAAAGAGCCAAGAATGTTTCTATAATTTGTCGTTCCCATAAATACTAGTTTTTATATCTATCTACGTTTTTCTTTTTAACAAAAAAAATCTAAGTTTTCTAATCGAGGATCAAGTCATAACTAATTTACAAAGCATTTACTTGTTTTACAAATTTTGCAGTGGAAATAAAAGTAGAAGAGGTCGTGCAGTGGAAATCAATTTCTTTGAGTAGTTTTCGATTATTTTTAATTTTTACGGTGCAAATGTTTTTTTTCTAAAAATATATTAAAAGATGATGTACGTATATATACCTTGGTAATGGTAAAATATGTAAATGGCTTAATTATACCTAAAGCTGCAGTGCATTTACTTTTTATTCTTCATATATTTACTCTTGACTTAGTTTAATTACTAATTGCAATACAAAAGACAAGTTATTCACTTATTTGTCCTATAAAAATGTTATTCAACTTATGAAGTCTTCCCAAATGATATTTACAAAGGCTCTAGGAAGCTTTCGCGAATGATATTGTTTTGAAAATTTTAAAAGAAACTATTTATATTTTTAGATGATAAAAATATAATGATATTAATTTCTAGGTGTTTTCGGAAATATTTAAATATGTCTACAGTAACATATAGGCTATAAGAGAAGAAAGAAAAAAAGTACGACGAAAGTGTGGAGGAGGAATAGCTGATGGCCTCCAAAAGACAGACTTTTAGCGAATTTGGTCCCCCTCCTATTTCATCTTTTGAATGGTAAAACTTTCGTTTCATTTGTATTGTATTCAGTATTTGGAGAGAATTAAGTTTAAATGATAAATTATGTGCTATTGAAACATAAATTTTAAAATATCTTTTCAAATCCAATGTTATTGGATTAATGATTTTAAATTATAGACTCAAATCCACTGTTATTGAAAATATGATTATAATTTGATTTAAAAGTTTCATGTGAGATTTGAGGAGATTTCTTAGTTAAAAATACAAAAATCAAAATCTCATGGTTTTAGACGAAATTTCAAAAAATTTAATAACAAAATTCCTAATTCACCAGAATTTCACTAAATCATCTCAAAACTCATTAAAATTCAAATATCTCCAAATATTAAATTCAATACACCCCTTTTAATATATTCCCTCTCAAAATTAATATTGAATCATTGATTATGAAATATTAGCCAATTTTGTTACATCACATTTCGTTTCAAAGTTTTTGTACGGCTTCTAAAATTGTTAAAAACACAATTGCTACAAAAATCTTTTAAAAACTGTAAAACTATGTGCTTTCTAATTATAACCCCTTAAAGCTTTCATGGCCTTTCAACTTTTTGGTTGCTCCGATATCAAATACCTTAAATTCAATTTTGATACAACTTAAAAAAGAACCCTAACAAGTTCCCTAGGGACTATAGGAACGAGTAACGACTTCTATATATTTCTGCATATGCGTTTCGGAATTCAAATAATAAATAACATTCCATAATGATACTAAAAGAAATAATATCCATATCTGCTCGGTCGATTCTATGATTTAATTAATTTTTTTTTTTTTTCATAGGAACAATTTGTACCACCGAACCTCATCGTTATCATGTTTGGTGCAAGGAGTGTACACAATGGAACGGGACAGGCAAAAAAAGGTTGGTCTCAACTCACAAGCCAGGGATTGGTGGGAGCGTGTCGGCTTCACTTTAGAGAAACAACTAACTGACAAAAAAGATGACTCTATATACGGCGCCGTATTCAAAAAAGGCAACAATCACCAGAATACTGCTAACTCGGCAGTAGCTCCGCAATACGTGATTGCTTTCCGTGGAACTATCATTAAGAAGAAAACTGTTGCTTGTGATTTGAAAAATAACATTCGTTTCTTCTTCGAGAACCTCCATCGCGGAAAAAGGTTTGTACATATCAATCAAACAATCCAAAACTATGTGGAAACATACGGAAACACATCTGTCTGGATCGCTGGGCACTCTCTAGGAGCTGGCCTTGCACTACTCGCGGGGAAGAACATGGCCAAGTCCGGGTTCCCAGTGGAGGCTTACATCTTCAACCCACCAAGCTCTTTGATTCCTCTAGAGCAGCTAGTTAAGCATAATGAGAATCTTAAATGTACGGTTCGAATCGCCAGGGATATCGTCAAAGCCGGCATAACCTTAACCACAGCGGCCCTAGTCCATAATGAGGTATATAAAGTTTTATTTTTCGTTAACAGGGAAATTCTGGAATTTTACCCATTCAACTTTTCATAATACTTATGCTACTTCACAAATAATTTTCCCCCAAACATAAAAGCCTTTGATAAAATATAATCACTATAGACATTGAAATTAAATAGTATATTAGGTATTGATTTTCTTACAAGAAACTAAATCTCCAATTGTATACAGGTTCAAGAAGACCATTCATTAATGAATTTAGCTTCCTGGAAACCTCATTTGTTTGTGAACCGATTAGATCCAATCTGCTCAGAATATATTGGTCATTTCCATTATAAAGTCCAAATGTCTAAGCTGGGACTCGGACGCATCGAGAGGTTAGCTGCTAAATGCTCAGTTAGGAGTATGTTGTTCGGAGGAGAAGAAAGTTCATCGTCGAATTCTTCACCACAACATCTTCACTTTCTTCCATCCGCCATTATGATAGAAAACAAGATGGAACCCCCGGATTTTCACACAAAACATGGGATTCATCAATGGTGGAATCCTATGCTTCAAGATCAATCTACTTATACTTTGTATTCATGAATTGGGTCTTTAATAGCTTGTGATATACATCTTGGGCTTTGTTTTATTTTATTTGTTGGGCTTTGGTTTTTGTTTTCAGTAGTGTCGTGAGCTGGAGGTTTCTGTTCCAGCCACACATCTTATTTTCGATTTGAATTTATCATGTTTTCGGTTTGATCTTAGGAGTAGGTTAAATAGATCAAGTCTGGTCTTTCCAGTTCTTCAGTTTTGAAGTTCATAAATCAGAAAATTTTGAGAGTTCACTCTAAAAAAAATAACCTTTTTTCTTATCGCTCTGTTAGCTCGAGAACAAACGTCGAGTTTGATCCTGTTGATCAACTCATCATCCTCTTATTCATTATATATCTTGCTACAACAGCTTGTCATTTTGTTTTCAACTGAATAATTTATTGAATAGTAAGTATATAGTAAATTTTTGATACATTAACAACGTTGCAACTGTGATATTTAATAGATATATTAATCTTAAAAGAGAATTTTAAGAATATTTTATATTAAGAAATATTACCATGAAATTAAGGAAGTTTAGGCAATCTAAATCACATTCCATCTATTCCTTATTAATCTTATTTTTTAGAGAAAAAAATTGTTTCAAAAAATATAATTTTTAGATTTTCTGTATAGTTTTATAAGTCATTGATAATGAATTGTAAAGTTAAAAAAAAAATTGAATATTATTGGTTTATAGTTATAAAAAACTATTAATCACAAAAAATGATGAATATGTATTCTTAAGATGTGTGAAAATGTTAAAATTAGGAACATATGAAGTATAACTGTAGTATTTTGGATAATATCAATCTTACAATCTTGTTTTGGACAAAATTATTAAGAAAAAAATAACAAAATATAATTCAACACTAATAATTTTTTTTAGTTGATGCTATGTTAAAAATTAATAGATATTCATAGTGTCTTGTAATATCCTAATAAAAATTAGAAAAAATTTGAAAAATACCTTGTTTTAGTTTTTTTATTTGAAAAATATCTTCGCTTTATTTAGTCTATTTTTAAAAGAAAATACTGCTATTGTTTTACTAAAATACCCTTTTAAAAGTAAATATAATTTCTAAAAACAAATTAATTAAAAAAAATAAAATCGAGTATATCATTTTATTTTACAGAAATAATAAAGATTTTATTTGGAAAAATATAAACAAAATCCCTTAAATATCTCTTATTAATTAGCTAAAATAAAAAAATAAATTCTTAAAAAATCACAACATCTTCATCTTCGACGAAACATTTATCTGGACCAATTTTTCTAAATTCAATTAGCATCTAAACAATTTTTTAAGGTGAGAAATAATGATTTTTTTAATCAAATGAAATTTAAACAAATTTTTTATTATCTGTTGTTAAATAATCTATATTTGATTCACGTTGCTTATGCGAGCTAATGATCTGATTTTGCTTTTTGCTTTGAAGGCAAAACTTTAGTTAGTGTAATCGTGAAAAAAACTTATGTTTTAATTTTTTTTATGCTTCAAATGGTTATGTAAGTGGATTTTATTATATAAAATCAATAAAACATCTTAAAACTTTAAAAAAAAATTATTATTTAGAAAATTTATTTTTATTTATTAAAAATAAATTACTTGTAAATTAAATAAAGATAAAATTTTCATATCATATACATAAAAATATTGATTTAAAATAAATTAATGAAGAAGGTATTTTCCAAATAAAAAACATAAATAGGATAGTTTGCAAAATTATGATTATGAAGTTAAAGACCATGGTAGAGTTGTTTGAAACTGATAATGCTTATAAAACTAATTATGGTAGCTGATTATTATATATATATATATATATATATATGATAATTCTTATAAAAGTAATTATGGTAGCCGATTATTATTATTATTATTATTATTATTATATATAAAAAATAGTATCCGAATGTACTACTACAAATTTTCCTCGTAGGCCCTTCCAGTTTTTTTTTATATAATAAATTGTAAAAGTTCTAAATCTTTAATCTATACTTTTTTATATCTGGGATCATCCATTAATAATACTACATTTTTGGTATAAATTATCTCTTCTAAGTGAATTCGAACTCATGACCTATTTATTAGTGAAAGATACTAAACTAAAAGCCACTTAGACGTTAAAAAAAAAGCCACTTGGTGTCCCTCCAGTTTTTCCATGGTAGATGATCCATAGGGTTTTAAATCAACATTTGGTTTACAAAATCAGAAGCATGAGAAATTTGAATATTCCTAGTTACTAGATGCTTAGTTATTGAATTGTAATAAGGATTTTTAGAAAATATTAGTAAATTTAAATTTAAATTAGCAAAGAAACAAATGGAGTAGAAGATTTTATTTAATAAACTTCATGATAAATGAAAATATTTGGAGGTTTTGTTTTTCCTTTCTGTACTTTCAAGGCTTGCCTTCTTTTATAATAATTGACGACAAAAAAAAGCATATACAGGTAAAATCAGAATTAAAAATTTCAATGCTATTAAAATTTAAAAAGTATTATAAAAAGAATGTGAATTTATGATAAAGATAAATATAAATAAAGACCAAAAATTTATACCTGTGGAAATATTGAGATACTGATAGAAAGGAAATAGAGAGAGAAATGAATGTTTTGCTATAAGAAATGTCTTATGCTTGAGTTGTGTTTACAATCGAACGAAATCGTTCGTTTATATAGAAGTATAAAAGTAAATTACTATGTGTGCATAGTGATGGTGGGTTCCACATAAAATAATATTATACGCACAATGCATAACATATGTTCGCGTATAATTTTGACAATATGAGCAACACCCTTTTTTTTTACTTTCGTAAAAATTACTTATATTTATGTTGACTACAGAAATGGAAAAGCATACAAGCGAAAAAATCTATAAAATAAATACAAGAGAAATTTGTATATCAGATAGTGGAACAACTCACACTATTATGAGAAACAAGATATATATCTCTCATTTAAAACCGACAAACATGATTATCAATACAATATCAGGTCATACAGACTTAATCAAATGAAGTGGCAAGACAAACTTTATATTTCCTAATGGAACAAAAGGTTTCATAAATAATGTCTTATATTCTCTAAATTCTAAGAGGAATTTGTTGAGTTTTAAAGATATATATCTTCAAGGATATGACACTCAGTCTACAACTGAGGATGGAAAGAAATATATATATAACTTCTAATAAATCGAGAGAGAGACATATACTAGAAAAATTCCCAGAATTTTCTTCTTGTTTGCATCATACTTTTATATATGCCATAGAATCACATCTTGTGATCAAAAGAAATCCAGAAGATTTTATATTATGGCATAATCGCTTTGGTTATCCAGGCACTACAATGATGCAAACAATTATAGAAAACACATATGGTCATTCATTGAAAATAAATGAGATATATCATGAGAATAAAACGACATGTGCTACTTGTTCTCTTGGGAAATTAATCATAAGACCATCGCCAACCAAAATTGATAATGAATCACCAAAATTCCTTGAAAGAATTCTAGATGATATTTGTGGACCAATACATCCACCATGTGGACTATTCTATTATTTTATGGTATTAATTGATGCATCCAATATATGGTCACATGTATATCTATTATCATTTTGAAATGTGGCATTCGCGAGATTCCTAACTTAGATAATCAAACTAAAAACACAGTTTTCTGATTATCCTATTAAGAAAGTTAGATTAGATAATGCTGGTGAATTTACATCCCAAGCATTCAATGATTATTGTATGGTATCGGGAATTGAAGTTGAGCATCTTGTAGCACATGTCCATTCACAAAATGGTTTGGCTAAATCATTAATTAAACATCTGCAACTAATTGTAAGACCATTGATTATGAGATCAAAGCTTCCACCTTCTATATGAGGACATATTGTTTTGCATGCAGGAGCACTCATTCGGATAAGACCAAGTACATATCATAAGTATTCTTCATTACAATTGGCATTTGGTCGAGAACCAAATATTTATCATCTAAGAATTTTTGATTGTGTCGTGTACGTGCCTATAGCACTACCACAATGTACAAAGATGGGACCACAAAGAAAGTTGAGAATATATGTTGGTTGTGATTCTCCATCAATTATACGATACCTAGAACCACATACAGGAGATGTCTTTACGGCACGTTTTGCCGATTATCATTTTGACGAGAAAATATTCCCGGTTCTAGGGGAAAAAATAAGCAAGTAGAGAATGAAATCAAGTGGTGTGTACCATCTCTGTTATATCTTGATCCTTCTATGAAATAGTCAGAACTAGAAGTTCGACGAATTATGCAGTTGTAGAGTATAGCAAATCAGCTACCTGATACATTTGCAGATACTAAGACGGTAACTAAATCTCATATAGCAACTGTAAATGCTCCTGCAGGAATTAAAATTTCCAAATAAATTAGAGGTGCAGAGGATACACATGATTCTAGGACACGCTTAAAGCGTGGTAGACCCATTGGTTCTAAGGATAAAAATCCTAAAAAGAAAAAGGAAGCAGTAAAGCATAATACATCCGACGTAGTAGAAAGTATTTCGGAAGAAAAAAATCATGAGGGCAATAATGATTTAGAACATCAATCTGAAGAGAATCATAAAATTTCCATCAACTAAATTCATAATCGAAAGATATGGAAACGAAATGAAATAGATGATGTTGATGATGTTTTTCATATATTGTATCAAAGGAAATATATGAGGAAAACGATGATCCAGAATCAAAGTCTGTATATGAATATCAAAACAGACACGACTGGATGAAATAGAAAGATGTAATACAAGTTGAACTTGATTCACTTAATAAACGAAATGTATTTGGTCCTATTACACTCACACCCCAAGATGTGAAATCTGTTAGGTACAAGTGGGTATTCGTTCGTAAACGAAATGAGAAAAATGAGATTATGAGATATAAAGTTCACCTTGTGGCTCAAGAATTTTTTCAAAGACCAGGGATTGATTATGAGAAAACATATTCTCTTGTTATGGATGTAATTACATTTAGATTCTTGATGAGTCTAGCGGCTAATGAAAATCTAGAGATGCGTCTTATGGATGTTGTTACAACATATTTATTTGGAACATTAGATACCGATATCTATATGAGAATTCCTGATGGGTTTAAGATGTCAGAAGCATTAAAATCTAAACCCAAAGAGTTATCTGCAATTAAATTACAGAGATCATTACATGGGCTAAAATAATCTGGACGTATGTGGTAAAATCATCTCAGTAAACATTTAACAAAATAAGGATATGTAAATGATCCTCTATGCCCATGTGCTTTCATCAAGAGAACAACATCCAGATTTGTGATTATCGCGGTGTATGTTGATGATCTAAACACAATAGAATCTCAAAGGGAAATACAAAAAGTCGCAGAATACTTGAAAGGAGAATTTGAGATGAAAGATCTTGGACATACAAAGTATTGTCTTCGTTTGCAAATTGATCATTCCCAAAAGAGTATATTTTTCCATCAATCCACATATACCAAAACGTTGTTAAAACGTTTTAACATGGATAAAACAACTTTTCTCAGTACTCCAATGGTCGTTAGATCACTTTAAGTTGAAAATGATCCATTTTGAGCAGCAGAGGTAAATGAAGAGATACTTGGTCCTGAAGTATCATATCTAAGTGCAATCGGGGCTCTTATATATCTTACAAATTGTACTCGACCTGATATCTCATTTTCTGTTAATCTTTTGGCCAGATTTAGTTTCTCTCCCACACGAAGACATTGGAATGGAATCAAATATGTCCTTCGCTACCTTCAAGGAACTACGGATTTAGGATTATTTTATTCTTAAAATTCAAATGGTCAAATGATTGGTTTTGCATATGCAAGATATTTATCAGATCCATACAAATCCCGATCTCAAACATGATACGCATTCACGATCGGAGACACTGTTATATCTTGGCGTTCTCAGAAGCACGCTCGTAGCAACTTCTTCAAATCATGTTGAACTCATCACGCTCTATGAAGCAAGTAGAGAATGTGTATGGTTAAGGTCGATAAACTAACACATCCGATCAAGCAGTGAGATCCACGTTAACATGGATCCAATAATTTTATATGAAGATAATGCTGCATGTGTCGTTCAAACAAAGGAAGGATATATCAAAAGTGATAGAACCAAACATATTCCTCCAAAACACTTTTCATACACTAAGGAAATCGAGAAGGCTAAAGCAATTGAAGTCAAGTATGTTCGATCATATGATAATGCCGCATACCTCTTTACGAAGTCACTACCTACCACAATGTTCAAGAAATATATCCATAATATTGGAATGCATCATCAATGCGATTTATAAGATGATACATGATTATTCGAGGAAGAGCTTGCGCAATTGTACTCTTTTTACTTTTACTATGGTTCTTCCCACTAGGTTTTCCTAGAAAAGTTTTTAACAAGGTAACATAAGATATTACACGGGAGACATAATGACACTGGTCTCCAGGAGGAGTGTTACGAAAGTAAAAAAAAAAAGGGTGTTGCTCATATTGTCAAAATTATACATGAACACATGTCATGCATTATACGTATAATATTATTTTATGTGGAGCCCACCGTCACTATGCTCGCATTGTAATTTACTTTTTTACATCATATAAATGAACGATTTCGTTCAATTGTAAACACAACTTAAGCATAAGATATTTCTTATAGCAAAACAATGCTCTCTCTCTCTTTATTTATTTTCTATCAGTATCTCAATATTTTCACGGGTATAAAGTTTTAGTCTTTATTTATATTTATCTTTGTGATAAATTCACATTCTTTTTATAACAGTAATAAGATTATAAATTTAATTCATAAAATAAAAACATTTAATAGTTATACAATATCTTATTTTGAAAACAAAGTACTTCAAAATAATTGAAATTATTCATGGCATAACTGGAGATTTATTCAGTAGTCTCACTACAAGTATTTTACTTTCCAGTAAAAGCAGTCTCATCGAAATCATCTATAAAGTTGGAAGAATCGAGGTGTGTCGTACCCTTAAAGTGTTCAGTGAGATTCACCTCCTCCACTTTCTCTTTCAGAGATTCTTTGTATAATTTACAAAAGTGTTCAGGGGTATGACAGACAAGGGCCCAATACCCTTTTGATCCATATCTATAACAGATGTTCTCGTATTTTTGGCTGGTATTTCCCTGGAATTGTTTCCCTTTCGGACCTTGTTCAGGTCGAACCCAAGTATAAGGCCCACTGCCTTATGGGTTATAGAGATTTACCACATCCCCGATTAAATCGGTGACCACGACCGCGACCACGACCTCTATAGATCTGATTTCCTCACTCTAGAAATTTCACATCTGTTGCATTCACTTCTGGAAATGATTTGGCTTTAGTTTGTCAAACATTATGATTCTTGATGAGGAGCTCATTATTATTTTTTGCAAGCATGTGCGTCACAATCAGCTCGGAAAATATTTTGTATCCGCAATTTCTGTATTGCTCTTGCAACACATTGCAACACATAGTAGTTTTTGTGGAAAATGAGAAAATTTTATTAAGCATTTATGCTTCACTAACCGGCTTTTCACAATACTCCAATTGAGTAACTATTCTCAGCATTACAAAATTGTAAAGCTCAACCTTCTCAAAATCCTATAATCTTAGATTATTTCATTCCTCCATGGCATGTAGAAGCGTTATTGCTTTTTGGTTATCAAACCTTTCTTTTAGTGCTTTCCACAAATCCGCAGGATCTTTTACATGTGCATAATCATACGTACGATTTTCATCAAGATGTTTTCTGAGAAAGATTATTGATTTCACCTTCTCATGAGGGGACAGAGTATTTTTCTCTTTTATTGTTTTAGATATTTTTCCCATTTCCAGGTAAAGCTCTGTATTAGTTGTCCATGCGATATAATTTGCTCCAGTTATTTGTAAACCCGGAAACTTGAGTTTTTTTTATGTTTGCCATATGATTTTTCTAAACACAAAATCGAAAAAAAATATTTCATTCATAAGATGATATTACATATTTAAAATGAACTGTTAATATTAATAATGCAAGCGATTACAAAAAACATGATTGCGTAAAACAGTAAATCGATGCTTATGGTAAACTCTGTGTGGATAAAGTCCCTAACGAAGAGACCATAAATACGAGCAAGAATTATAAATAAAAAAAGAAGTAAAAGCAAGCGAAACATTATTTAAGATGAAAACTAAATCGATTTTTTTTTGGAGAAAGATTTGAAGAGAGATGAAATATTTGGATGAAATGAATGAGTAAAAATAAATGTATTTATAGATTAAAATTACTGTTTATGGCCATTTAAAAAGTAGATAAATTTTAAAAAGCTTTATTTGTGACAGTTGGTGATAAAGATTAAAATAAAAATAAATCTGAAAAACTTTAATGATCATTAGCCATAGTCAACTTCGCTATCTACCTAACTAAATTCATTAATGTATACAAGATCAAGTGATGGTTTTGAACTAGTTGACATATCTTTTTTTACGAAATATATATTTTATTGACAATGTGTGAATAAAGTAATTGTTGATACATCTTTGCACGTTTCAATGTTAAAGGGATGGTCCTATTAATGTCTTCAGATCCATAGATTTTCAACACCCATAAATTATGGAGAGATGGGCCATCTCAACTGTACAAAAACTCTATAATTAATTAGTTTCTTTCATCAAATTCATTTTCAGATTCAACTCATTCTGATAGATCTTTTGAGACTACAAAAAGGGTATGTTTTTTTCTCTCTTTCCTTAATTGATTTTCTGTTTTCTAATTCTTTTATAGCATTACTACAACAAAATTTTGTTTTTTATTTTCATATTTTTTCTGCATTCACCAAAGAGAATGATTGATAATGATAAATTCCAGAACAATTGATGTTTCTCTTCAATCTGTTTTAGGATGATAAGGTAGAGAAAACATGGAAGAAGAAGATGATGAAGTTATGGTGAAAGAGGGGATAATGGCTTCTCAAAGAGAAATATTCAGCATTTCTGGTCCCATCCATTTAACTCCCATTGATTGGTATATTTTCTATTTCATCTCTTTCATTTTAAACCACATAATCCATTTCACAACAAACTCATCATCATCACTAATCAGCTATTTTTGCTAATTCAACGGATCATTAGCCATAGTCAACTTCTAAAATTCTCTATTCGTTAATTTCCACAAACAAGTTGTATTAAATTCTTACATTCAGACAAAAATAAAACTAAATGTCAACTTATGTCTTTTGATAGGAACAATTCATACCATAGAACCTCGGTGGCATCATGTCTGGTACAAGCAGTGTACACATTAGAACGAGACAGACAACAAAACCGGATTGGTCTAAAGTCTCAAGCCAATCATTGGTGGGAGTTTTTCAACTTCACTCTATCCGAAACCCTGATCGACGACTTAGACGGGTCAATATACGGCGCCGTTTTCGAGTACAAACTCTTCTCTTACAATTACCATAATATCCCTCATTTGAAAACACCTCCTCGTCACGTGATCGCGTTCCGCGGCACGATCCTGAAGCGGCACTCTCGGTCACGTGACCTTAGGCTCGACCTACACTGCATCCGTGATAGCCTCCACGACAGTTCTAGGTTCATGCACGCGATACAGGTGATACAAAGCAAGGTGGCTAAAACCGGAAATGTAGCCGTATGGGTTACCGGACATTCTCTTGGAGCCGCCGTGGCTTTGCTCGCCGGGAAGATTATGACGAGGTCTGGTTACCCTCTCGAGAGTTATCTATTCAATCCTCCTTTTTCGTCTATTCCTATAGAGAAGCTAGTGAAGAGTGAGAGGCTTAAACATGGACTTCGGTTCGCCGGGAGTCTCCTTAAAGCCGGAGTAGCTATCGCCGTCAAGGGTCGCCACCATAGTAAGGTATTCATTTTATTTAATAATATTTGTCATTTTAATAGTTTTACAAAGATTATACTATTTTCTAACTTTAGCTAAGATTTTTAAACAAAATTCTAATTCTATTTCCATATTAACTTTTTTTTTTGTTGCCAACATATCCATATTCATTTAGTTTGTTAATTAGTAAGATATAAAGATATCACATTAGTTTTTTTTAATGATGTTTTGGTTAACAATCTAAAAAATTTTAAACTATTGAAAATATGTAAGATTTTTGTATTTTCTACCTAAACATATTATTTGATATCTAAGTAAAATAAATTCAAATATTAATACAAAAAATACACTACACATAATACAAATGGTCACACAATATAAAATAATGTTAAATTTGGGATAGTTAAAAAATCAAATAAAACGAAACAAAATAAAACTTTTAACATGATATAAAAATAAACAGAATGATGAGTATATATATCATTAATAAAAGGTAGAGTAGAAATTTTAGTGTGTCAAAAAAAAAAAAAAAGACAATTATAATTAAAGGAACGGAGTATATAATAATTATGTTTCTATGAGAATTGCAATGGTTGCTCTACTTTGAGGTTACTGGTTTGAATCTTCCAAGAAATTTGATGTAAAAAATTTACAGGGTCAAGAAGACGATTCCTTTATGAAGTTAGCATCATGGATACCATATTTGTACGTGAATCCGGCAGATCCAATATGCGCAGAATACATTGGTTATTTCAAACATAGAAACAAAATGTTTGAGATTGGTGCCGGCAAAATCGAGAGGATTGCTACAAGGAACTCACTTAGGAATCTGTTGACCGGAGGAGGGGGAAGTTCGTCGTCGGACTCTTCATCAGAGCCTCTTCATCTTTTACCTTCAGCTTATATGACTATAAACGCTAACAGATCTCCTGATTTTAAAAGAGCTCATGGGATTCATCAATGGTGGGATCCTATGTTTAATGGTGAATATGTTTTGCACCAGTTTAATCACTGACTTCTTTGACCTTTTGGTTGCTTCAAATGCTTTGGAAATTTTCATTTCTGTTTCTTGTTGTAACTTGTAAGCAGTAAAAATTAAAATTTTATGCAGGATTGGAATAAAAACGAAGTAGAATAATAGACATTTATCAGTTTGTATGTTTCGTAACACACAAGCATGCCGATTCTTTATATATATATAACCCAATCAATCATCATATTCATACGAAACCACTGTTTCCAAAAGCTTCAAAGACAGTGACCACTTATTTATAGTTATGGACACCAAATATACACCGGTTCAACAATCACAAACATAGATTGCAGCGAAGGAGCGATAAAGATAATATTTTCAGTTCCAAGCATACTGGTCGAGCCGGTTGTCCATTATGGCAGAGACGGTTCTGATAAACTCATCTTCGGTTGTCTCTGGAGACACTATGGCTTCTGCATCGTGTATGATTTCTTCGATCACAGATTCTTTCTTGAGGGTTTCTCTGCACATTATGGTTCCGATGGTGAAAGGTGTGAGACCCTTTGCAGAACCTTTCTTGAGAAGCATGGTCGAGATGCGGAGGACACGGGCACATGAAGGCGAAATCTCCCAACCATGGTATCTCAGAAGTTCCATGTCTTGCTCGGGATCCAAGGACTTGATGTACTCCAATGTCTCTGAAGAGTATTGCTCTTTTGCTTGAGGCCAGTATAGCCATTCGAATGTGCAATCTTCGAACTGCACAAGAACAGATTAAGGTGTTTTTAGTCGAAATATTCAGCAGCTTGTTTAGTTTGAAAATTTGGAAACCAAAGTGTGAATGTTGAAAATTTCTGTGCGTGTTTACCTTGTTAGGAAAGCAATAGCCATGGTCGATTGGAGTAAGTACCATCTGTCCATCCACTCCGTCTCGGCTAACCAAAATGTTGCCAGCATGACGATCTGCATTAGCCAGCCTTATGTCTAGAACTGATATCTTGTGAACCTGATCAACAGGGAATACTCGGTATCCCATATCTTCACAACTTCCAACATTACTCACAAACATCTGCAGTGAACCGATCTTTGTGTTCTCAGGAGAGGAACTGTAACCATTGGGATGGTTGAAATCTTTGTGTAAGCATTTGACCATTGTTGTTGGCGGAACTCCAGCAAAACCAGTTTGGTCATGAGGAAAAGTTCGTGGTCCAGTCATGGGATAGTCCAAAATGTAGGCTGCTACTTCTCTGATAGCTCCTTCACCGACCTGTGTGCCTTTCTTAAGTCCCTCGCCGTCAATTGAAACAGACAGTCCGTGCGGATTATTCACAGCCATAGGTTCCTCATCAACGGGCTTGAAGACAGAGACGTATTTGTGTCCAGATGGATCTTGCATGAAGTAAGCACCTCCTGATCCATCAGATGATTTAATCGGGTCATTACCCTTTTTCAAGCCTTCTAAAGTGGAGTTGATAAGCTCTTTGAGCAATGAAGGGAGTTTAATTTCAGGATTAACAACAACAGGCTCCAAGAAAAAATCATCAGTCTTTGCTTGTGGTGATATGTATCCTCCTCGTTTACCACCCACTAAATTGTGCTTGTGATTTACATCTTCGATAGACACCTCAAAAGCCTTCCCCACTGGTTTTGCACTGACTTTAGCAGATTTCCTAATTAGCAAGTGAATCACATTCTCTCCGTTTTTACAGAGATCAGTGATGAGTCTCTGGTCATCTAGCTCTTCACCATCTAAAGTGAGTTCATGATCCCCGAGCTCTTTTTCCTTTGAAGCTATTTGCTGCTTCACATAACCAACATTTTTACTCCTCTCAACAACAAGCTCGAACTCCTTCCCCCCAACAGTTCTTACAGAAATGGCTTGGAGATCTGAAAGCCTAATAACCAAATGCAACTGTTTCCCATCGGCAAGACCATTCTCTCGAATTTGGGAATCATTTCGATACAACTCTTTACCATCATATACCAGTCTTTGCTTCTTAACAAAAAAACCCTTGATACTCTGAATCCTTAGCTTCACGGATGCTATTGAATCCGACTCCATAACCCGCATTGGGATTAGAGATCCAGCAATAGCCAGGAATATCAGGATCGGGTCATCTAAATTCAAGCCAAACCGTCCAATAATACCTGGAAGGTTCAGAAGTTCCTCCAGGGCTGGACTCAACACTACACTGGCAACTGACATTCCAACTGTACACTTCTATCCTAAATCCTGGGAAATGAAGAGAGCTCAACAGGAATAAAGGGTGAAATCCCAGGAATCAAACCCTTATCTTCTTCTGTGAGCTTTAAAAAAAGACCAAGTTCCTGTCACGGATTCAGGAACACTGGAACTAAAGAGCTTTCTAACTCACATCTTGCCAAGCAATATTTCCCAAGAATTCATATTGAAGATTAAAAACAATCCCAAACCACCTACGGATTAAGCTTTCGTTAGAATTACTGTAGCTGAAATTGACCTCCTAGTCGCATCAACTGTAAAGAACCTGAATAGAAAACAAAGATCACAATTATCAGTCACAGAACAGCAATAAAATGCTCGAAATTTCGTTTAGATATTACTGAACCAAGCTAATGCAAAGGGAAAGTCAAATTACAGTAAAAGAAATCACAATCGTCAAAGAACACCAATCAAAATATTTGAATCAAACACAAACGAATTAAACAAAAAAAAGAAAAGAAAACGCCAACCATTTTGTATGGATGATGAACAAGCAATCAAGCATTTAGTTTTATCTCAGCAGACTATAGAACCTTTAAAACCTTTGGTTCTCATCTATATAATTAGAATTCTTCATAGCTAAAATTAGCTTAAAAAGCATAACAAAACAACGGCCACAAATTAGTTTTAGGTCAACGTCTTCTTCGGACTTTATCAAAAGCCAAAACCAGGCTGGCCTAAGTTTTTAAAACAAAACTTTTATCTGATTCCTAATCCTATATTCCTATTTTAGGTTTGATAAAAGAAACAGAAAATTCGATTTTTAACACTAATTCTCACACATTTTTACATATATGTGACAAGAAGTAAAATGTAATCACAAAAAGCAAACATAAATATTTCAATATCAACAAAATCCATTGTTAATCACTATAGATAAGTGTCGGATCATCTAGAGAAATCTACACAAGTCACACAAAAAAAAACATAAAAAAAAAATTTACTCACATAATCCGATCATCGAATCGATACAATTCATTGTTCATGATCGGAAGAAACACCAGCAATAAAATCGAAAATAAGAAATTAATCGATTCTTCATAGAGATCGAAAAACCTAAAAATAAAATAAAAATTGGCTATACCTGAGAATCAAAATCCGTGAAGCGATGAATCAATCTTCTCGGTTAAATCGGAACTGGTGCTTGTTACTACTTACTCGCCAAGTTTTCGAGATTCCGAAAATCCTCTCCAAATGTTTTCCCGAGAAAATTTTAGCGTTTCCCAGAAAAGAGAAAAGAGGAGAGAGACGAACACAGTGACAAGTCTTCTTTGAACAGCGACGAAATTTGTGGGGATCTATTTATAGGATTTGACCTCGCTGACTTTTGACGGAAGTTTTATACGATTTCTAACGCCGTGAACTGTTCCCCACGGCAGAGACTGTTTCCGTAACGGACGCAATTGCTTACCGTTTCAGACGACTCTAGATCAATCAGAGACTCATTTGGGCCCTTGGCTTTTGTCTAGTTACTTTTATTTTTCCAACATTTAACAAAAAAGATAGCTTAATTTCATTTTACAAAATTTAAAAGAAAAAGCATCATCACATAAATTATTTGAACTGGAAAATTTAAGTTGGGGACAGTTAGGTGATCTCCTACCCAAAAATAAAGGCGATTAGGTGATGTATTGCGGTTTTCAAACCAATTTCAGCGGTTTAACTCGAATCCGAATTAAATTTTGAATTAATTCGGATTTGGCTAAAAGGATGGTTCTTCCAGTCAGACTAGTTAGACCGGCCGACCCGTTCCAGACTTCCAGTTTTCAAAATCAAAACATTGGCTTTTAATGTACATAATCCTTGATAACCAAAGTAACCGGACATATTTTACATGAAATAAGCCGGTTATTACAAACCCGAAACTGAAAATTGAATATCCTCCAAACACAAATGACAAATCCAATAGAATGTTTGAAGGTAATGTGGTTAGATACACAGAAATTTATTAACGAATTAAACCATGTATGCTTGTAAAATAAAAGTTATAACCAATTCAATAGGTATCAGAAATATATCATTTCTTCTTGTGAAGAGGTGGAAAAAAAATATGTAAAAGAACAAAGTTTGTGAAAGTACCTTCATAAGTTCCTCTCTATAAACTCCCATATCCTCTGTTCCATATAAACTCGGTCCTTCTTCTTCCGTGGCATATGCCGTTCATCGGGAAATATCAACAACTCATACCGCTTTCCCGCTTCAACAAGCGCGTTCACAAGCCTAGCCGTGTGTCTAAAATGGACATTCTCATCAATCATTCCATGTACTAACATCAGCTTCTGCTTATCCGTCAAGTTCCCGACATGGTGCATTACCGAACTCTTTAGGTAACGCTCCTCCTCCGTGGGAAGGTCCATGTACTTTTCGGTGTAGAAGGTGTCATAGCCATCCCAAGATGTAACAGGAGCACCAGAGACAGCGCAGTTAAAGATCTCAGGGTACCGAGTCAAGAGTGTAGCTGAGAGGTACCCTCCGTAACTCCAACCATACACCCCAATGTGGTCCGGTTTAGCCAGACCTTGCTCGATTAACCATTTGGCCCCGGTTACTTGATCCTCTGCATCGACATTTCCACAGTTATGTTTGATCCAAGATTCAAATTTCAGCCCACGCCGTGCAGTTCCTCTGTTATCAAGCTGCAAAAATAAGAGAAAATATATATATATATATATATATATATATATATATATATCAATTCTAAAGCCTCAACTTTCAGAGATCCTTATTCAACATTTTCCTAATACTAAACGCAAGAGGATAAAGAAATTATTGAACCTTCCAAACTAGGACGCCTCTGCTTCTCAGATACTGTGTCCTCATGTCGACTGTATTAATCCAAGAATCATGAACCAATTGAACGCTGGGACCTCCGTAAACATTGATCATCGTTTTATATGGAGGAGGACCAAATTTCGAACTGTCGGGTTTATAAACAGCACCGTACAGTGTAGTCATTCCATCATTTGCTTGTATTTGAACAAACTCTGGAGGCTCGATTTTAAGGCTTTTCAGTATCGGTATAGGAGATGTCTGCTCATAGAGAATCTTGAGTACATTTCCATCACTCAAAGAGCAAAGAGAAACCCGTGGAGGTGAATCGACTGAATCATGAATGTCAACAAAGTTCTTCATCTGGCGATCAAGCACAACGTTATGTTTCCCTTTCCCATGTGTAAGCCTCAGCGGTTGACACTGAGATGCTTCCCCAGCTTCCAGTTTTGTGCAGTAAAGATTAGTCTCAAGTGGTCCATCAAGAGTTGCAGTGAAATACACCAGAGACTTCGGCTCATTTACGCCTGCAATTTGCTCAACCATCCATTCACCGCTAGTAATAGCTCCAAGGCATGTCCCATCAGACTCATAAAGATACAAATGTCTGAAACCAGTCTTCTCACTGGCCCAAATGAATCCTCCTGAATGACTCGACGAAGGGACTTTCTCCAGAGAAGTAAAACAGTCATGTAAAGTCACCCACGTATTGGATTCTTCTGTCAACAGTATGTTTCCTTGACCAGTCTTTATGTCAAAGCTGATGATTTTCAGTTTACTATGCGACCTATTCAGAACCTGCACCATAAGAACATTCCCGGGCAACCAATTGACTCTACCAAGATACTCGTCCTCTTCATTAGTTCTTCCTCCGCACACAAGATTCATCCAAGTCGTCTTCCCACCACCAGTTGAAGAAACTACCCCGAGACGAACTGTGGAATTGAGAGCTCCTGCGAAAGGATAAGCATGATCTTCTTGCGCATCTGAACCAACCGAGCTTTTTCCCTGATGCATTATTCTGAACAAAGGAATCTGTGAGGAGTCGACTTCTGTATAGGCGATAAACTTGCTATCTAATGACCACCAGTATCCATTCCTCCGATCCATCTCCTCCTGAAATAGAAAAAGTTTCACGTATAACATACAATTTTTGAAAAAACAAAACGGGGAAGTTTCCAGGGAAAAGTTTCTCACCTGAGCTATGTACTCAGCAAGACCATGAGTCTGCAGCAACAAAACAAATCACAGTTATTCTCCCGAGATAATATTAATAAAGACCACAAGAACAGTGATGTAGCAAAGCTTTACTAACCAGAGTACTTCCATTGGCACCGTTTGTTAGCTGTTGTGTTTGGGTTTTTAACAAATTTAGGACATGCAACTCGGAGTCTTTTATGTATGCAAGAAATAAGCCATTAGGAGATACACGAGGGTCAATGATTGGAGAAGTGGGTGAACTTGGCACAATGAGCTCCGGAGTTGGTGATGAAGCAAGGTCCTTCATATACACCTAACCATGGTCACAACACAAAATAACCCAAGCAGAGTTAGATTATCTCAAGATTCTACAAAAAGAATGTTACACATCACTAATGCAGCTGATAAGATTCAGAGTCTGGATTACGAATAACAGGAACAAATTCTCTTTAATATATCTGAATCAACGATTACAATCAAGAATCAATGACCAAACCTTAATAGATATTCTAACTCTCCCAAAGCCAAAGGCTCAAACCTAACCACTTGGCCAAAGACCCTTAATATCTTCTCCCTCCCACCTATTTATACTAATCCTTCCATCACATTCTAGTGCTTATCAACAGCTTGCTAAATCCATCTCTTTTCAGTTCAAATTCATGCTCCAAAAAGTGAAAATTCTGATAACATTGTCCAAAGTTCTCAGGATCCTAATGAAGAACGTAGTATTGATTACAGAAGCAAGGAAATAACAGAACAAACCCCGGCAGGTAAAGGCACCACAATGAATCTCATCTTTGAGTTTGTATTCACCCAATCATACCGAGTTACTCCTAATCCACGCTCCCGTAACCTCTCCCTTCTCAGCTTCTCTTCCGGCGATATGTTGCTCTCATCAACTCCACCATCAGGAGGACTAAAAACCAAACTAGATTCCCCATTCTTAACATCAAACGCATAAACCCTTCTATTCAAATTCTCTTCGGGGCTAAACAAGTAAGTAATCAAAGAATCATCAGGACTAAAGCTAACTGCAGTTGGAGCTACATAACCGGGTAAAGGCGTCTGAACAATATCTTCAACCGGGAAAAGAACATCCTTTTCACGCATATCCGCCATGAAAGGAGATTCTTTTTGATTCTCAAAGGTACTTGACTGCAAAAATAACCCAAGAACAAGTAAAGAATCAAGCTTTCTTAATCACAAAACAAAATTGACAAATGTATATCAAACCCTTTGAATTACACTACATTTTGATACATACACAACAACAACAAAAAAAAAAGTCAAACTTCATATCTATGATTATTATATAGTCTGCAAATCAATCAAAATTCATCTTAAATTTGACAATTGATAAATGCTTACAACCTATGGCTGTTCCAAGAGACTAACCAATCAAAGACATGAGCATTAAAGGAGAAAATAATATTTGAACGAAACAGAAGGATTTTTGGTAGTTGACCCAAAAAAGTGAAAGAGGAAGAAGAAGAAGGAGATTAGAGATGAAGTTGGTGGGCTTACACAATCGGAGTTAATGGAGGTGATCAGAGAGAGATAAGGGTAATTACCCAATCTGAGTAATTTCGATAGGAAACTGATTCAGCTTGAGTATATCTCTTTCGGTGTAATGACTCGAAATCAAATCATCAAAGCTTTTTTTTTCTTTTTTCTCTTTTCCCCCACTAGTATTTTTTTTTTTGGGGTCAAACTCCCCCACTAGTATTTTTGGGCTATATTTTTTGTGCAACTACGAGTCCACCACAACTAATATTTTAAATTGTTATTCAATAAAATTTGAATAAAAAATACTCATATGATTTAAAGTTTAGTTTGATAATAAATTGAAAATCAATTATGATCAAATTTACGTGTAAAAATTGTTTTACTCCAGCAATTTTTTTTTACAAAACATGCAAGTAAAAGAGAATTAAAAAAAGTTCACATTACAAAAGTAAAAAATATAAGAGAAAACTGCCAAAAAAATGTATCATTTTGAAATTTTATTTTCAAACCAACTCTCAATTGTTTAAAAAAACTCTTCCCAAATAACACGTTTGAAAATAAATTTTAAAGGGATACATTTTTTGTAATCTGTAAATTTTCACGTATATTTTTACATGGTTTACTAGTTTTAATGCTTCACTTTAATGTGGAACAAGTGATTCTCCTAGTTTTAATGTTTCAACTTTTATGTGGAACAAGTGATTCTCCATTTTACAAGTATTTATATTTTATTTTAAATTTTCAAATGGGTGAAAAATAAATACTTGGGAAATGGAGAATCACTTGTTCCACATAAAAGTGAAGCATTAAAACTAGTAAACCTAAACCATGTAAAAATATATGTACAGGAACCGATTTATTGCAGCCAGTTTCTATCTCTATCGTCCTCTATAAGATTTTGTACAAAAATTTTCTTTTACATATAAACGTAAAACAAAAAGCAGAGACAACTTGGGGGATTTCATCATTCTTTGCACGAACTATTTAGAAAGATAGATTTTGTAACTCCAATTCTTCATCTTCAGAAGACGAAACGAAACTTGGAAACGTCCCCTTTATGTCCCTACAATATATATACCACGAAACTTGTGGTCAATCAATTTGATTCAATGCATCAATCAAAACTGGTCAACTTTGGCTCACGTTGGTCACGGCCTAGAAGAACAAGTTGCCTAACCATTATATTTCTTCCGAGTTTGTGTGTGTGCATATGATATGATTAATGAGTTTTGGCTTAGGCAACTACTTTATTTTTTTCCTTTTACGAATTTCCTATATCGAAAAAAAAAAATAGAAAACTCACTTTAGATATGGCAAAGTCATATTCTTGATGAGCGACGGATTGAAGGATACAAAATCTTTCCATTCATCTAGATCGATTTTCCCGTCGTTTTTGCGGTCTGCTTCAATAAAAGCCTGCAAAAAAAAAACCCACCATTTTTCCTAATAAATTAATTATTTATCATCAAGATTATAATTAATATTCAATATAGATTTGATAAATAGAAAATAAACAGATAAGCAACAGTGTGAAATGATTGATGGATTTACCTTATCCACCATTAGTTCAATCATATCTTCGGAAATGACTAGTTCAGATTCGTGAAGAAGAGCAATGACCATCTCTTTCAACTATATATGTAAGAACAAAGTTATTGGGGATAAAACTTAAAAAACTTTTGTTAAGTTAAAATCTGGTGTAAATGGACTTACTTCTTCTCGTTCGATGAATCCAGTTTGTCGTAAATCGTACAATTTAAAAGCAACTGCAAATCCATGATATAATTCATTGTCAGTTATAACGTAAGAAAGAAAAAATATGAAGTAGTTAAAACATAGAATGAATGTAAAATAAGAAAATGACATTTGATTTTCTCATGAACCGGTGCGTTTGGATGGAAGACGCCTAAGGATCGGACAAATTCTCCAAACTCGATCACTCCATTTCGCTTCACATCAAATACATCAAATATCTGCATATATATAACATATTATAAAACCAGAAACTTTTTTCAATAAATTTAACTTTGTTGCAAGGAAGTAAATATACCAACCCGATCAGCGAAAAGGTTCCTCCGGTTCCTATTTCTGAATAAAGCCAGCTGAAATTCTTCCTGCAACATCACATTTTTTTCTCAAATTAAGCTAAATCAATTAATATATGATCATTTTAGAATGAAAAAAGAAAAGAAAAGAAACCTTATGAATAAGTCCGTCGTCAATAATTGAGCTGCTTAGCTTCTTGAACAGTTCATACAAAGCCTCCACTTCTGCTACCGTAACTATTGTCTCTCCCAACATTAAAAGTGAAATAAGATTAGAGTTTTGTCCAAACTCTGGAACATGTTTTTTTCTTTTCCTAAAATAACATTTGAGATTAAGATATTAAAATAAAAAATATAAAACTGACATGGCGTGACGGAGGCAAGAAGCTCAGGATCCTCATATCCCGGCGGTCGCATTGCATTCTTCTTCTTCTTCTTCTTCGACACAGAGCAGCCCATACAAACAAAACCTTCTCTCAACTGTTGTTACTTGTTACTCTTTGCTGTCACTCTACAAACAAACATTAACAATCTTGGTTTACATATATTTCGTTTCTTCCTAATATGTTGTTGATTTTATAATACCCTTCGATCTATTTCCTACACGAAAGGCACAAACCAATTAAAATCGGGTGCAATTTAATAATAGGCCAATTTGCTTGTTTTGCCACGTTATTGACTTTTCTTGTGTGTGTGTGTTCTTGTCAAACTCAGACACGAGATTACAAAAATGAAAATCAGGATTTACATGTATGTATATATGTACACGAAATTTTAATATAAACGTACATATTAAATTGAATGCTAACCATGATTCAAGTTTATGTACATCTACATTGATTTACCCTGTATATATATGTAATATTTCGAATTTCATCAAGTTTGACAAACAATATTAAAAGTTTGAAAAAGACTGTGCACATTTCTTTTAGTAATATACAATAGTAGTCGACGGCTACACGAACGATTATTTCATTGGTTTATACAATAATAAATGCATAAGATATAGTTGGCCAAGTCCAAGTTACCCATTAAAATAAAGATAATTGTAGCTTTCTCGACAGCTACAATAATAAGCCATGTCCAAAACATCAATTCATTAACCGAAATAGCCAAAATAAGAACAAAACAGCCTTTTGTCCCATTTCATCTATAATTTAGTAACGAGACTAATAAACAAATGAAACACAAAAGTTATACAATTCATAGAAGATGTAAGCAACTCGCCGTAATAGCGACGACAATGACCTGTCTAGGTGTAACAGATAAGAGAGCTTTTGTTTTGTCCTAATTATATTATTAACCTAAATACAGGGATAACTTATCAAAGTTTCTTTGATATATGCAAATATATAAATATTACATAAATACAAATATCAGATCAAATATAATCGACGTTGGTCCACGTATACATATGTATGCATGAATCAGTCTAGTAAATTAAATAGCTAGTCACAAAGATATTTTTTTTCTTTCAAATTTAAGAGACTAAAATCGTATAGAGTTCTCTAGAACTAGAAAGTAGGAACATGATATGGAGTCTCAGTCGGATGGGTTGAATTAAAATGCATGATTAAATTTGTTTGTTCGTATATATTTAAGGGAAGAGAAGACTATAATGGATTTTGGACGAATATGATAGAGAAGAGTTCCAATCTGAACGGGACCCCATTTATGCAATAATACAAAGTGTTGCTTTACTGAAAATCACGAGACTGAGATAACTTTTGTTGCTTTATTCCTTTTATTTAGGAAAATATATGTTTCATCAGAAAAAGAAAAGAAAACAAAAAGGGTTTAGTTACACTATTATCAATTCAAATTGAATACAGTATGTTTAGATCTTGATTTATTGAGAAAAAATGTCAAATAAAATCCGTAAATTTTTCTAACTATATGTGTTTTTGGTTCACAACCAGGCAAGTGAAGCTTGGACTTGGAACCTCAAATCTAATCAATAAGACAATAACAAAAAGGTTGCTTAATCAAACCGGCCATGCAGCAAATAAAATGACGTTTGTGTATTTATTATTTTGTCTATAAGTATTTAAATAGTAAATGAAAAACAACTTGCACGTATTGACTTTTAATATAATTTATATATATATATATATATAAGTTTGTTGTTTTGCACGGTATTCAACTATTCACTCGAGATAATATCACTGAGTAAGAAATCTAATTTGCCATCTCGTTTGACCTTTTTCTTTAAGGGCAAGAGCCATCTCATTTGACCTTAAAACACCAAAAATGTCTAATTCTCAAAGCTTCAAAAAAAGCAAACAAAGTTCCATATTTGCAACACAAAACTCAAAAGGTTATAGAGGCATAAAATCTCACAACTACTTTATACACCCACCAACCCCCAACTCCATCTCCTAGTTAGAGCTCGATTCCAAATCGAACCGAGCAGGATCAAACCGGATATGATCCAATTTGTAATCTTCTTCTAACCTAAAATAATTTAATTTTTTGATAGAACCGAACTGACACCAAAGCAAAACCAAATTCCATTGGTTCATGTGTTTAAACACTAAACCGAACTATAGTAAATCTTATATGTAACTAGATTGATAGATTCCTTGAGAACCGGTCATATTTTGACTCTTTCGTGAATTAAAAAAAAACCCAAGAAGGGATAAACTTCAATCTCTGAAGTCTGAAAGACTGAAACCTCCATTTTTCAAAAAAAAAAAAAAGTTCCTTTTTATATATTTTTAAGTGTGCACTAGAATTACGAAATTGGATGTGAGAAAAAAGGAAAGGAAATATTTTCTCAGCAATTTAAGAAAATTTCTAGTTGAATATTATTTTCTCCGGAAAAAATAAATAGGCAAGGCAGCTGCATTTTGACAGGGTGATGAAATAAAAAAGGGAAAAAAAAAACTAACCGAGAATGTGAGAATGAATCTTCCGTGTTCTTCTTGTCTCTTCACTTCTCTCGATCTGTGTGGGATAATGAAAATGGTAAAAAATGAGACTATGAAAGAGTAATTAAATAGAAGAAAATTTGTGACGGGCTTCCGAACAACGGTTTGGTTTGTGTCCATCCATCCATGCGCTGATGGATCGCGATGTTATGTCGGTTCTCAAAATGTATTTTTCTATAAACTAATGTTGTAGGACGAGTATATAATATTGTAAAGAATTGTTTCCGTTTATGACATAATATAAAGAGTTTATTGTTTTCAAGTCCCACCGTACTTTTTAATTTCCTTTTGACACCTGTGGTTGTTGACAGATGATAAACAATAATTTTTGTAAAACTATAGAGATTTTTTTTTTATTGAAATAGGCAGGTTTTATTAGGAAAAGAAAAATACACCATATTTGATTAAAAAAATCATATACTAATTATTGAATATTTGTTACCGTTGATTTTTAATTTTCTATACATTCAGATGCTTATAGTAATAATTTTATTTTCAATAAAAGAAAAACTAATATATTTGTTTATGTAAACAAATATATTAAAAATTTAACAATTATGATGAAGCATGACTATAGAAAGTCCAAATGTCTCACACTCATCCACTATCTACACCACTTTGATAGGGGTTGCAATTTTTTCAGGTCATATACCCATCCTGCAAGATAGCTTTGGCTAAAATTTAAATTCCTACTCTTGCATCAATAGAACATGACAACATTGGAGCTACAATGTGTGCCTAACCTTTCTAAATCTTCTCATTATCAATTTTTCTTTACTTTTTTAAATATATAACTAGATAGTAACCCGCACTATGAAGCGCGAGAAAATATCTATTTCATACTTCAGTAGTTTATATTATCATATATTATTATTAGTGTTTTAAATTAGATTTAGTTTATGTTTTTAGTACCTTTTTATTATTATTATATATAGTTTGTGTTAGGTTAATTAAAATTACTAATATATAATTACATAATGTGTTATATTTGTTGACAAATTTGTTTAATGAGTTAGATTATAATATAATTTTGTTGTAAAAATTAATTGGTGTTATGTATATATTTTCACATTATTCAAAAAATTTATAACTGTTTGAGTTACTCCAATATATCAATTATTATCAATGATTAGAAATTCGATCTGAGATCCGTCATGATCCGTTTTGACCCATCTTTACCCATTGTAAAAATTAGAATATTTGAAGATCTGGATTATTTAAAGTTCGATGATAAAAAAATTATTTTTTAATTTTTTTCCATAATTAATAAGAGAGAGAAAATGAGTTTAATATTTTGTGGAAAGTAATAATTATTTAAAGTATGATTTACAATTTTTTTATATAATTATATTAATTTTGTGATTATTATTGTATCCTTAATAACTATATTTAAAAACATTAAATATTATATTATTTAAATACTCTAATTAAATAATTTTATATTTATTTAGGACATACTAAATAAAAATTAACAGATTTATATTTAAAATATTAAGAATTAAAATTTAAAATATCTATATACCGATTTTTTTTTGCTATTTATTAGGGAATTGATTAACTATATAGGAAATATTATGATTATTAGTAAGATTTACAAAAAAATAAAAAAAAATTTGCAATGGCATTTGGTGTAATATCCCACATAAATGCAAGGTTATTTTATTTTTAACATTGCTCAAATAATTATATAGAGATTTATTAGTATCCCTTTAATGAAAGTTTTCTTTTGCACTATTTGAATCAAACAAAAATTATGTTGTGAAAATCAAACCTCACTTCATTTACGTCTCTTCCCTATTTTTCCTTTTTGTCGGTTGGGTTGATCGTAATAGTAAAATACCATGCAGTAAAAAAGTTGTTTTACTTTGGTTTAATTGTTGTATTTTTTTTTTCTTGTTCATTGTAAGTTAGTATTATGTTATTTTTTGTTTTTTCTTTTATCGAAGCTCTTGTCACATTCAAACTGCTTTTAGCTAGTATCATGTTCACTAAAATTAAATACCTACTTGCATTAACTAAAAGAGACATAATTAGATCTCACGCAACAAACTATCTAGCCTAGCAGCTGACTTTACCAAATCATGCGTCTACATGTTTCATGGTTGATGCATCATATGTCATCATATAATCATCGTCATCATTCATACATACAACAATCATCGTCATCATTCATACATACAACTGTGCCGAGTAAACCCATTGATTTAACTGCATCGATCTCCTGTTCTCATCATGCAAGCAACATACATCACATATCATCCTATCTTAACATGCTCAATGTGTTGTCATGGTTCTCATTGTCTATCAACATAGCCACACTCAATCTAATCCAATATATTATCCATTTTGGCAGCAGTTGGAACTCTATAGAGTTAACCAAGAATCCGGTAGAGCCATATCAATCATGTTCACAGCATAGCCTTTGTAACCCGGTATGGGATCTCCATTGGGCAGTTTTGGGTCATCCATGGCTAATTTCTTTTGAGGGTCGTCCTCCACAAGTCCATCCCTCCAAGGTCTGCGTGTTTGGAAAAAGATCACCAGAAACCTTTTATAATTCTGTCAGAAACGATATTAAGGTTTAGCTATCCAAAAGTTACCTCATTGCATCAAGACAGAGAACATGAAACCGATTTGATATAGATCTTCCAAGTCTGTCTGCTTCCGATTGAAACAAGAGATACTCAGCACTACTGGGTCCAAACTTTGATGATTTGCATACCAAAGCCAGCATTGTGTCTTCTCCCAAATATTCAGCCAAGACCCTGTCATAGCAAGATACTCAAATTTTGGCCAAGTATAGACACAACGATCAGTAAAACTATGGCTATAAACTGATGTTACCTGCTAAGGGAAGTGGAGGCAACTGAACCGAGAAGCGGTACAATGCCAAACACTCCTTTCTTAGACAGAAACAGAGACCGCAGAGGCGAAGCATTTCTGTACAAACAACAGAAAGCCGATGCTGCTGTGTCATTATGCTTCTCTTTGATCTGTTTCATCATTGATTCTGCGGTGGATAGGCATTCTGTGAACGCCGTACCGAGAGGTTCCAGAGAAGCTGAGATGGAGGCAACATGAACAGGTAAGAATTGCAGGTTTATGCTACCATTCACTATTCTTCCAGCTAATAAAATTGTTCAAAAAACTTTTTAATAAACATTTTGTGAAACTCTTTTAAGCTTAAAGTGGTTTCGGAATTAAAGATGTAGGCAATGTTATAGACACCAAATACAGGGCATAGTGTTTCAACAACAAAAATGCAAAAAAGTTGAATCAATGCAGCTTCAAACCCCATTATATTTATCAAACAAATGAGAGTCAAATAAACAATATCTAATCTGAACCTAGATAAAAATTACCTTTCAAGGTACTCAACTCTTGCTCAGCTTGTTCTTTTTCAGCTTCAAAACATTTTAGGCGCTCATCTACTTCCACTCTGTGTGCGCTGTATCCAATGAGTTTTTCTTTTAAATTCTACAGGAAAAAGGGAGCATTTTCAAATATATGGCTGAGATGAGAATTCGGAATAACACAGTTTGATCATTCTAGATATTTTTTTTTGCTTTTACAAAGGTGTAAATGAAATATGATAAATACTTGTGGCTCAAATGGTGATGGCCATACCTCAGTGAACTGTTCCATATCCATCAGGCCAGTTTGGCTACTGAGAACCGATGACGATGCCCTAAGGGTCAAAACTTTAAACTGTGAAAGTGGAGTTTGTTGAGTTGGAGGTACCAACGGATTTGTAGTTGAAGCCATCTTTGATTGAGGTGTTAGAGTCATCCTTGAATAAGGTGTAGAAAACCCAATCTCATCTCTTTCAAATGTTTCAGCAGGTGATAGCTGAATCTGTATTTCAAGAGACGAATGAATATTAAGAGGAAATGTTATCAACAACCTGCATTTTCTACTCATGGTAAAAAACATATAGTCACATAAACCCAATCCACAAATTACTACCTTTAAGTTCATATGAAGCTCGGGATATCGAGAATGGAAAACCTTGAAAGAAAAGACACCCTCATTCTCAAGTAGGGATAGAGAAGGAACTTTGCAGCACCCGTCGATAAAGGCATATTTGATTGCACTCTCAATGCTGCTTGAATCAGATTCAATGCTCATCATATGGAAACACCCGGATTTTTCGTCATGATGGATACTGGTATCCATAGAACCATCTGAGTCAGTCACTTTGAAAATGAGGTTCATAAGATTTGAACCAACAGCATAAATCTTTGGCAGCTGATTGAAACAGACAATTTCAGAATAAGAAAGGATTAAATTCATGAAAAAGTGTAGAGAGAGAAGATTACAGACAGAACTCCAGAACAGGAGATACAAATTACGTCTACATTGAAGAATCTTGCTTATGCTACATATATATATTTACCTCTGTTAAGAGCCTGAGCTCTCGTCTCTCTGTCAGAGACACTTTCTTGAAGATCTCTTCTTTACCAGACATAACCAATATTGATACTATGGAGAAAAAAGCATTAGAAAATAAGAAGATATTTTTTGATACATCTTACAAAAGAATGGCACCAGATGTTACCAGATTTCCCATAGCCTGCTGTGACTTTGAGAACTCCGGACAGATCAACGCAGCCAGAACTATTGACCTATGACATGATCAAAGAAATTACAACAGTAAATGAAGCAAGAACCCAAACAACTTAAGAATATTTTTCAATCAATTGCATCACCCGGATAGTGTTACAGTTGCAAGAAAATACAGCACACAGCCTTATAAAATGGTACCGTAGAATTTTATGCATAACATTGGTTAGAAATTCTCCTTTAGTGAAACGAATTGTAAGCAAATATGCTTCTCATACCTTTCTGTTTAGGCCTATCGAGTCTTGGATACAATAGCCATCAATACGCATCTGAACCTTGGTACCTTCTGCAACATGGTTATCATATCCATCGAACATCTGCATGAAAATTATTGTACTCAGCTTGATTTGATGGAAATATCCATTACAGAACAATTAAATGCATAGACCTATATTATATATACCTCCAAGATATAATTTTCAACAGTAGAACCTGGAAGCAAATTTCCGAACGCCTGTGGATTATTCTCGACAACGTGCTTCAGAGGCCCAGGATTAACTGAAATATGAAAAGGTCGTGAAGGAAAATATCATTCCACACAAACGAAATCTTCTATATCAGGTTACTTTGTATCTCAAAACAGTTTCAGTTGTAGTCAATTTTCTCAGTTCCAGAAAAATGCAAAAATTACAGAAAGGTCGGTTAGTTTGAGTACCATAACTAATTGATACACTACTGCTCTTAGTTCTTTGTACGTGTAAGTACATCTTGATATGTTCTTTGTGTGTCTTTTTACAAGCTTTCGTAGTACAGACATATGATGACTGTTACAATACAAAATCAAAGCATTGAGCTTACCTTTACAAGCAACTGAGACGGAAAATGGTTCATCCTTCGAGCATATCTCCAAGTTTGCTTCATAATCTGGTCTGATCTGATCTAAACCACCAGACTCAACGAGCATATTCTGCATTAGTTTCAGACAATTGTGAAAAATATAGAAAACGTTAGCCATTAAAAGGTCTTCTTCAGCTGCCACCAGGGGCCTAATTTGATATCAAAAATATTATAGTCATAACATTAGTGCTTGATGAAGTTAAATACCTCAACTTTGAGAATTCCATGACCTATCAGGTTGGCCTCAATCATGTCAATCTTTGTTAGGAGTCCATGGCTGGCTTTCAGTTCAACTTCCAGACTTGGAACAGAACTGAATGGTATCTAATTCTCATACTCATCATAGCAAGCGATAGAGCATGGCGGAAGTGAAGAACCAATCCTGTAGAAACACCCTTATATTGATCAAATTTGAGATCTTAAGTGAAGAAACAAAGATAAAGGTTAGAAGCAAGTTGCAGATATAGATTACAACGTTACTTACAATAGAGAAACAAAAGTTGTAAATGCCAGCTTCTTGAACATGTTCGGGAACTTGGACTCAAGTGGAAAGATGTAAAGACCATGGAACCCCCCACGGGATGTAGGAAAACAGTTATGCGAATACAAAGGTTTGGCATTCTTATCCCTTGATTTCATATTTGTGCCTTGAAATTTCACTTCCATGAGCATGTCTCCATCCATCTTCACAATATGTTTCTGGTCCAACTTTTTCGACACTTTTGAAGATGAGAAGCTAGCAGGTCGCACAACTGCAACAATCTGATTCGGGGGAGTTTCTCCAGCATGCACTGAATCACCAACGGATGATTCCTGTAGGATATATTCATATACAAAACGTTATCGACTGATAGTTAGTGAAGAAAAGTTCTTTGTTTTATGAAAATAGTTTGGGAACATCAGTGTAAAAAATATTTAAGATATCTTTCGACGGACGCATTTGCAGATGAAGGGGTTAACATGAAAAAAGAAGAGAAAGGTAAGTTTACACTTAAGAACAGTCATGTCCTGACTAATAACATCAAACACTATTACTAAATCTGACTTTTTTTTAGAAAGAAACGAAACGGCCATACCCCGTTAAAGTTCAATGCTCTGCAATCTCTCTCATCCAGCAAATCAATTCTCGATGGATCCTTTTCTTGTTGCTTATCAAGTTTTTTATTCCATTCATCCGCATCTAGAAGTATACACTGTACAAAACATCTCTCAGAGTAAAGTTAAAAGGGTACGCAATAGAAAAGGAATAAAATTAATAGTTTGGCAGTTGACCTTTCCCGAGTCAATAATACTGATTGGGAAAGATGAAGAACTTCGTATTTCAAATCTTGAAACCCCGTTACTGATAGAAAGCATGCATCCCTCATCTTCAGAATAATTGATTTTCCTAGATCAAAAATTCAGATTCAGAGTACAAGAATTAGAAATAGTGTACTCATCTAATATTCAAAACTAGTTAAATGAAAACAATTACCTGCATACAATCCGGGCATCACCTGCTCAGAAGACATATAAAGACAGATTAATCCAACACTGTTATAATTTGTAGTTTAAATGATAGAAGAGATGATACTTACCGCCTGCTTCGTCGTCAAATCCTTCGATTAGAAAATAGTCAATAGTTGCGTAGACATCGTTCTTGTGAACCCCTGCACATGCACCTTTCAAAATCTTGATCTTCTGTCCACGTTTCCACGACATCTCTTTTATCTTCATCACATTGTGCACCCGCACAACTACAACTCAAAAGCATTGCAGTTACACATAAGCATTTTATACAAGGACAATATGGAACTACTTTCATATACGAAATTGTTAAGTGTTAACAGCAAATATAAAAGTAAAATTTCTGGTTATCATCGTAAATATTTGAAAATGGTTAGCAAAACATGCATTGTGAGGCATGAATAGTCGTTTGCAGCTACATACCTTTACAATCAGGCGAAATGCAAAGAGCTTTGTTATCCAAGGAATCAAAAATAACAATTGCATCATCTTCGCCTAACGCATTTTCTTCATCATAAGTCTTATGCATATCAAGAACCCAGTTCTGATAATCCTGCTCCACTTGCCCAAAAACCAAAGTTTGTCCTTCTCTATGAAGCACAATATTGACATCTGTATAACCGAGAATTAGTTACTAGAAAAAGAACAAAACATGACTCCAAATGGGTTTTAGACTGACCGTTATCCGTCTCCTTCGATTTACTACCAAAGTTTTTCAGAGCCAAAGAGAAGGGGTTTTGACTTGCAAGATCGGTCTGCCAAAAGTATGTTAAATAAAAAAAAAAAGATGTACTAATAACATTAGCTAATCAAGGATAGTGTTAGCTGAGCTCACTTTTGAGGGCGTTGGGCTGAAACCAGCATCCAAATCTGCAACCACCAAGAGTGTTTATGAAACATACTCTCATAAAACAATTTAAAACATATACATATACAAGTGACAATGTGTGAGGGTTTCATACCAACAAAGCATATCACTCTTCGACAACATTTCTGCAAAGTAGTGGCTCTGGCTCCTTTTTCCATAAACGGAATTGATGCCTACACACAAAAATTGGTAATACAAACATGGATATGCCCAGTCATAAACATTTCAAATGCTTGACACACTTAAAATTAGCCAAATATCAGTCAAAACATTGTTTGACAACAAAACTATGAAAACCACCAGGAAGACCAGCTACTGGTGACCAAAGAAGACTAACCCAAGGGACTTCTGGGAGCAGACGACCAAGTCTTCTTACAGAAAGATGACCAAAATTATGGAAGCTTTCAGAAACTTTGTAACCTTCCTCCTCTAAGCTTTCCAAAATAGTATTAATGCTCTCTTTACCCTGCAGCATACATAGTTCAGAGCTTCAAGTGTTCAGGTCAAGTTCGTTTCTTTACAAAGGATTGTCATACCCGTATGATTGGAAAATACGCAAACTTCAGGCGAGCGTTTGCCTGTTGGGAAGACCCTGGATAAAAAAAAACATAAAGTCAGATTCCAAACGATAAGATCAATATTTTGGATTTCGGTCTTCTATTATAAGAACATTTCAGCGCTCCACAACAAACATATATTGTACCCTAGTGTAAGTTACATTAGCTTTCATTGCTGCTACAGAAAAAGGGTTCATTAATAAATCCGATATACAAATATTACTTATCTGTTTGCTAGCCATACACACACACACATGACTGCAGTAATGTCACAAGGGCCTACACTTTCTCCGTTTCAGACTAAAAGTATATTCATTTGAAGACACCTAACCATATGTTCAGAGAGATAGCTCTGGCTGCTTGCTACCAAATGCTGGAGCAAAAGCAGCCAGACGCTTAACTGAGAGGAAAAATCTTGAATGTTGAAGGGTTGGTACCTTTTTCTTTTTCAGCTTGGACAAATCGAATCTGAAACCAAAATTCTTGACCCTTGGAGTTTAGGTTGGTAGTGGCAACCTCGCCACCTGCTATCTCAGCTAAATCATCTCCATTGACCTGGAAAATGTAAGAAAAGACCAAGGATAGACGCAAGAACTGTAACAAAGAGCACACAAAATAATTTATATTAGAGTAATAAAAACATACCTGAAACTCTACAGGCCTTTTAGTCCTTCTCGCTTTGGAGAATTCATCACACTACAGGTTGACAAAAGAAAAAATGAAAACTCCGACCAAGAAACACCAAAATAAAGGGATTATCATATTGTATTAATATTAGCAAAAGAAAACCAGGATGTAAGGAAAATAAATATCCTTAAGTCTGCACTGAAGTTGATATTTTTCTGGGATCTTACATTCCGTATCAAATATCTCAACCTGAAAATAAAATAGAATAGCAGTTTCAGATAAGCAGATACACATCATAACTTGCTGTTTCATGAGTATAGAGGAATATAGATGAAGGTCAAAAAAAAAAAAATTGCACAGACAGTTATACGATTCTAGAACAGCACCAAAAGCTTTAGTTAATGCACAATCTTATCATTAGAACAAAATTTCAGTTTTGCAGCATCTCTAGCTCATGCATTGTTCCAAAATTACCATGATTAAAAAGATACTGTTAATCAAGAAACATAATGGTTAGATTAAAAGGTATCACTGAAGGAGAAGAATAAACAAACTTGCAGAATAACTTTTGTTAAAATGTGATAAAATTCAAGAAATCAAACTGGCACAGAATATAGGCGGCCATTTGTCCCAAAGAAAGTTGGTAACATGAAATATGGTCTGTACCTTTGTGAAGCTTCCATGAGGCGATAACTTCATTTCCTCCTCCGAAGGATACCTCATTCCACCATCGGTCTTAAAATAATTCAAATCCACTATTTAAGAAAAAAAAACAAACAAGCAATGAAGTAGCTACCTAACAGATGAATGTCTTATTACCTTCCAAGTTTTCCCTGAGATAGAATGATGTCCAATCAAAGCTTCTTGATTGAGTTGCAAAATCCATACTTTCTTGGACTGTTTCGTCTTTGAAAACAGCACAGTACGCCTAATCAGAAAAGAGAGATAAATACAACAAGGAAAAGCAGACAATCATTGGTTGACTTCAACATTGATGGTTAACCATTAAATGAATTCTCACCTTCCCAAATGCATACACGCATAAGCAGCTCCATATCTAAACATCCCAAAGAATGGCTACATACAAAAAGAGTGAATCTTCCTCAGATCAGTAAAGTACTCGATTTTGACATAGATAGAATAATGTATTAGACTTGTCAAGTTCTTCACTGTTCAATTCAAAGATGTCTTGTTATGAAGAAAGACACATGATAATTATAAACTACAAGCAGAAACTGTTCTGAGATTCTTGAGGCATAGTTAACTACCTTAAGGTATGGTGGATTGCCTCCGATAGCTTCAGATTTGTGAGACCTATGCATTGAAGCGCCTATTTTTCCCCTGCATAGTGTAAATATAATGTAGACCGATCAAGTTAGCACCAAAAGATCAAATTTGTGGTATCAACTTGAATAAAGAACATTTGACTGCAAAAGAGTGTGAAGTTATTTGTTTAATAAGTTTCTCACTAATATTATTATTTTGTACCAGTATCTTCCATGTTTTAAGAGCGTTTGAATAAAATTGCAGAAAAAGCCTCACCATTTATCAATAGAATTAGCCTCGCTACTATCCATTCCAGGACCAGAATCAAAGATTGAAATCCGATCTTCAAGAACATCCACACTGCAAAAAGAATCACATGAAATCAAAAGATAATACTTAATTCTGATTATCTGACCTTCGATAACAAGAGCAAACCTAATTATTCTTCGCTCTCCGGGAGAACAGGACCACACAGCTTGCAAAGAATTATCCTGTAATATAAAAAACATGAAAATTGGAAAAGGCTAACACATTCAAAAGCAATTCCATCGTCTGATCCTAAAGATATTGGTCCACACAGAACTTTAGAAAGAAACCAAGCAAAGACGAGGCATCAATGAAATACCTAAACCAGCAAACTACTTTTATTCAATTCACCAAAAAACTACACCATAGAGAGAATTTGATTAACTAGACAATCTTAAATGGCTGGTCTAAATTCAGCTAAGCTCAAATGAAAAAAACCAAAACCATTGCCGAATCTAAAATGCCTAACTCATTCTGCCCAACTTGATTTTAACTCTACAGACTACTACAAACCTCCTAGGCTAATTTTAAAGATCCTGCACCAGACTAACACAATAATGCCAGCCTGAACTTGAGCTGGTCCAACAAGCTCAAATGAGGTAACTTCTAGTGAATCACTATGCTCGTCTATGGAGCAGCCACAACAAACAAATTTCAACATGTAACCCCTGCCCATGAAATAACTTTCACCTCTGGCTTATTCTCAAAACATTGTACCTCACCAGCTCATTTTCTGCAAGAAGTAATGCTTTCGGAAACCCAACTTTCTGTTTTCCCATTTAACTTAGAAATACAACTTATCAGCTTCAAAATTCAGATCCTCCTTTTTTATTCTCTTCCTAAAGACTAAGTGCCACAACATTAACTCAAGCAAGCAACAGCCAGATGTCTACACTAATTCAGCATGTTTATTCTTCCTGTTCCCGTGCTTTACCCATCTGCTTCTAAATCTTGAAGAACAGGTTGCAGATATAGTCATACAGAGCACTTTCATCTTGCTTTTCCCAAAACCAACTTCAACATGGAGCTGAAGTACCTTACACTCGTCTCCATCAAAACAATCCATTAATATGTCCTAAGGCTTCTCGCAGGACCCTTTCGGACTTGGTACAAATTCTGTCTATTTTTTTTTGTCTCTTCCTCTTCCATGTTTTTCCTCTCAGAGTCATTACATCGAGCACCTGGAGGGTGTTGTTTAATTGGCACATTTCTTCATCTTTTCTACCTTCACATACGAGTTTCACATCTGCTCCGATTAGCTCTGAGATCTTTGCAGATGTCAAGCACAGATTCTTCCAATTCATAGTCTTTGACAATCCTTCGCCATTGATGGAGAAAGACAACAAAAGTCACAAAACTCTGACACCGGTTTTGAAATGATCCAAGCCGGTTAACAAGAGAATCTCTTCTCCCAAACCAATTGCTAAACCAAATCAATAATTCCTAATTAGTAGCAAATTTCCTTTTATACCGTAAGCTCTTAGCTAACGAACTTAACAGATTGTTGCTGAGCTGTCAACACAGCTACAATCTACTACAAACCCCTTAACCTAATTACAGTGACCCTGCACTAGACTAACGCAAGAAACACTTCATTAAAGAACTTCATTAAAAATCCACAAGAACAATTTTTTCACAAAACACAGAATTGTCAAATATTCTAATATTTTCAGGTAATTTAATTGAAACACTTACAATGAGATCCGCAAGAGCTGTCTCAAAGCTATAAGTTTGTGGTAGTTCTTTAAGTAAATCAGTATCAGGTGTTAAATCCCACATATTCTGCATAAAAACCAAGAACTGGATCATCACTAAACCAACTTAAGAATACAATTATAAATAGCAAAACTATATAATAATACTAACCTCATACATAATGGAAGCTTCTCCAGACCCATCCTGATCCAGAGATTAAAATTGAAGCAAACAATAAACATCAGAAATTAACACTTAGCTAAATGAACACATAAATAACAATGGAAAGATTATAATAAATAAACCAACTCACATCAAGACGTATTATATTGCACAAATCGAGCTTAAACTTCTCGAATCGAACGATTTCTTTAATCTTTTCATCATTAAACTCAAGATAAGATTTAGCAGCCATATTCCAATCAACTCGTTTCCTCTTCTTACCGGACACTTCACAATTTTTCCGGGTTTTATCATATTCCTCTTTCACTACGTTAACAAAATTCTTCAATGACATTTTAGGTTCAGTGTTAGTGAGTGTGAGTGTCACACTTGTGCTGTTTGGTAAAAGAACTTTAAGCCTGTAAAACTTATTTTCATCATCATCATCATCATCATCTAGAAACAATGCTCTATCCACCTTTCTCTTGTTACTCATCTGAAATTCAAAAAGACATTATTCAGAAGATGAAGACATGCATCGATTCGAGTCTTATACACTTCACTGTAAGTTTTATTATACTAATTGTATGTTAAGAATTGTTTGGTGACTTAGAAGGCAAGTAACTAAAAGCTACATATACATATACTACTACAAGTGCCTATGAACACTACACTTATTGTAAACATAAATGGAAACATAAATGTAAATAATATATTTAGAGATAAAGGTAAATTTTCTAATCTAAATATTAACATTTATCAATAATTTTCTGGATCTTTCTTGATCTCGGTTCGTAATCTCGGTCGATCTCGATTCAGTTTGAGTCGATCTATCTTCAAAATATCGGAATTATACCTGGCCGTCAGGTCATCATCAACATTTATACCCGGTCGTAGGGTCAAAGCGGCTACAACACCTAGCCGTTAGCTTATCAGCGTTTATACCCGATCGTAAGGTTAAAAGCGGCTACAACACATAGCCGTTAGACGATCTTCGTGGTCACCATCAATCCGTATTTAATGGAGAGCCACATGAAGACTAGTTAAATCAAAAATACATTATCTTTGTAGTCATGTATTTCCATCGTTTTGAAATCACAAGCTTAAGTTGTTCTTTGAACATCTTGTTCATGAAGAAACTTGTGATCATCATCACCTCCAGATTCGTATATCCATTGGAGTCATCATTCGGACAGTGTCACCATGGCTTCATCATGTTCGTAGTAAAACGAAAACCACATGAAATTTCCCTCCAATAAGCAAGATAAGTATTTCAAGATCAAAAACAAAAACCTTTTTTCGGTTAGGTTATCGTTTTTATAAAAATAAACCAATCACACCACTCTCAAAAAAATTTCTTCTCCAAGGAACTAGTAAGTTTACTAGTCAATATAAAAATCAAGTGTGGACAATAGCTGACCAAATCAACAAATTAAACGTTATCCACCAGGAGGATCACGTCTTTCTTCTATTTTTCTCTTCTTCTTTTTTTTTTTTTTTTGAACATCATCATCAGCCGAGAGGCTTTTAGAATTTAGAAGGAAAAGATAAAAAAACTTACCCCGCAAACCAATCAGCTCTATTTCTTAACGAAAGAAATCGGAGAGATAAACAAATAAGAGATAGATGTGAAACTTGTGTTAGATGCAAGCAACATTAGGTCAAAGAATTTAGATATATATATATTTTTTTTTTTGCTAAAGTTAACGAATCATAATCCATAGGACTAGGATCAAGGCTCTGATACCATGATAAATTTGATGAGAGTAAGAACACAAAGGTGTTTAGGAAGAATTATATTAGACTCTCATGATTATAATGTTTATGATACACAAGTTTATATAGAGAGAATGCTAAACCGAATTAACCTTGTTTACTAATTTAATGGAAACATAAATATAAATATTATATATTTAAAGATAAAGGTAAATTTTCTAATCTAAATATTGATATTTATCAATAATCTTCTGGATATTTCTTGATCTCAGTTCGTAATCTCGGTCGATCTCGATTCAGTTTGGGTCGATCTACCCGATTTCCCAACAGTACCAGCATCCAGAGTATATGAATCCATTTTCTTTGGTGATAAAACCATCTAAAGAGACTGCACCACAACCATTTATGTGTGGAAGAGCTGCTTCAAGCTGTTTTTCGGTCTCATATACTTGCAACTTCCCAAAGAGATCATAGAATAACGTTTCTCTTAGCCCGTATCCTAAGTATGTTTGTATATGCAGCTCCGGTAGAGCCATATCAATCATGTTCACAGCATAGCCTTTGAAACCCGGTATGGGATCTCCATTGGGCAGCTTTGGGTCATCCATGGCTACTTTCTTTTGAGGGTCGTCCTCCACAAGTCCATCTCTCCAAGGTCTGCAAGTTTGGGAAACGATCACCGGAAAACTTTTATAATTCTGTCTCAAACGATATTAAGGCTTAGCTATCCAAAAGTTACCTCATTGCATTAAGACAGAGAACATGAAACCGATGACTGGTTATAGATCTTTCGAGTCTATTTGCTTCGGATTGCAACCACAAATATTCAGCACTACTTGTTCCAAATCTTGATGATTTGCATACCAAAGCCAGCATTGTGTCTTCTCCCAAATATTCAGACAAGACCTTGTCATAGCAAGATACTCAAGTTTTGGCCATGTATAGACAAAAAGATCAGTAAAACTATTGCTATAAACTAATGTTACCTGCTAAGGGAAGTGTAGGCAACTGAACCAAGAATTGCTACAAGACCAAACACTCCTTTCTCAAATATATACAGAGACTGTGGAGGCGGAGCATTTCTATACAAACAACAGAAAACCCGATGATGCAATTTCATGATTCTTCTCTTCAATCTGTTTCATCATCATTTCTTTGCTGGATAGGCATTCTGTGAACGCTGCACCGAGAGGATCCAGAGAAGCTGAGAAGAAATTCATATGAACAGGTAAGTAGAAATAAACAACTAGAATCTAATCAGAAAATTAGTGTCACATAAACAATAATCTAATCTAAACCAAGATAGTGTTTACCTTGCAAAGTACTCAACTCTTGGTCAGCCTGTTCTTGTTCAGCTTCCAAATATTTCCACATACCCTTAACTTTAAATGTTTCAATTTTTCTTTTAAAATTTTTTGTTAGTACTGTTACACGCCTTTTAATTTTGTTATATTATATAAAATATATATATATATGTGTGTATATATATATATATGTGTGTGTGTGTTAAAATTTCTTTATATATTCAACAAATACATGCATCAATGTGTCCTTATAACTATATATCTTTCCAATATGAGTATCCCTTAACAAGATTGCATCTCACACCTCGTATCATTTCATCCCAATGAATGCGTGCTGTTTTCTCTCGTTCGAGGAGACTACATCCCATGTCTTTTCTTCGTACCAATCCCAGCTTAAATCCTAAATTTTGTCAAGGTACAACCATTCAAAACATTTTTTATAATTATTATTACAATCAATTTTACCATGTTGCTACTGCGTGTGAGATGTCAAATTCTCAATTGGTGCCCGTGGGCCCTACTAACAATACCAACTATATTTTTGGTCATTATGTGAATCTGCAATTAGAATCACAACCGTTTCACCGTATGTGGCTGCAATTAGATCACACCTCATCATCCACCTTATGTGGCTGCAACTGTGGTTGAGGCTGCGATTGTGGATAATATTGTGGTTGAAATTGAGGCAGAGATTGTGGGTGAAACGGTTATGATTCTAATTGCAGATGCACGGAATGACCAAAAATATAGTCGGTATCGTTAGTAGGGCCCATGGCACCAACTGAGAATTTGACATCTCAGAGAGGCAGAAGCAACATGCTAAAATTGATTGTAATAATAGTTATGAAAACTGTTTTGAATGGTTGTACCTGGACAAAAGTTAGGATTTAAGCTGGGATTGGTAGTCTCCTCGAACGAGAGAAAACAGCACGCATTCATTGGGATGAAATGATACGAGGTGTGAGATGCAATCTTGTTGGGTTCGAAAGAATATTTGCCCGCAAGGATTACATTGGACTCTAATATTTGGTGTTACAAATTGCATGATGTTTTTGTATGATGGATATTGGAGTTAGAAGAATATAGATAGACAATACACTAAGAGATACCTCATATATATATATATATATGGGTGTGTGAGTGTGTATCTAGGAGATAATGGTAGTTACAAAAAATGTTTTAAAATATCCATTTTAGGGAAATTTAAAAGTATTAGATATCAAATTTATGTGTCTAAGGAAACATATATTGTAAATAAGGAAGAAAATCTGGTTTGCAATACTAAATTTTAATTATTTTGTTCACATGTTAGTTATGTTTTAATATATAAAGAAAATTTAACACACACATATATATAACAAAATTAAAAGGCATGTAACGGTACTAACTAAAAATTTTAATTATAAGAAAAATTGAAACATTTAAAGTTAGTGTGTATGCTAGGAAAGTAAATATCCTTAAGCCTGCACTTTAGTTGATATAATTTTGGGATGTCAATGTGAAATCCTGATTCAAAGATCTCAACCTAGAAAGAATATAGACCAACAATTTCAGTTGTATGAGAATAAATTTGAAAATATTTTAGTGGAAAGTATTTCGAATTGTATTTGTTTCTGCATGGGAAGCAAGGGCAGAAAGTTTTGAGACCTTTTGTGAAGCTTTGATGAGGCGATAACTTAATTTCCTCCTCCTCCGGGTCCCTCATGCCACCACAGTCTATACAATAAATGTTAGAAATTCATTGTTTAGGAAACACTGACCATAACAAGAAACAAAATAGAGCTAAATTTACAGATGATGAATCATATTATTACCTTCCAGTTCTTTCCCGAAGTGGACTGATTGTCAATTAAGGCTTCTTTCTCGAATTGCAAAGTGAATACTTTCTTCGTTTCTTTCGTCTTAGAAGACACCAAAGTACGCCTAAAATAGAAGAGAGCAACAAGATAGTCATGCAAACAACCTAGGTTGACCTAAACATACATATATGGATAAACAGAAGCACCTTCCCAAGAACATACTAGCATAAGGACCTCCATATCCAAACATCCCAAAGTATGGCTACATAGAAAAAGAGTGAAACTTTCTTCAAATCAGTGTAAAATAACATAAAGGTACTTAATTATCCATCTAATGTTATAAACATAAGAAAGTTATAAATTGCAACCAGAGAAAGAACCTAAGCTCTATGCAGCAAATGAACTACCTTAAGGTATGGTGGATTGCCTCCAATAGCACGGGTTTTGTGAGATCTATGTAATGAGGCCCCTAGTTTTCCCCTGCATAAATTGAAACAAATGTGACAAATGTTCAAGTGCACACCAACAAATCAAACGTCCATGTTTTGTGAGCCTTTGAATGAAATTGATTAAAAAATAAATCTCACCATTTATCAATATAATTTTCCTCACTACTATCCATTCCAATCCCGGTATCAAAGACTGAAATCCGGCCACCAGAAATATTGACACTACAAAATAATAAAATTGAAGGATTACATGCACTCAATTTTGGCCACACAGCTTGCAAGGAATTGTCCTATGACAAGAACAAACCTAATCAGTTTTTCTTTCTCCTTTGTGATGAGGCCAAACAGCTTGCAAGGAATTGTCCTGTGAATTAAGCAACAGAAAAATTAGGATTCCATATCCAAGAAAGTAAACAGATGCACAACCAAATTTCATCAACAGATCCAGAGAAATAAATGTCAAAATCCTTATGAAAAAATTCCATTAGGCATTAGGAAGAAAAAAAAATCTATTAGGCATTCTATCTAATCAGGTTACTGAAATACTTACTATTAGATCCGCAAGAGCTGTCTCAAAGCTAATTTCCAGGTAGTTATTTAAGCAGATCAGTGTCAAATCCCACAAGTCCCACAAGTTCTGCAAAACAACAAGTGTTAAACATCACAGACCAACCTAAAAAAACAATGAGATAGCAAAAGTATATGTTTCAGAATAATATAAAATACTTACCTCATACATGGTGGAAACTATACCAGAACCGTACTGATCAGACATAAGAAGATAGAAATAGTTGAGTCAAATTTCTCAGATTTCCTCAGGTTATTAACATAGAACAAAGATTAAATGAACAAATTTCAAAAAAAAACTCACATGAAGACGTATTATGTGGCACATGTTGGGCTTAAATGCATCAAAGTGAACCACTACTTCCATCACTTCACCATTTGACTCAAGGCTAAACTTTCCACTGAAGCTCCAATCAATCCTCGTCCTCTTAGACAATAACACACAATCTTTTCGTGCTGTGTCGTACTCCTCCTTCACAAGGTTGACAAAATTCCCCATTGGCATCTGTGGATTTGGGTTGTTAACTGTGAGCTCCACACTAATGCCATTCGGTAGAAGGACTTTGAAGCTGTAAACCACATCTTCATCTTCGTCATCATGTACAACCATCGCTCTCTTCCCTGGTCACTTGAAGCTCATCTGAAATGACCAGACATGAATCACCATGAAACCATGAATAGCATTGAATTATAGTGAAGCTAAACCAAATATCAAATCCCTAACTTTGCCAAAAAAAAGGTATACTTTTTTCTTTGACAAGCTAAAAACTAGAAAAGTTCGGGGTTTTTTTTTCTACAGATCATCATCGTATTGCGATGAAAATGAATGTGATGATAATTATTTTACCTTTGGAGTGAAGATGATGAAGAAAATATGTTACGAGGAAGACGAAAGGGAGGAAGAGACAAAGGGAGTGAGTGAGGTGAAACTAAAAGCGTTGGGCACACGCAGTTCCTCTTTAAAAAGGTTTCAGATACAACTCTCTTCCACACCCAAGCTTATCACATTTACACAATTCTACTTCTTCGTTTTTTTGTCTGTCACATCAAATTTATATTCACCCAAAAAATTGTATTGCATTTATTACATAACATTTATTTGACTTTTGTTTTGAGCAAGTAACGTTAAAAATGGTTCTATATCTATATGTATTGACCAAGATATTTTGTTTTGAAAAAAAAATTGACTTTTGTTTTGAGTAGGTAAAACTAAAAATGGTTATATATCTAGTATATGTATTGACCAATATATCTTTTGTTTCGTAAAAAAATTAGACTTTTGTTTTGAATAAGTAAAACTAAAATTGGTTATATATATGTATTGACTAAGATATCTTTCTTTTCTAAAATATTAGAATCATTATCCAATTGTTAACCATAGACTTCTATGTTAAGTAGAAGCTCTAATGGTTTTATCCACCCGATGGCTTGGATAGATGGTTGCAATATATAATTAAAAGTGGAAAAATACTACAATAATGAAATATTTGGAAATAATATATGACTAGATTTTACCTGCACTATAATACAGAACAAAGTATTTTTATGTTTTGAATTTAATGATATTTTATTTTTAACTTTTTCGATTTGTTATACATATTACATAATTATAATATACTGTGTTTTGTATATATTTTATGGTTTAAAATATATTACATGTCTAAAATATATTGAGATTTTAGTAACAATAATAACGTTTTGTGTGTGGCGCGGATAGTCATATAATTAATATCTTAAATGTTAAAAGTTTTGATAAAATGAATCCTTGTAAAATATTTAAAGTTAAGTTGATTTATTGTGCTATATATATGTAAAACAAATAAGTTTTTGATATGTGAAAAGAGATTTTGCATATATTGTTTTTTAATGTTTGGTCGATTTTTTTTTTTTTGCTGCACTCCTGAGAACCATTTCGACTCCACGTCAGTCCTTAGTCGCATGTGCTACCCCCACTCTTGAAGCGTGGAACACACTCACTCGCACATATGGCAACCTACAAGAGGCCATATTAAGCAAATAAAAGATCAAGTAAAAAATGCAGAAAAAGGTACCAAAACTATTGACATTGTGAAGAATCTGTTCTTATTGGTGTTTCCAAAATCCCGAACTAAAACATCGCAGGATTTGGAGGATTCACTGAGATGAATCTTTATTCCAAAACACGTCGCTCTTACAGAAACATGTTAGAAGCAAAAGCTTTTTCTCCCTTCTTGCAAAGAACACAACAAGTGTTCTGTTTTGTTGTGATGAAAACGATAAAGAGAGAAAAACAGAGTAAGAGAAATCTAAACTTTATTGAATCAGAAACTTGTTATTTTACATCGACACAATGAGTTTAAATAGAAAACTAACAGACACAATGAAGAGTTGTGACTCTTCCTTAAACAACACAACATAACTTAACTTATGTTTTAACATAATTAAAAAAATAACTGACAGACATAACTCAATTATAAATCAACACTCCTCCTTAATTGAGTTTAGGTCTTACTCCAAGCTTCCTCCTTAGTTCTTCAAACTTTGATCCGCCAAGTGCCTTTGTTAGAAGATCTGCATGTTGAACTTCTCCTTCACAATACTTGAGTTGAATTAAACCTTTGTTTACTGCCTCTCGAACAAAGTGATATTTGATCTCTATATGCTTAGTTCTTCGATGTTGCACTGGATTTTTACCAATTGCAATTGCAGACTTGTTGTCGCAGTAAATTGGAACTCCTCCTTGAGTCTTGAACCCAATTTCTTCTAGAAGTCTCTGTAGCCAAATTGTTTGATTTGTTGCTGCATATACTGCAATATACTCCGCTTCTGCTATTGATTGAGCCACCGTTTGTTGTTTGCTTGATTGCCAACAAAACATTCCTGATCCAAGAGAGAAAACATACCTAGAAGTGCTCTTTTTGTCTTCAATTGAGCCTCCCCAATCGCTGTCTGAATAGCCTAACAGTTCTGGATTTTCAACACTTGTGAATTGAACTCCAAAATTTGATGTACCTTTGACGTATCTTAAGACTCTCTTGGCTTCTTGATAGTGCTTCATGAGTGGCGCAGACATGTATCGTGAGAGATAAGAACTAGCAAACATCAAGTCTGGTCTTGATGCACAAAGATACAAAAGACCACCAACAATGCTTCTGTACTTCGTTGGTTCACCATACACTCTATCATCCTCCGTTTGGTGTAAGTGGAGAACTTACACTCTTGCTTCCACTCATGCCAAACTTCTCAATGAGTTTATTGGCATATTTTTCTTGTGATAGAAAAATTCCACGATCATCTTGAATTATTTCCATTCCCAGAAAATAATTTAACAGCCTCAAATCTGTCATCCCAAACTCCTTTTTCATGTCTTCCTTGAACCTTTCAATAAGTTGAGAATTGCTTCCAGTGATTACTAAGTCATCCACGTAGAGACTCACAATCAGAACATCCTTGTTTTTCTTCATTACGTACAAGGCTGCATCATTCATGCTTCTTTGAAAACCCCTTTGGAGAAAATATGAGTCGATTCTCCCATACCAAGCCCTAGGGGCTTGCTTCAAACCGTACAGAGCCTTACGCAGCAACAAGACTCAATCAGGAATATTTTGTTGGCAATCAAGCAAACAACAAACGGTGGCTCAATCAACAGCAGAAGCGGAGTATATTGCAGTATGTGCAGCAACAAATCAAGCAATTTGGCTACAGAGACTTCTAGAAGAAATTGGGTTCAAGACTCAAGGAGGAGTTCCAATTTACTGCGATAACAAGTCTGCAATTGCAATTGGTAAAAATCCAGTGCAACATCGAAGAACTAAGCATATACAGATCAAGTATCATTTTGTTCGAGAGGCAGTAAACAAAGGTTTAATTCAACTCAAGTATTGTGAAGGAGAAGTTCAACTTGCAGATCTTCTAACAAAGGCACTTGGCGGATCAAGGTTTGAAGAACTAAGGAGGAAGCTTGGAGTAAGACCAAAACTCAATTAAGGAGGAGTGTTGATTTATAATTGAGTTATGTCTGTCAGTTATTTTTTTAATTATGTTAAAACATAAGTTAAGTTATGTTGTGTTGTTTAAGGAAGAGTCACAACTCTTCATTGTGTCTGTTAGTTTTCTATCTCCTCGATATTCCGATATTTCCTTGGTATATTAGAAGAATCTTCTTCTCTTCCAGAATCTTCACTTTGAGTGTCTATGATCATAGTTGGTTCAAGATCTGGTTGATTCTCTTCAGCCTTAACTTCGGTTGGTAAGGTAAAGATTTTCTTCACTTCTTTCTTCTCCCAATCCCAACTTTTTCCTTCTTCAAAAACTACATCCCTTGATATCTCCACCTTCTCGTTTTCTAGGATGAGCACTCTGTATCCTTTTGATTTGCTGCTATAACCAATGAATATCCCGCGCTTTGCTTTTTCATCTAATTTGCTTCTCTTTTCTTTTGGCACATGAACAAAGCATAAACTTCCAAAAATCTTTAAGTGATCAATTGTTGGTTTATGACCACTCCACTTCTCCATCGGTGTGATGTCGTCCTCTATGGCTTTGGTGGGTAAACGATTTTGCAGGTATGTCGATGTATACACTGCCTCAGCCCAGAACTTATGAGGAAGACTTTGATCAGCAATCATGGTTCGTGCCATCTCCACTAGAGACCGGTTCTTACGCTCTCTTATATTGTCTTCAGAATTGTCTTAATTTTGTCTTCAGAATTGTCTTAATTTTGATTCTCCAGAAATCGTAATTTTCTCCATCAAATATTGGAATTATTTGATGAGATGTTGTCTCCATCGTCTCTGTTTGTACTTGAATTGGCCCCTTGAATCAGTAGGGCTCTGATACCATGTTAGAAGCAAAAGCTTCTTCTCCCTTCTTGCAAAGAACACAACAAGTGTTCTGTTTTGTTGTGATGAAAACGATAAAGAGAGAAAAACAGAGTAAGAGAAATATGAACTTTATTGAATCAGAAACTTGTTGTTTTACATCGGCACAATGAGTTTAAATAGAAAACTAACAGACACAATGAAGAGTTGTGACTCTTCCTTAAACAACACAACATAACTTAACTTATGTTTTAACATAATTAAAAAAATAACTAACAGACATAACTCAATTATAAATCAACAAAACAAAAGTGTCACATTTTGAGTGGAACCAAACAACACAAAATAAAAAACTTAGAAAGCAAAGAGATAGAAACTTTCTTAATATTTATTTATGACATAAATCGAATCCTTATAAAAACTTAGAAGAAGTCTGTCTTAGAGAAGGCAATCATCTCGACTTTAACCTTGAGCGCATCGTCAACCACGAAACCTTTAGATGCATCTCTAAGATCAACAATTGGTATAAATTTATCGAAACCCCATCCTCTATTGCCTGTTGCATTGGACCATTCCTCCACTAATCCCAAGAAAAAAAAAAGAGAAAGGAAATAATCAAAGTTTTTATAGAGAACAAATCAAATTAAGGATAAAAATATAGTGAGAAACACTGACCTAGCTTCTCCACATGGTTGGATTTGAGTTGGTCAAGAACTCGTCTCTACAACAAGAATTTGTTTCTTGATTTATGACAAATATCCATTTTATTTTGTCAACAAAAAATGTTTTAGGTATTAATTTGGTTCATAAATCTCTTTATATAGGCTGATATATAGATTGACAAATCATATCTTCATTTTCCAACCTTCAACTCTAACTTGTTGGATAAGCTAAGATATTTTTTTGATATCAATCATCTACAATATAATGTAACATGTACGGTACCTATTTACGTGTACATTCTTTCTGCCATTAATTGATCTTCAGGTTTATATGTTAGTTAACATGGACCATTGTGCTTGATCCTCGTGCTGGAAATCCCATGTTTGAATCGATAACCATAGAATCTTAACCAATTTGGATAAGACTGTGACATGAGCCAAAAGCCAATATTCACTTATATCAAGCATGCGATGACCGCCATCAAAAATTCCAGAATTTGTTTTTAGGATATTTGATAAATTAGAGTATTCTATAGAAACATGTAATTTCAGTAGATAAATTATCGAAGACATTGTTCAAAATTGATAACCAAATGACAATATTTGTACATTGAGTCATCATTTTCTCTGTACATGAACAAAGATATTAAAAAGTATATATCAAACTGACAGTAAAATATGCAAATGAGTAAAGAAAACAGAGATGAAAAATAAGAAGGAACCATAAACATGTTGTGGCCAAACTCAATCAGATAAGAACTTGTCTAAATACCAATACAATAAAATAAGAGTCTCACTAAAACTGCCAATCTGTACAATGAAAGACCAGGGATGGTGAATAGAGAATATGTATTTGAGCTCTTCCAAGCAGGCTGATCAGTGACCTACTTCAAAGCTTCATAAGGTTTGAAAATAGTAAAAAAGATGCTATCAATCAAATATGGTATCCCATGTTTTTCAACTAATATATCTCCTACGATGCAAGCTTAACCTGAATCAACTAGAAGAAAATAAAGATCAGATTTTAAAAATGCACATCCTATAGACTATTCAGAAATAAATCACCAACCCATAAGAATTTTACTTACACACAAAAACTATCTAAAAATGAAAACTAAAATTCTAATGCTAGAAATATATATAATCAAAGGCAGCTCACTCACACATTATAGAGTGCTGTGCATTGCTGCTTCAGATGAAGCCTCACAACACTTTTCAAACGCCTTTCAGATTCAGCCCATAGCCAATATATAGTCAATAGAATCAGGCTGCAATATAGAAAAATTAGACCAAGTTATTAGAGCCTACAAGTAAAGAAGAAACATTTGAACAAAACCACAAAGCCTAATCAATAATATCACTTAAGGGAATCAAACCAAGTAGCACTAATACCTGTTCGATTAGGCCATGCACAGGGCTACTAATCACCAAACTTAGCTCTGTTCAGTTATAATCTTCTTGAAAATCCCAAAGATTATATGGAGAAAGACCAAAAACATACCTCAACTACACCACTTGACTCTCCACCAAAGATTCACGAAGAACCTCAGAAACTCTAGTGTTATTTCGACCTCACTGTTTTCTCTCAAGGAGCTAGCAAACTAATACAACGACGACACACAAGGGACATTTTCAAGGTTAATCAAATCCGTCACTGAACTCATACAACAATCATAGTAGACTTGACTATGTGAACATACAAATTCCTAAGAAGGTTTAGCTAACAAACGCAGAATTAAACTAAAAGCATCTGTAAGTATTGATAACTCATAGATTGCCAAGTAAGAATCTATCTTGTAATTCTATTTCTTCAAGGAGTTGTTTATTAGTGATAACCGCAACCTTTTCAGTTACATGAATAGAACAAACATTTCAGCCATTGCTATGTACACATTAAGACTTCAATCATATAATGTTACTGTCATTAGGACTGAACACGAGAGGGACATACAGTAAAACTTCTATAAATTAATACTCGATAAATTAATAACCTCTCTAAATTAATAAATTATCCCGTCCCGAGTAGGGCCGGTGTAATAATTGACACATTTCGATAAAATAATAAGATAATAATTTTTTGAAACCTCTATGTAAATATATGGTCCTATTAATAATCATATAACCTTAAAAATATAACTAAGGCAATTTAGTGAAATATGACTTTAGTACTATTGTCTATTTATTCATAAACTTGCATCCTTGTTGGAACACATCTCTAATCTTTCTGACTACATCAAAAACTTCTTTGCGTATTTGATCCACCTTTGTTGATTTTGTAACACCTTTAAGATGATAAACCATTATTGGATGTGAGTTTTAGGCGAGCTACAACTTAAGTAAAGAAACCAATTCTCTTTAGTTGAGTCAATTAAGAAGAAGAACATGAAGAGCAAAGTAAAGTTACGTATTGCTATTAAAATTTTATATAGTGTTTATGCTAAGTAAACACCAAACAAAATTGAAAGAAAAAATAATCATAAGACTATAAGGAAATAAAAAATAAAATAAAACAATATGTAAATTATAAAGTATAAGGAATTTTAGAAAACAAATGTGAATTTTGTTTTATTTTAAATAAATCTTTATATAAATTATAAAATTCAAAAAAATCTCTCTATAAATTAATAATTATTAATTTATTGTTAAATTAATATCTTCTCTAAATTAATAAAATCTTTCAGTCCCATTATTATTAATTTATAGAAGTTTTAGTGTAGTTTTCTAACTGTTTCTCATTACAAGCAATTATAGATTAGATTATTAACGAAGGGACATAGTTTTGTAACTGTTTCTAATTACAAAAGTACCCAAACTTACGGTAATTACTACAGAGACTGAATTATGAGGCATATATACCAAAAGTTCTACACTTAAAAGAACACCTAAGCTAAGAAGACTCTGCCAGAGCTGTGAAACGTTGGTATTTCTCTGTTGCCTTCTTCAACTTTTTCTGCACCTTCCGCAACGAACAACTCTCCTCAGATATCATCTTCTCCGCCTTTCTCTTTTTGGCTCTTGTTATTTCCAGTTTTACCAACACCTTCTCTTGTTTCTCCGTCACAGTTATCGGAAAATGAACTTCCGATTTGCTGCAGCCATAAAACACAATAACCAAAGACTGATGAAAAGCTCCAAACTTAATAACTAAAGAGAGTTTTAAGGATAAAGAGAAAGCAGATGTACCTGCATCCAGAGTATATGAATCCGTTTTCTTTGGCGATAAAACCATCTAAAGAGACTGCGGCACCACCAATGATGTGTGGAAGAGCTGCTTCAACCTGTTTCTGGGTCTCATATACTTGCAACTTCCCAAAGAGATCATAGAACAACGTTTCTCTAAGCCCGTATCCAGAGTATGTCTGTATATGCAGCTCTGCTGAAGCCATATCAATCATGTTCACGGCATAGCCTTTGAAACCCAGTATGGGATCTCCATTGGGCAGCTTTGGGTTATCCATGGCTAATTTCTTTTGAGGGTCGTCCTCCACAAGTCCATCCCTCCAAGGTCTGCGTGTTTGGAAAAAAGATCACCAGTAAACTTTTATTGTTCTGTCAGAAACGATATTAAAGTTTAGCAATCCAAAAGTTACCTCATTGCATCAAGACAGAGAACATGAAACCGATTTGATATAGATCTTCCAAGTCTGTCTGCTTCCGATTGAAACGAGAGATACTCAGGACTACTTGGCCCAAACTTTGATGATTTGCAGACCAAAGCCAGCATTGTGTCTTCTCCCAAATATTCAGCCAAGACCCTGTCATAGCAAGATACTCAAATTTTGGCCAAGTATAGACACAACGATCAGTAAAACTATGGCTATAAACTGATGTTACCTGCTAAGGGAAGTGGAGGCAACTGAACCAAGAAGCGCTACAAGGCCAAACACTCCTTTCTTAGACAGAAACAGAGATTGCGGAGGCGGAGTATTTTTGGACAAACAACAGAAAACCGATGCTGCAGTGTCATGATGCTTCTCTTCGATCTGTTTCATCATCATTTCTTTGGTGGATAGGCATTCTGTGAATGCCGCACCAAGAGGTTCCAGAGAAGCTGAGACGAAATTCATATGAACAGATAAGTAGAGATAAACAATAATAATGCAATCAGTAAATGAGTGTCACATAAACAATAATAATCTAATCTAAAGAAAAGTAGTGTTTACCTTGCAAGGTATTCAACTCTCGGTCAGCCTGTTCTTGTTCAGCTTCCAAATCTTTTAAGCGCTCATCTATTGCCCCTTTGCATTCTCCGTATTTATCGAGTTTTTCTTTTAAGCTCTGCAAGGAAAAAAAGCAACATTTTTAAAACATGCAGTTGAGATGATCTCGGAATACAAAAGTTAGATCATTCTAGATTTTGTTATGCATAACTGAAACATATAGATAAATATGTGTGGCTCAAATGGTGATGTCCTACCTCGGTGTACTGCGCTAAATCCATCAGACCAGTTTGGCTACTGATGGCCAATGACGATGACCTAATGGCCAAAACTCCAAACTGTGAACACGGAGTTTGTTCAAACGCTAAATTGGGAGTTGGAGTCTCCCATGGATTTGTGATTGAACGCATCCCTGATTGAGGTGGCGGAGTCTTCCTTGAATAAGGTGTTGAATACCCAATCTCATCTCTTTCAGATGTGGGAACGGACGTCACCTTAATCTGAAAATCGCATACAAGAGAAACAGTTTGAAAAAGTGAGTTAACACAAGCATGAACTGAAAATTCTACCCATAGTAGAAACATATTGCTAATCAGTATATACTCAATTCACAAATTACTACCTTTAAGCTTATATGCAGCTCGGGATATCGAGAATGGAACACCCTGAAAGAAAAGACACCCGCGTTCTCTGGTAGGGAAAGAGTAGGAACTTTGCAGGACCCGTGAACAAAGGCGTATCTGATTTCACTCTCAATGGTGCTTGAATCAGATTCAATGCTCATCATATGGAAAACCCCGGATTTTTCATCATGGTGGATACTAGTATCCACAGAACCTTCTGAATCCGTCACATTGAAGATGAGGTTTACGAGATTTGAACCAGCATCACAACAGTCGGGGAGCTGATCATAATAAATAATTTCAGTATCAGAAGTCACTAGAGAGACAGAAGCTTGGCGGCAAGGAAGAAAACCAAACTGCACCAACAGAATCTTTACCTTCGTTACAAGTCTTAGCTCTCGTTCCTCGATTTGAGAGTCTTTCCTGAAGATCTCTTCATTACCAGACATAACTGAGAGTGATACTGTAGAGAAACAATGACATTGGAAAATCAAAAAAATCAGAAGAAAAAAAAGGAATGACACCAAACAAATATAGAAATTGAATAGATCACATTACCAGATTCCCCATAGCCTTGTATGACTTTAAGAATGCCAGAGAGATCAATGCAGCCACAAGAATCAACCTAGCAAATGATTTAAGAAATTTAAGTCTATAAAACCAAAACCCAAACCATTTAAGAAACTGTGTCATCCATATAGTGTTACTAAGCCAAACAGAGAATCCAATATTTTACTAGAAATGCTTCTCACACCTTACGGTTGCTGCCCATCCAGTCTTCAATTCGATAACCATCAACATGTATCGGAACATCGGTCCCTTCTGCAACGTGGTTATTATATCCATCGTACATCTGCATGAAAATTATGGTCAACTTGAATCGAGAGAAAACCAGATTACTGTATAACAAAGTGCATAGACATTTATTATATACCTCCAAGATCAAATTTTCAACAGTTGAACCAGGAAGTAAATTTTCCAAAGCCTGGGCATTATTCACTGCAACTCGTTTCAGAGGGCCAGGATTAACTGAAACAAGAAATTTTTTGTTAAGGAAAATAACTGCTACATGTTATAAATATTATTAGTTCATACATCTTGTGTAAATACATCTTGGATATGTTTTTATTATTATTATAATACAAGCTTTTTCAGAAAAACTTATGAAGACCAAGAGTTAAAGATTACCTTTAAAAGCAACTGAGACAGAAAAAGGTTTGTCCCTTGCGCGTATCTCTAAGGTTGCTTCATAATTTGGTCTGATCTGGTCTAATCCATCAGTCTCAACGATCATATTCTGCATTAGATTCAGAAAGTCACGAAATTTTGTAGACCTTTACCAAAAAGATAACCACCGTGATTCGTGATTGGTAATGTTCAACTGCCTACACTACGGACTGCATTTAGTATCTTTCCTCGCTCACAATTAGCCAAAATATAATCATAACCTCAGTGCTTAAACCATGAAAGTAGAAACATACCTCGATTTTGAGAATTGATTCACTTTTAATCAGGTTTGCCTCAAATTTATCAATCTTTACTTGGAATCCACGGTTAGCTTCCAATTCAACTTCCAGGCTTGGAACAGATGTGAAAGGTATCCGGTTTTCAAACTCATCTAAGCAAGCAATTCGGAAAGGTGGAAGAGACGAACCCACCCTGTAAAAACATTTTGATCAAGTTCAACTATTGAATATTTGAAGTGAAGGAAACTGAGAAAGGTTTCTATATGTGCCATTAGGGAAGATTTGTGAGCCTTACCGAACACTGCATAGCAAGGATTCCAGATAGTCGATAAGTTTCCACCCTGCTGCCTTTGAAGAAGGTCTAACAACCACTTTTTTATTGCACCTAATCGAGTCGCCCTGTAAAGTGTTTGGGAAATTACATCATATGAGTACTCGAAAAAAGTAACTGGCAGATGAACCGCAAGGTATAATTCTGTTAAATTCATCCAACCATCCTTATAAATATATTTTCAGATACAAAAGGAAGAGCGTTACTTACGATAGAGAAAGAAAAGTTGTAAGTGCCAGCTTTACCAAAAAGCTTCGGAAACTTGGACCCAAGTTGAAAGATGTAAAGACCACTAATCCCTTTACGGGATGTAGGAAACACCCGCTGCGAACATAGAGATTTCACAGTCTTATCACTCAATTTCATAGTTGTGTCCAGCAACTTTACTACCATGACCATTTCTTCCCCATCCATCTTAACAATATGTTTCTGGTCCAACTTCTTTGACAGTGTTGAAGATGTGAAGCACGCGGGCCGGACAACTGCAACAATCTGTTTCGGGGGAGCTCGCCCAGCAGGCACAGAATCATCTATTGGTAATTCCTGTAACATATTGATACATAAAAAGTTACTAGCTGTGTAATAGACAAAGGTGTATACTAAATAATGCAATGTTCTTACCCCATCAATGTTCAATTCCCTGCAATCTCTCTCGTCCAGCAAATCAATTTTTGATGGTGCTTTTTCCTGTTCCTTATCAAGTTTACTATTCCATTCGTCCACATCTACTGGTAGGCACTGTAAAAAAACATTTCTCAAATTGAAATCATTAGCTGTATGCAGAAGAAGAATTTAAATATTAAAAATAAAAAGAGAGAGAAAAGATGGTAATAGTTAAGTGATTTACCTTTCCAGAGTCGATTATAGTGGCCGGTAAAGATAGAGAACTCCGAACTTCCAGACTCGAAATTCCATCGATGATTGAAAGCTTGCATCCCTCGTTCTCAGGACGATTGATAGGCCTAAAAAAATTTAAGCTTTAGGATACAGACCTAGTAATAAATATTCAGAACTTGTCAAATGAAAAAAGAATTCACCTGCATATAATCCGAGTATCACCTGCACAGAAGACAGAAAAAAAAACAAAAAAGACAGCTCAGCTACAGCGACTACAAAAGATGATTCTATTTGTAGTTTAAATGATGGTGGAGATGGTACTAACCGCCCGCTTCATCCTCAAACCCTTCAATTAAGAAATAGTCAATGGTGGCATACACATTGTTGTTGTGAACCCCGGCATAAGCTCCTTTCAGAATCTTTATATTCTGACCACGTTTCCATGACCTTCCTTTTCTCGTAACTACCTTGTGCACCCTCACAGCTAGAAGTCAAAAGAAATGGAGGTATGAGTACCCACATACAAGGAAATAAACTTGAAGATATGGAAAAAATCCATTTAACAAAATCGTCAAGTGTGCTTCTACTACAAAGTCAAGTTAGTAAAAAGCAATTTGGGTAAAAAAAAAATGCTTTGAAAACAAGCATTTTGAGGCGATAGCTTTCCAGAAAAAGTTTCTTTATCTTCCATGAAAAGCTAATACATACCATCACGCGAAATGCCAAGAGCCTTTTTATCCAAGGATCCAACAATAAGGACAGCTTCATCTTCACCCGATGCACCTTCTTCATCATGGGTATCATGCATCTTCAAAACCCATTCTTGATATGTCTGTTCCAGATGAGCGTAGGTGATAGATTTTCCTTGTCTATGAATCACAATAGAGACATCTGTAAAAACAAGAATTCATTATATTCTAATTACAAGGGGAAAAATATGATTGCAAAAGGATTTTAAACTGACCATTATCTTTCTCCTTCTCTGTCGATTTAATACCAAAGTTTCTTAGAGCCACCGAGAAAGGATTTTGGCTCGCAAGATCGGTCTGTAAAAAGCTTGTTCAGTGATCAGATGATAAATGTACTAACTACGTAAAATAATCTAAGATCGTGTTTAGCTCACTTTGGAGGGCGTTGGGCTAAAACCCGCATCCAAATCTGCAACCACGAAGAGTGCACATTCAGATAAACAAAAATAAAACAGGCGTACATATACAACTGACAATGTTTGAACACTTCATACCGACAAAGCATTTTACACGTTGGCAGCATTTCTGCAAAGTAGACGCTATGGCTCCTCTTCGCATAAAGGGTATTGAATCCTACACACACATATTTATTGGTAACACAAACAACGCAAAAGTTATATTCTTGTTTTCAAACACATTCTGAGAACTCTCATGTCCTCCACACCATAGTTAGCATGATAATAGTGACAAAAGAAGACTAACCCAACGGACTTCTGGAAGTAGACGACCGAGTCTTCTTATTGAAACACGACCAAAAGTCTGGAAGCTTTCAGAAACTTTGCATCCTTCCTCTTCTAGTGCGTCCAAAATTTTATCAATGCTTTCTTTTCCCTGCAGAGATTCTAAAGTGTTTAGTTCAAGAAGGTAACCAGAGGTAATGTTGCTATCTTTTTCAGGAAGATAACCAAAGGTAATGTTTGCTTCTTCAGAAAGGATTTTTATACCTGGATGATTGGAAAATAAACAAACTTGAGGCGAGCATTTGCCAATTGGGATGTCTCTGGAAAACAAATATATAGTCAGAATCCAAACAAAGAAATCAACTTTAGGGATTGCGATTATTGTGCTTCTGTTCTGGAGAGGGGGTTTTACCTTTTCTTTTCTCACCAGTAAGAGCGAATCGAATCTGAAATGGAAATTCTTCACCCTTAGAGTTTAGGTTGGTAATGGCAACCTCTCCACCTGCTATCTCAGCTAAATCTTCCCCATTGACCTGAAAAAAGTGAAATAGGACCAGGAAAAGAATATAAACAAGAACACTTGAAGTAATTTATCTTAGAATGATAATATCAAACCTGAAACAAAATTATTTAGCTACAAATGACAATCTTAATAATATCAAACGAGAAACACATCAAGGAAATGATAATAATAACAAACCTCAATCTCTACAGGCCTTTCAGTCCTCCTAGTTTTGGAGAGTTCATCACACTACAGGATAATAAAGCAAATTAAAACACGTCACATTTAATCAGAACCAAAAAAGACTCATCAAAGAAATGCTCGAATGCAGAACTATTAGAAAACATATACAAGCGAACAGAATGGCATCACCGGACCCAAGTAGACAATAATGTACTCTGGTGAAGGTTAGCATGCTTTAAGCACTATGAAAATCCAGCAACAAAACTCCAAGCAATAAACACTAATTATGACATATTGTATTATTAATAGCCTAAAAATACCTGGATGTAAGGAAAGTAAATATCCTTAAGCCTGCACTGGAGTTGGTATATTTTTGAGATGTCATATCCTGATTCAAATATCTCAACCTAGAAAAAACAGCAGTTTCAGATAAGCAGTTGATAACATATCATGGCTCGCAGTTTCATGAGAATAAATTTGAAAATATGTCAATATGTCATGGGACTTAAGAACAACACCATCAGGTTCCGGAATACACCAAGATGAACATATTGATAACAAGTGAAAATAATAATTTGATAAACGAGTATCATTTAAGTAGATGAGTAAGAAAGCCAACGATAAAACCTTGATTAAAAGCGTTAAATTGCAAAATATGAAACTAGTTAAGAAGCAAGAAATTTTGTCCCAAGGTAAGTGAACTAACTACTCACAACAAAAACATATCCAATCATAACAACAAGAATCTGAGGGTTAAGGATTGATGGGTAAAAACTATTTCAGTAGAAGATATTTTCAATCGTATTTGTTTCTGCATCACTGATGGTATATTAAAGGTTATTTTTCATGTCATATGGGAACAAGGGCAGAAAGTCTTGAAAAAGAGTGTACCTTTGTGAAGCTTCCATGAGGCGATAACTTAATTTCCTCCTCCGACGGGTCCCTCATGCCACCACCAGTCTTTACAATAAATGTTAGAAATTCACTGTTTAGGAGACATTGACGACAAAGGGAAACCAAAAGAGAGCTAAATTTACAGATGATGAATCATACTACCTTCCAGTTTTTTCCCGAAATGGACTGATTGTCAATTAAAGCTTCTTTCTCGAATTGCAAAGTGAATACTTTCTTGGATTCTTTTGTCTTAGAAGACACCAAAGTACGCCTAAAAGAGAAGAGAACAACAAGATAATGCATACAACCATAGGTTACCAAAACATAAATGGATAAACAGAAGCTGAAGCCGCACCTTCCCAAGAACATACTAGCATAAGGACCTCCATATCCAAACATCCCAAAGTATGGCTACACAGGAAAAGAGTGAATCATTCTTCAAATCAGTAAAATAACAGGTAGTGATACAGAAACATGCCTACAGAAAGTATGGCTAATCAGAAAAAACAGTCCAAACAGAAACATGCCTACAGAGTCGTCCATATATTGGCAGAAAGACTTAATTATCTATCTAATATTGTAAACATAATAAAGTTATAAATTGCAAGCAGAGAATGAACATAAGCTCTTTGCCACAAATGAATTACCTTAAGGTATGGTGGGTTGCCTCCAATAGCACGGGTTTTGTGAGATCTATGTAATGAGGCACCTATTTTTCCCCTGCATAATTTGAAACATGTGACAAATGTTCAAGTGAACACCAACAAATCAAACTTGCAATATCAAACTGAGTAAAGAACACCAGACTGCAGTATGTGAAGTTATTTGTTCTATATAACAATTTTCTCATAACCGTCCCCAGCTATTTGAATGAAATTGATTAAACAAAAATCTCACCATTTATCAATAGAATTTTCCTCACTACTGTCCATTCCAATGCCGGTATCAAAAACTGAAATCCGGTCACCAGAAATATTGACACTGCAAAATAATCACATCATTAAATTGAAGGATTACACTCAATTTTGGTAATCTACCCTCCTATGACAAGAACAAACCTAATCAGTTTTCTTTCTCCTTTGCTATGAGGCCAAACAGCTTGCAAGGAATTGTCCTGTGAATTAAGCAACAGACAAATTAGGATTCAAAAGAAAGTAAACATATGCAAAACCAAATTTCATCAACAGATCCAGAGAAATACATGTCAAAATCAGGTTACTAATCGAGAGTAAGTTACTCTATTAGGAAAAAATGACAATGTGTTTAATTTAAGAAATCGAACAAGCAAATACAACAATGTGACTCCCTAGATAACCATAAGTTCGGTTCCAAACACAATGCAGAGGAAGTATATTCTTTTTATCCAGAGAGCAAGACCAAATCCACAAGAACAATCCTATAAGTAAAATTTTCATGTAAAACCATCTGAAAATCAAAGTCACATAATGAGCATCAGCACGGATAAGATATAGTGCATCAGTTTACAACAAGGCATAGTGTCCACTTTAAACCAACATAAACACACACAAAATATCCATTAGGCATTCTATCCATTCAGGTAATTATACTGAAACACTTACTATTAAATCCGCGAGAGCTGTCTCAAAGCTATAATTTTCAGGTAGTTCTTTAAGTAGATCAGTGTCAGGTGTCAAATCCCACAAGTTCTGCAAAAACAAGTGTTAAACATCACAGACCAACCTAAAAAACAATGAGATAGCAAGCGTATATGTTTAGGATAATAATACTGACCTCATACATGGTGGAAACTTTACCAGAACCGTCCTGATCAGACATAAGAAGATTAGAATTAGTTAAGGCAAATATCTCAGATTTCCTCAGGTTATTAACATAGAACAAAGATTAAATGAAAATTTTTGAAAACAACTCACATCAAGACGTATAATGTGGCATCTGTTGGGCTTAAATGCATCAAAGCGAACCATTCCTTTCATCTTTTCACCATTTGACTCAAGACTAAACTTTCCACCCGAGCTCCAATCAATTCTCGTCCTCTTAGACAACAAAACACAATCTTTTCGTGCTTTGTCATACTCCTCCTTCACAAGGTTGACAAAATTCCCCATTGGAATCTCCGGTTTTGGGTTGCTAACTGTGAGCTTCACACTAGATCCGTTAGGTAGAAGGACCTTGAAGCTGTAATACACATCTTCTTCTTCATCATCATCTAGAATCAATGATCTCTTGGCCGACCGCCTGAAACTCATCTGCAATGAGCAGAGGAATCATCATGAAACTGAAAAGTTAAACCCAGTAACAACAACAACAACAACAACAACAAAACCCTAACTTTACCCCCAAAAAAAAAGTAAACTTTTTTCTTTGACAAGCTACAAAACGAGAAAAGTTCAGGTTTTTCTTTCTCCAAATCGTCACAAGCTCTAAAAAAAAAACAGAGCTCGTTTCTCTCAAGCTAAGCGATGAGATGACAAAAGAAGAAAAATCTGAACTTTTTATGTTTTTCTCTAAAATCATTCATCAGAAGAAACAATGGGAGTGAGGATGATGATAAAATTTTACCTTTAGAGTGAGTCTCTGTTTCTGAAACCCAGAAAATTTGTTTGATTGTGGAAGAAACGACAGAGAAATGTAATGAGGAAGACGAAAGAGGGAGAGAGAAAATGAAGAGACAGAGAAAGTGAGTGAGGTGAAAACTAAAAGCTTCGGGCACACGCAGTTCTTCTTTATCACGTCAGCACAGGCCTTTTTTTTATATAACAAATTCGTCACATCAAGTTCACCCAAAACATTATTATTATATGGGGTTTTGTGTAAATTTTAAGTTTTAATAAAAATAATAACATTTTGATGTACATAATTATATAACCAATATCTTAAAGGTTAAAGGGTTTTGATAAAATAAATCATTTTAAATTCTTTAAGTTTTTTTTTTTTTTGTGATTGGTGTAGAAGCCTTTAAAACCTCCATTATTGGCCAAGGGTGCTTCCATAAATTCTTTAAGGTTAAATTTATTTATTGTGCTATAGATAAAAAAAAAAGAAAAACTTTTTAATATGTGAAACGAGATTTTGCATAAAATGTATGCATAAATACTCTGCATTTTTTTTTTTGAATATTCTCTTTTCAAGGTTTAAAAGAAGTACTATTACTTAGGTTACTATTTAATTCTACAAATCTATGGGGTTTAACATTGTTGTAAAATTGTAAATGTAAACATGGTAGTATACAATACTCTTAAGTCTTGACTGAACTCAAAGAGATAATCCATTAATATCAAAGAAAAACCTCAAAGACCTTTATTCCAAGAATGGCATTGATTTAACTTGTAACTCTCTATAATGAAAAGAGATTTTAGTCATTTAAAAAAATATATATATTCATCGCTGGTGTTAAACTAATCTTGCAATTGTTTGCTACAGAAAACGGAGACTTACCGGTGGAGGAACCGGAGGCAGAGGCGGAGGATACAACGCCGAGGCTGGTGATTGTTTCGGTGAGACCACCGTAGACGGTGCTCTTTAACAGCTCAACGGTGAATCTTTCTCGGTCCGGTTGAATTTTAGGCGGTGATTGTGTGGTGTTAATACTATTCATCGCCTCTAAATTTTCTTCTACTGTATATAATTGTAGATATAGTGATAAATATTAAGAATTCTATGAATTTCACTAAATTTTAGTAAACATATTAAGTTGAATGTATAGTGACCTGAATTATTTTCACTGCTAGCATCAGGTGGTTTTGACTGCTTCTGCTCATGAGTTGAATCTGCTTGTGGCACAAAAAAGAAGAATTATATTATGGTTAATTTTTAACAAACTCTAAGAACCTTAAATTGATATAAATTAAAATTTTCTTTTACTTCTATGAGTTATATTGAAGATGATAAAATACCATTAAAACGAAAACATAATGTTTTCCAGTGAAAGTTTTGAGCTTACTCATTGGAACGTTTTCAGCCATTAGATCAAGCTGGTCGATCTCCGTGGCAGCATATGATGGAGGGATCATAGTTTCGATTTGGAGGTTATCTATAGCCTATAGGCCTTTCATCCAATTCTGACACAGCTTCATCATCACTCACAACATCTGCAACGTTTTTTTTTAATGTTAGTTAGTCTATCGAATCCCAACAAAGGAGCTAAGCCTAGAAACATTATGAAATTCAATGACTCAATGTTTTCAATAAATCATTGTTGGTTTCTCGAAATGTGGAATTAATTTGTTTAGTCCGGTTTATGTTAGAGGACGAACTTTAATATTTTTGTTTCAATTGACAATAACGTACAGTACCTGGATCCTCAACCGGTTTTCCCCTGATATAATCAAGTCGGAAGAACCTTGCTCCTGAAATTAGAATCAAGAACCGGGATCAAATTTGATAACCAAGCAAACCAGGAAAAAATTGAACATAATCGGTTTTTTCAAGAAATGTGATTTACCTAACCGGATGAAGTACTTTAGACAAGCCAAGCAAGTGAAGATATCACCCTCCTCTTTATCTTCTTGATCATCATCCTCAATATGAGTCTGAGGGAGGACATGAACCTTAACCGGTGGCTCCATCTCCTCGATGTCGCTTTGTGCGTCCGGTTCATCAACCGGTGCATTGGGTTTTAGATTAGCAGACAAATCAACGTGCTTCCCACGTTTCCTTTTCTTGAGAATTACTCTTCTCGTGATACACGAGCTACAGCTTGGACAGTAAAGCTCGTAGTTTTCTTGTGTCGCAAGAAATTTCTCTAGGTTTGACTTCTCTTCAAACTCTGATGATGAACTCTTTTCTTCTTCTTCTTCTTCTTCTTCTTCTTCTTCTTCTTCTTCTTCTTCTTCTTCTTCTTCTTCTTCTTCTTCTTCTTCTTCTATCTCACCATTCTGTTGCATTTCTTTCTCTTCGTTTGGTAAGTTGGTGGAGTTAGACTCTAACCAATTATAACCGGCTTCTTCGTTTGAACTGAGTTCTTCAGTTAAACTGATTTCTTCGGTTGAACCAGTTTCATTGTATGAACCGGATTCGCTCACAGCAGTCTCCAGTATAATTGGATCTGAATTGGAATATAACAATGATGTGCTTTCACGAACAGATATGTTTCCTACGAGACAGATTAAGACCAAGATAAAGGAGAGATTGATTTTCGGTTTTGCAGCTTTGTGTCCGGTTAATAATTTGGGGGGGGGGGGGGGTTAAATTGAAAATTTCTACAAGTAGTAGATGCAATTGGAATTTAAGAGATTTAAAGGTAGGTACCAAAAAAAATTATAAAAAAAAAACAATCATGTTCGAAAATTACAAGTTGACTATTTACCTTGAGATCCATCATTGTCCTATGGGAACATTAGCCTTACCAAATCTATAAGTCTCAAGAAGATTCACCAATAATTCTGCATCTACACTTTCACTCTCTCCATCCTTCAATCCGAACCAGCTTGCATTAACCGGTCGGTCCGATTTTTCCATATCAAGCCCGATGTAATGAAACCGACGCCAATGTTCTTTATATCTTAAGAATTACCAAAGATTTTGAGATATGAAGGAGATTTCAGATTTGTCATTAGTGACTCTTATTTTCCGACTCTTAACCATTTTATTTGGGTTCATTTTGTCTAATTATTTTATGGGTAATATAAGTTAGTTTTAAGAAAAAATTTATGACTTGTGTATGAGTAAATAATAAAAATAAAATGAATCTCAAACAATAAAAATAAATCTTAGGATGTCAACTTATAGATTACAACTCATTATGACAGGGAAACGTTGCAGTTAGTTGGAAATTACGAACCATATTCAAAACGTGTAGAATTAATGACACATTAACTAACTATGAAGCCCATTAGACACAACATAGGCCCATATTAAAAATTAATTAAAAAAACTTTAGCCCAATATGTTTTTTGTTCGAAAATAATTACACAGTTTTGGAACTGTTCACTTAAAGCTGGAGCCCACTATTTCCACGTGGCACAATATGATGCTTCAATTTCGGCTTCAAGTGTGTGTGATTAACGAGGTTTCTGAAAGATGATCCTTGGGAGAATAAAAACACTAAAATCGGCAAATGTTTTCAAGGCATTTTTGTTGGTTCGTGTTTTTTTGTATAAATTTATTTGGATGTTAAAGGAATAAAACTAAAATTTGATTCTGTCTCCTTAAAAGATCTAAAGTTTGAAAAAAAAAAAAAAAAACTTGGAAAAGAATAAAGGTTATATAGTATAGTCCTGTGGTTACTTTTAAAGTTTTGGAAGCATGTCGGCGAAGGTCGAAGGATTCTTTCCGTAGTAGATAGGCCACAGGTGGTTTCAATCTTTCCCCAGCAACAAGCCGAAACCCAAAATAAAATCACACATTCTCAATTTCTCTAAATTCGAAATAATCCCTCACTTTTTTCAAATCGATCAATGGCTTCTCTTCAGATCAGCGGCTCCGTTAAGCTTGAGCCGCTCGTTGGATTTAACCGGAAATGCAATTTGTACCCGATCCGGAGTTTCGGATTCCCTCATTTCCGTCGGAGATTCAGTATCGGACAGTCGTTGTTGCTCCGCTGTTCTTCTTCCGTATCCGGCGACAAAATTGTTGGCTCTGAAGGTGATGAAAAAGGTTTCAACACTGACGCAGAGAGAGATGGTTCTATCTCCGCTCTCGGATTTCAGCTCATTCCTCCTGGTACTGGTAACTTCCGATCAATTTCTTCATATTGTTTCTTTGAATTTTCCTCAACGGTTTTGTATTTATAAAACAGTAATTTATTTAATAATTTAAGGATTTTGTGTTGGTTTATCGAATGTGTTTATAATATTAATTTATATGTTTTCAATTTGTCAATAGAGAATGATTCTCTTGATTTTTTGCTTTGTGGTCCTCTGATTCAAATTTAATTTTCTGAAGATGAACTCGATTTTTTTTGTTTCTACAGGTGATCAGGGAAGCTTGAGTACTAGCACTAAAGAAATTACACATCAAGAAGAGAAGAAAGAGGTTTATGATGAAACAGAGATTGCTGATTTTGGTGTACCTGGAAATAGAGCTGTTGAAGAAGGAACTGCTAAAGTCGGAGTTCTGAATGGAATAGCTCAAACAATTTATAACCTTGTTTTCGTTACGTCCGAGGCTGCTCCTTACTCGAAAACAGGAGGGTTAGGAGATGTTTGTGGTTCTTTGCCTATAGCTTTGGCTAGTCGTGGCCACCGTGTAATGGTTGTTTCTCCTCGGTACCAGAATGGAACCCCTGCGGATAAGAACTATGCTCGGGCTAAGGATTTGGGGGTCCGTATCACAGTTCAGTGCTTTGGAGCTTCTCAGGAAGTTTCCTTCTATCATGAATATAGAGATGGTGTTGATTGGGTAACTGCTAATCTCTTCTTGCTTAAATCTTTGTGGAGTTTTGAAAAGTGCCATTGCTTAACAAGTTGTTTTCTGTAACTGTTTTAAGGTTTTTGTTGATCACCAATCCTACCATAGACCTGGTAATCCATATGGAGATAGTAAAGGAGCCTTTGGTGATAATCAGGTACTATTGTTGATCAAAATACTCTGAAAATGTCGAAAGAAAGGATTTGGTTTCCAACTGTAGTTTTTTTTTTTTTGTTAATTGTTTGAATTCTGTTTTTACTTATTTATGTGTCTCATCTCACTTTTTTGTGATTACAGTTTCGGTTCACGTTACTTTGCCATGCAGCGTGTGAAGCCCCTCTCGTGCTGCCTCTTGGTGGGTTCACTTACGGAGAGAAATCTCTTTTCCTTGTCAATGACTGGCATGCCGGACTTGTTCCCATGTAACCTTTTCTTATTCTCTTTACTTTATACTTTAGGATTAACTTTGAATAGCTTTGCAGAAGCATCCTTAGATCTGTTGATTTTAGTTTTCTTTATTTTACAACTTATATCGTGGATCCCTGTTGATTCCAGACTTTTGGCTGCAAAGTATCGCCCATACGGAGTTTATAAGGATGCAAGAAGCACTCTCATTATACATAACCTTGCTCATCAGGTAAAAGCATAAAGCATTTCTCCTGCTCCGAATTTCTCTTCTTGTGATTTATTTACAGTCCTTTGTTATTTTGCATTTCATAACTTGGTTCTTTTTCTAAAAGGGAGTGGAGCCAGCAGCTACTTATAGCAACTTGGGATTGCCTTCAGAATGGTATGGAGCGGTTGGGTGGGTCTTTCCAACATGGGCAAGAACTCATGCTCTTGACACTGGTGAAGCGGTTAATGTTCTCAAAGGTGCTATTGTGACCTCTGACCGTATCATTACTGTGAGCCAGGTGATGAATCTTTTGTTAACATAATCTGTAATTGTTATTGACCTCATTCACTAACAGTAAAGATTCCGAGATTAGATATGGGTATGTAGGTATTCTGATTGGGCACTTTTTTCCTGCATTTTCAGGGCTATGCATGGGAAATAACTACTGTTGAAGGTGGATATGGTCTGCAGGACTTGCTTTCTAGTCGGAAGAGTGTTATAAATGGTACTGTTCCTATAAACCCTGTCTTTTATTACTTCAACAATTTTTCGTGCTGAAATTTCCACGGTTCTTATCAGGGATCACAAATGGGATCAATGTTGATGAGTGGGATCCATCCACGGATGAACACATTCCTTTCCATTACTCTGCTGATGATTTCTCTGAGAAGGTGATGTGAAGCTCTCTTGAGTAAAGGTGTCAAAATCGAGCAAATCCAATGGTTTGTTATGGTGAATTGACTTTTTGTGTCTGCTTTGGGAATTACAGGTCAAATGTAAGATGGCACTTCAAAAGGAATTGGGTCTTCCCATTAGGCCTGAATGTCCTATGGTGTGTTTTCAAAAGCCAAACTTATAGTTTTTTTTTCGGGAAATGGTCTTCAAATTTGTATTATAATCAGGCTCATGTAGCTTGGCATGTCTTAAAACTTTTACAGATTGGGTTCATAGGAAGACTTGATTACCAGAAGGGCATTGATCTGATACAAACCGCTGGTCCTGATCTCATGGTGGATGACATTCAATTCGTAAGTGAGTCTTTTGAATGGTTAACTGGAACGCATGCAGTTCCAGTGACTGTCGTCATACACATTTGTCATCTCCTGTCTTTCGCAGCTATTTTCACACATTTCTCAAGTCCGAGTTAGAAGTTTGCAAAAAGAATTGGCATCTGTTGTGGTTTTTCACATTCCGATATTCCTTCGTCAGACTTGTTTCTTTTGATGAGATACATTCATCAATATGTTTACTGTGGTTTGGTTTCTTACAGGTCATGCTTGGTTCGGGTGACCCAAAATATGAAAGCTGGATGAGAAGTATGGAGGAAACATACAGAGACAAATTCCGTGGTTGGGTTGGGTTCAATGTTCCCATTTCTCATCGCATCACGGCAGGGTAATAAAAAGAAAAAATATCTCTCTAGCTTAGACTTTAGTCAAATTCCAAAAGACATGATTAAAACCTGTTAGCAAATCTTGGCTTCATCTAGGGAGATAAAAACTATGGGTTATCACATGATTCATATGAAGGAGCTGTTGTAGAAAACCTTATAATTGCCACAAACATCTCATTTGAATTTTTTTTTGTTTTGAAATCTATAAACAGCTGTGACATTCTTCTGATGCCGTCAAGATTTGAGCCCTGCGGATTAAATCAGTTATACGCAATGAGATATGGAACCATTCCAGTTGTTCATGCCACTGGAGGACTCAGAGTAAGTTTCTTTAAATCTTCAAGACGCCAGATAAATAAAAAAAAATCAAATTGTGTTCAAAATCAGAGAATGGTTTGAAACTTAAAAAGGGTTATTATTTACAATTAGATTGGTATTGTTTTCAGGATACGGTTGAGAATTTCAATCCTTACTCAGAAGGTGGAGCTGGTGCTGGTACAGGGTAATAAAATTGTCCTGTTTTGTGAAAAAGCTTCTGACAGATCAAATTAGAATGACTTTTGATCTTATGAATGTTTCTTTTGTGGGTTTAATGTTTCAGATGGGTTTTCTCTCCTTTGAGTAAAGACAGCATGGTGTCGGTAAGTTTATCGAACTCTCTTCCCATTTCGCTTCGGGATTTGTGGTTTTTGTTTATGTTTGGGTGAAATAACCCTTTTGTGTTGGCATACTCCAGGCTTTGAGGTTGGCTGCAGCAACGTACAGAGAGTATAAAGAGTCATGGGAAGGATTGATGAGAAGAGGAATGGCCCGAAACTATTCTTGGGAAAACGCTGCTGTTCAGTATGAGCAAGTTTTCCAGTGGGTTTTCATGGACCCTCCTTACATCAAATAGACCCATAGAAACCGAACCAAACAGAGTTGGACCCGACCGAACCAGACCTTACCTGACCTGACCAAGCAGAGGAAAAAAAAAGGCTCTAGTGGAACCTTCAAACTTGTCGGTTTTCGAAAATCTATAGTTTTCAACGTATCCACAATAAAACGTGTATCTATGTTATTATAATCTTATAACTATGATTTTTTGTTTTTGTTTTGGGAGGTATAGAATTTTAGTTACGAGGCTATGATTTCCTTTGTCATTTACGGCATCTGCTATTGCAAATAATCTGAATTTGACATCTAATATTGGGGTCGTTTAGTCAATAAATTAGAGAAAGCCAATCACCATTGATGAACGATAAATTGATATAATTATGGTTTTCATAACAAATTTGTCTTAAAAACAAATAGTTGGATCAAAGCTTAATGATAGATGCGAATGAGTAGGAGAGCAGTATGATACAAATGAAAGAAACGTAAAATATAATTAAGCCCATTAGACGTGCTTACCTTATTCATTCCAAAAGCAAATTATTACAACACATTAACTTATATCTCCCAAAAATTCCATAAAAATGATACAAAACTATGATATTGATCTCTACTGAAAGAATTCATTAATGTTATATGTTTTAACATCTGTGAATTGTATGTAATGATAAATTGGACTATCTCGTATTGAGCTCAAGGAATATGGATCGTAGAAACTTATCTGTTATGGACAGGATAGCAAGTAATCGATAATTAATTCTCTGTTTATATATTTTGAATAATGTTTCGTTGAAATAAAAACGTTATTGTTCGAGCACGCACGATCTTAATTTTCTATGATTATTTATCAAGCTATCAGCTATGAAGAATACTATATTTGTAGTTCACCTTCAAAAAAGCTATCATAAAGTTAACCAACCAGTTTACACTGAAAAGTATAAATGACAATATGATTACTTTGTTTACTCTGTTTAATTTTTTCACAGACAAAAGGTAATGAAGATATTTTTGGTAAAATATTAAACTTGAGATTGAAAACATTACCAAACGTCTAATAATTCATTGATGGCAAAACCAGTACTCATAAATTAGAGTATTAAACCCCCTTTTTAATAATTCAAAATAAGATATTTTTCTCTTTGTTTTTGTCACTAAAATTCATTTATGTTTATGGTTGAAAATATTGAATTTTATAGTTATTTATTTAATTTTTAAAAAGTGGTATAGTTGATGTAGAAAAAAAGAGCGAGCGTTGCTCCGGAAATGATGGGACAAAAGTGTGTTAAGTCAGTGGAATTGAGGTCTCTCATACCAAACACAAACTCCTTTTTCTTCACTTTCTTCCTTTAAATCTCCCTCTAATTACTCTCTTCTTCTTCCTCACTTTCCTCTTTCACTCAATTTTACGTGTAAACTTGAGTAAAAAGAGAGTCCTTTTGGGTGTTTAATTCCCATTTTTCTTCTATCTATTTTCGAGCAAAAGAGCGGAAGGAAACAAAAGCTAGGGACTTGGAGTTAGTAATTTCAGGTTAATTTCTTGTATTCTTCTGCCATTCTCATTATTTGTTTGTTCTCATTCGTTTTGTCAACAAATTCAGTTAAATATGTTGAAAGGTTGAGACTTTAGACGACTTGGTTCTTTAAAAAAAACCATTTTTCAGGATATAATCGGTAAATTTGAATTGGGTTTTGCGAGCTCTGCTTATATGGTAGAACAAGTTTGAAGCTTTTCAATGTTCTTATTTAAGGGTTTTAGGGTGAATGATAATTGAAGCTAGTGTGGTATGAGGTTTGATTTTGGATGAAAGTTCCTTTCTTTAGGGTTTTAGATTGTTAAACTTGAGCTGGTCTTTGTGTGTCGGTTCATATGCTATGGATAAAATTTGCAGTTCTTGAATAGTAAATGAGACAAGGCACTCTAAAGCTAGTATTGATCTGGGTTGATTGAAAATTCTTATTCTTGAATTTTTATTTGTTAACAATTTGACTCCTTTCTTATAGACTTAAAAAAGAGTATTGTTTAAGATTCAGACAAAATCTGTTTATTTCAAATTAAATTTAGGGGTTGCTTTAGAGCTGTGGGTTCTACTTCTTGTCTGTTTGTTATTCTTTATTAGTTTAGTTAGCGTGTTGTTGTAACCTTAAACATCCACAGAATCATACAATCTTTGGTTTAGATTCCTTAAGAAAGCTGAAAATGTTGGAGATTGTGAGATCTGTGATCCAAAAACACTCAAGACCTTCTTGAGGGAATGATAATTCTCTGTGAACTAATTGGATACTGCTTTCATATGGATCTAAAGCATAGTATTTAGGTGCTTTAGTTTCAGTTTTTGCTAGCAGCTTGAGCTAATGAAATTTCAAATTACAGATGATAATATCAACCAGTATTTTAGGATGTATATTCTTGAAAATTTGTGCTCTTGTTGTTTTTTAATTTCCATGATGGTAACAAGTGTATACATTCATTCAAGATGTATGCTATGTGGCAATCTCTCCTGTTCTCAGCTATAATCTCACTACCTGCACTTGGAATATTAGTTTCTATCATATTTACTGCCAGACCCATTTGTTTGTTTTCATTGTTCTAACATTACTTGCTTGGATCTCTCTTTATCTTCTGTTTGTGTAAGTTTGAATCAGTTTTCCTTTTTCTGTTCATATGTTATTAAAATGTGGCTTCTTGCAAGTACCATAACTGAAGATTGAGTTTTTTTTTTTTCTCCTTCTTTCTTATTTGATCATTTCATTTCCACAGTGAAAGAGAGAACAGAGAGAACAGAACTTGAGATTCGACTGTTAATCTTTGAATCAAAATGAGTGCAGCGGCTACAATGCCTATGCCCCGAGAAGCTTCTAATTACGATGAGATCTCTATGCAACAAAGCATGCTCTTTTCTGATAGTCTTAAGGTATATTCTAAATCTCACAATCCAAGAATCTTAGTGGATCTTGTGATCATTGCTATAGTCTTCAAATTTCTATGAATTAGTCTGTTTATCAGCAAGAAAAGAAGGTTGAGTAATGCATCTTTGTTTACAGGATCTGAAGAATCTGAGAACACAGTTGTATTCAGCAGCTGAGTATTTCGAATTATCCTACACAAACGATGACCAAAAACAAATGTGAGTGAGTTTATTCTTTTCACTACTCGGTCATATTATTTTTCAATGCTCTTATGATTTATTGTCATACTCCTTTTTTTCCATTTTTATGAATTCTTTTGTGTTTATGCAGAGTGGTGGAAACACTGAAAGATTACGCGATAAAAGCTCTGGTGAATACAGTTGATCATTTGGGATCTGTAACATATAAAGTCAATGACTTTGTCGATGAAAAAGTTGATGAAGTTGCAGGAACCGAACTACGAGTATCTTGCATTGAGCAGGTATCAATTAAATGGTGTTTTCTAAAAGATCAATTAAATGGACCATGATCGATTTCTTGTTTTGGTTACTGAGTTTTGTTATATATATGTATAGAGGCTAAGGATGTGCCAAGAGTATATGGATCATGAAGGTCGTTCGCAGCAATCACTTGTGATCGACACTCCAAAGTTCCACAAACGATACATCTTGCCTTGTAAGTTTCTCTTTCTCTCTCGATCATTCTGCAAAGTTTTCATTCTCTCATTTATCGGTTTTGGGACTCACTACTAAAAACTAAATTCTCTATCAGCGGGAGAAATCAAGAGGGGTGGAAACCTCGCGAAGCTCAAGAGTGTTGAAGGTAGTTTTGATGGAGAAGAAGACTGGAACCAATTCAGAAATGGTATAAATTTTGCATTACATCTACTTGTACAAAGATTTAAGATTTGTTCCAAACCTGATTCTTGATTTGATCTGTTGCTTGTTTCCTTAAGCCGTCCGTGCTACAATTCGGGAAACGCCTCCACCACCTGTTCGGTAAACTCCCATATTCATAGTGAGTTATATTGTTAATAACTGATGGGTGAAGGTTTTAAACTTTGATCTGTTGGTTTATTGCTTTTTACAGAAAACCAGTACTTCAGTCTCCTTCTCCACGGAAACCTCAACGTTCAGCAACCTTTTCGTTCTCGTCTATAACCACGGCTCCAAAGAAAGAACAAGGTAAAGAAAAACAGCTTTAGCTTGAAAAGCCTGTTTTTGACTTAATGGGAACACAAAAATGTGATTGTGTGTGTTTGGTAAAGCAGATAAGCGAGCCATATCACCGCATCGGTTTCCTCCGCTGCTGAGATCTGGTTCAGTTGCTATCCGACCATCATCAATGAGCCGGCCAACGACACCGAGCAAGAGTAGAGCTATAACTCCAACTCCTAAACGGGTAAGCTTCGGTTACATTTCAAGCATTCACTTTTTTGCTCTATCTTTAACTAATTCTTGATATTTTCCGGCTCAGTATCCGTCAGAACCGAGAAGATCGGCTTCGGTTCGGGTTGCCTTTGAGAAAGAAGCACATAAAGAAACAGAGCAACAACATCAACCGAGCAAGAGCAAACGGTTGCTTAAGGCGTTGCTTAGCCGACGCAAAACCAAGAAGGATGATACGCTTTTCACTTACTTGGATGAATATTAAACCGAAGCTGGTATTGTATCTAAACTGTTAAACCGGAAATTACATTCCAATTTGAATTGCAATTTTTCTGGCACATAATTGTCAATATATATGTTTTTGTTACGAAATTCGTCCATGGGTCTGTGATTTTATGTATATCGTTCGAGTTTCTAAATATGAATGCAGTATTTCTAACTCACTTAGATAATATTAGGCTAAACCAAATTGAGAAAAATCTGAAAGTATTGGCTAGTTTTGGTTTGTTTTTGCATACGTTGGTAAACAAATTTGGGATGAACTTTTTATTCCCTTTCTACATATTGGTACTAGATATGTGTAGAGATTTTTTTTTTGATCATTTATACATTCTACTATATTGAGAAATTGTGTTTTTATTTTACGCATTTGAAAAAAATCGATAAATTTTAAATATTAAATTATGTCCAAATAAAACTGCATTTTGAACTTCTTTAATGTCCATGCATATCGCAGATCAAACATCTAACTTTTTATTATTAAGTAAAATTAAATACCAAAAAAAAAAATTATTGACATTAGACAAAGTCACAAAAGTAATCGTGACATATCAAATTAAACATCTAATTTATTGACAAATATTGTAAAGAATAGTAAAGCCCATTTGGGTAATCAGTTTTAAACACTACCCTAGTAAGGCCCATTAGCAGCCCATGTGAACACTTCAGCTTCAATTCGCGCCTCCGCGTCTCTGAGGGAGAAAGAATTCAACCAATAGGGCAAAGTCCTCTTTATACTTTCTCTCCTCCACTGGCTCCAACTCTGTCAAATCTCCGATTGCTTTCGCGGTTGACTTTATTCGCGATTCCTGCGAGTTCATCTTCAAGGTATTATTTCTCTTGATTCCAGTTTTGTTTCTGTAATTCACTTTACTCAATTTAGAGAACTCAGAACTGAGGTTTGTGATTTTTGTTTTGGGGAAGGCGCTGTCATATAATGGCATCTGAAACGAAAAGCTACGCGAGAAGAGATCGTCTTCTTGAGATTGAAGTAGCTGTTAGAAAATGGTGGGAAGATGAAGATGTATTCAGAGCTGAATCTCATGAGAATCTTCCAAATCCAGGAGATAAGTTCTTCTCCACTTTCCCTTTCCCGTATATGAATGGTTATCTACACATTGGTCATGCCTTTTCACTTTCCAAGGTTGATTTTGCTTCTGCTTACCATAGACTTAGAGGTGCCAATGTGCTTCTTCCTTTTGGTTTCCATTGTACTGGTATGCCTATTAAGGCTTCTGCTGATAAGCTTTCTCGTGAGATTCAATTGTTTGGAAACCCTCCTGTGTTCACTTCTCAAGAGGATACCAAAGTTTCTGAAGTTGTAGAGGATAGCAGTGATACACCAGCTTTACCGGATCAGTTTAGGGGAAAGAAGTCAAAGGTGGCTGCGAAATCTGGTGGACAGGTTTATCAGTGGGAGATTATGCGTAGTTTTGGTCTTACTGACACTGAGATAGCGAGATTTCAAGATCCTTATGAATGGTTGTATTACTTTCCTCCTTTGGCTGTTGAAGATCTCAGAGCGTATGGATTGGGTTGTGATTGGAGGAGGTCGTTTGTCACCACTGATGTTAATCCTTTTTTCGATGCTTTTGTGAGGTGGCAGATGCGTAAGTTGAAATCTATGGGAAAGATTGTCAAAGACTGTAGGTACACTATCTTCTCACCATTAGATGGCCAGCCTTGTGCTGATCATGACCGTGCTACTGGTGAAGGTGTTCAGCCTCAAGAGTATACTCTCATAAAGATGGAAGTAGTCAAGCCATTTCCTCTGAAACTCGGTCCTTTGGAAGGAAAGAGAGTGTTTTTGGCTGCAGCTACTTTGAGGCCTGAGACCATGTATGGACAAACAAATGCTTGGGTACTGCCTGATGGGAAATATGGAGCTTATGAAATCAATGACACTGATGTCTTCATCCTTACTGAGAGAGCTGCACTCAACCTTGCCTACCAGAACTTCTCAAAGATCCCTCAGAAGCCTTCCTGCTTGGTTGAGTTGACCGGGTATGATCTGATTGGACTCCCTTTAAGGTCTCCTCTGTCAGTGAACGAGATCATCTATGCTCTGCCGATGTTGACCATTCTGACCAACAAAGGTACTGGCATTGTCACCAGCGTGCCTAGTGATGCCCCTGATGATTACATGGCTTTACATGATTTAAAAGCAAAGCCTGCTCTTCGAGCAAAGTATGGTCTCAAAGATGAGTGGGTACCCTCTGATATCATACCAATTATCAACATTCCGGAATTTGGGGATAAGGCTGCCGAAAAGGTCTGCTTGGATCTGAAAATTAAAAGTCAAAATGATAAGGACAAGCTTGTAGAGGCGAAGAGGTTGACCTACCTGAAAGGATTCACCGAAGGAACCATGCTTATTGGAGATTTTGTTGGTAGGAAAGTTCAAGAAATTAAGCCCATTATCAAGACAAAGCTCATTGAGACTGGCGAGGCAATCATATACAGTGAACCTGAGAAGCCAGTGATGTCAAGATCGGGTGATGAATGTGTTGTGGCTCTTACAGATCAGTGGTACATAACGTACGGCGAATCAGAATGGCAGAAAATGGCTGAGGAATGCTTATCAAAAATGAATCTTTACTCTGAAGAAACAAGGCATGGCTTTGAGCACACTTTGAGCTGGCTCAATCAGTGGGCATGCTCACGGTCTTTTGGTCTAGGAACTCATATTCCCTGGGATGAACAGTTCCTTGTGGAATCCTTATCTGATTCAACTCTTTATATGGCCTATTATACAGTTTCCCATATCTTTCACGACGGAGACATGTATAAAGGCAGCAAGTCTTTGATCCGCTCTCAGCAGATGAATGATGAAGTTTGGGAGTATCTCTTCTGTGATGGCCCATACCCAAAATCATCTGATATTCCATCAGCTCTCTTAAGTAAGATGAAGCAGGAATTTGATTACTGGTACCCACTAGATCTTCGAGTTTCTGGAAAGGATCTAATTCAGAATCATTTGACATTTTTCATTTACAACCACAGTGCACTAATGGCGGAACGTAACTGGCCACGTGGCATCAGATGTAATGGTCACATTATGCTGAATTCTGAAAAAATGTCAAAGTCAACTGGAAATTTCAGAACCCTGCGCCAGGCAATTGAAGAATTCTCTGCTACTGCTACAAGGTTTTCTTTGGCTGATGCTGGTGATGGCGTTGATGATGCAAATTTTGTATTTGAAACTGCAAATGCTGCAATTTTGCGGCTGACAAAAGAGCTCACATGGATGGAAGAAGTTCTGGCTGCTGAATCCTCTCTGAGAATGGGCCCTCCATCTACATATGCTGATAAAGTGTTTGAAAATGACATGAACATTGCTATCAGATTGACTGAGAAAGCGTACAAAGATTGTTTATTTAGGGAGGCACTCAAGAATGGGTTTTACGACTTACAAGCTGCTCGAGATGAGTATAGACATTCTTGTGGTAGTGGCGGCATGAATCATGACTTGATACTTTACTTCATGGATGTGCAAACACGCCTCATTGAACCAATCTGTCCTCAGTTTGCAGAATATGTTTGGAGGAAACTTTTGAAGAAGGAAGGTTGTGTAATAACAGCGGGCTGGCCAACATCAAATGAGCCAGATTTGGTTCTCAAGAGTGCTAACAAATATTTGCAAGATTCTATAGTGTTAATGAGAAAGCTTCTACAAAAACAGCTCTTAGGCTCCAAGAAGGCTGCTAAGAAAGCTGCTCACGTAACAGCAGTGCCAGAAGGGAAGTTAAAAGGCCTCGTATATGTGAATGAGCAGTTTGATGGATGGAAATCTCACTGCCTCAAGATTCTGCAAAGCAAATTTGATCAAAAAACCAGTCGTTTTGCGCCTGATGCAGAGATACAAGCAGAACTAAGAGAGATATTGCAGAAGGAGGGACAAGCAGAAAACTTCAAACAAATTCAAAAGCTTTGCATGCCTTTCCTTAAATTCAAGAAAGACGAGGCGATATCTATTGGCACTCAGGCTCTAAACTTGAGGTTACCTTTTGGAGAGATTGATGTCCTTGAGAGTAACATTGACTTGATCAAGCGACAACTTGGTCTTGAAGAGGTTGAAGTATATTCTGCAAGTGACTCTAATGATGTTTCAAAAGCTGGTCCACATGCTTCACTGCTGAACCAGAATCCTCCATCTCCAGGCAATCCAACTGCTATCTTCGTGACCTGGTAAAATCTAGTTATTTCATTGCAATTGCTTCCTAATAGAAGCAGCATGGATACTCTTTTTTTGTTTCTCGTCATCTAAACTGAACTCTTTACTGCTCCAGCACAAGTGTCTCTCCTTCGGTCTAAAAGAAAAGCGTCGAACATGTTTCAACTACAAGTCAAGAAGAAGAGGTTGAAGGATTGGGGAGTTTACTGTTTTAACTTGTTTACTGTTTTTTTGCTTGTTTGTTGAAGATCTATGCATTCACAGTTTTATTGTTTATAGTGTCTTTTAATTGAAAATCATATAAAAACTTCAATACAAAATAAGGTTGCAAGAAGATCTCCCTATCAATGCAATTCATCTTTTTTATATATAAATGTAATCCATAATAGTTGTTATCTTTATTTATTTATTTATTTAGAATTGTTACATTGATTGAGAATGATAAGAGTTGTTTGTTATAAGCTAAGTAATGGTGTAGTGATTTATTGTGAAGAAGGAGGTGGTACCACAATTGGTCCTGGTCGTGCTTCGATATCGATCGCTCTTCCCTTTGTCACCACCTTATCAACCTTTATCATTAGAAATCATACATTATTTAGCTTTGATTTAATTTATGTTTGTAATCAATGTTGATTAGAACATTTTAATAATTAGAACAACATAGAGGGTTCCCACTAGCTATTAATTAGGAGAACATTTTAATAATTAGAAGAACATAGAGGGTTCCCACTAGCTATTAATTAGGAGAGCATTTTTTATATATATAACGATTAGCAAAATATTCCTTGTTTGTCTCACTTGAACATTTTTTTTTTAATATATAAAGACAAAGGCTAATTTAATGTCCGGTTAGGTTACGGTTGATTTTGTAAAGAATCGAACCGAGAACAGTGTACCGGAGGGGCTACATATAAAAATAGATTCCGGTTTTATCTAATCTAACTGAAGAAAGCTGTGTATCCATGGCTTCCTTCACCTGTTCTTCTGCATCTTCGATTTTATATGTAGATCCTTTTTTTTTTGTTTTTCTCTCATATCTAACAAACATAGCATCCTTTGAGTTCGATGTGATTGCTCATATTCAATTTTTGTATATTCAGATTGCTAATACGAGAAGCGGGAACTTGCGCTGCTCATTTCAGTCTCAGGTTTATATGGTTGATTTTTATTTTTGCAGTTGTCGGAAGATTTTGAGTGAATCTAGTTGATATTTCAGGTTTCTTGTGGGATTCAAAGAGATGATAATGGACGCCGTGTTTGGCGTAGGAGAAAATTGGTAAAGCACAAAACTTTGAGATTTCAAATTTCACTTCCATGTTGTGTGAATCAAAATTAGGTCTTAGCTTTTTGCTTAGTAGAGATATTGCTAAAACTTTGCAACTTTGCTCATTTCAAAAACAAGGCTTTTACTACAACTAGTTAAACTTTAGTTAGTATGTATCCAAGTAATCATTTTCTTATTTAATACATACAAGGAGATGGAGATTGTCTTATTTGAGTTCTTTGGATTTCTAGGAGGTAGGAGTTCGTATTGAGTCTTGGTAATTATAGTATCAGGTTCTCTAGTTTGATTGTATCAGCTTCATGAGCTTTTGAGAATTCATAATTACAAAATCCAGAACAATGCATACATAGTCTTCTTTTGTAGTTAGCTCCAAAGTTTCTCAATTGCAATCTGTGTTAAGTGGTCATCAATTGCTTATAAACTCTCTATGTCTTTTGTCCTGTTTTGTTCTGCAGACGAAGAAGGATGATATGTTGCGTTACAAATTGCAGAGAGTTCCATTTGTGGAAGAACAAGTGAGGAAGATAAGAGAAGTTGGGAAGGTCATGACAATGGACATAGAGCAGCTTCTTTTAAGGGAAGACAATAAGTTTGAGTTTGTGAACAGTGTATCAGCTGAAGCAACAGAGTATGTGGAAAAAAACAGAGATGAATATGGAGGTACCAAAAAAGCCATCTTTCATGTTCTGAGCAACCGTGTCAACGATCTTGGATTTGATAGACCTGAGGCTTATGTTGAATCTGATCCTTATAAACCCGGTCCTGGTTTTTTAAAGGAGTATTACACATGAGAGATTTTGTCACCAAGAGTTTCAATGTAGTTCACAAAGCTTTGGTTTTGTTTGTAGTGTTTGTTTTGGTTTAACAATGTCTTCTAATCCAAATTTTAATCTCTCTATCAATGCAATTCATTTTTTCTTTTATAAAATGATTTTAATTTAAAATATCTTTTTTTTAATGTAATCCATATTACATATTTACATCTATAAATAATAACATATCTTTTTTTTATCTAAAATTTAATGATGATCATCAAATGAAAGTTAAAAAAAAAACATATAATCATCACAAAATAGACCATGTAAAATTTTCAAAACACTAATGAATATATATTTTGAAATCAAACATTTATTTTATATACGTCAATTTCTTTGGATTCGAAAATTAACTTGTAAAAAGAATTTGAAACACTGTAGAAGACCATTTTTCTCTTATACTTCTAAAATTATAGACACTACCAATATGAGCAGAATCCAAAATAATCTGTCTATTTAAAAAAAAAATTACACTATTTAATTAAGGACACGACAATAACATCTTTTCGAATATCGTTTTTGTGGAAATTTTTATAATATTACATGATTTTGAATGAAAAATTCGCAATACATGATTTTGAATAAATTATTGATTATACATATTTTTCCCTAATGTTGTAGTTAATTTGCATGTTGTGGTTTTGGTGGTGGGCGTGGGTCGGATGGTGTGGGCGGCCTTGGATGCGGCATCGCATAGTCCATCTCCAGATCGATCCTTCCTCCATTCGCCATCACCTTATTAACCTTTTTAAATCAATAACTTTTCATTAATATTGCATAGTTATAGTCATTATATAACATTTTTATTATCTTGATCGTTGTTGATTACCTCGTTGTAGACGTTGTCCACATGCAAAGTCTCCACCAGCTCTAACAAAATATAAAGCATATATACAAACATTTTCATCATCATTATTATCGAGAAGTAAACTTTTATAAATTTTATTTTTTTTAAAAAGAGATATGAATTCATTATCGAGAATTTTCATTATTATCCATTTTATTACTCAAAGTTATCGTGTGAAAATATAACAAAAACATATGGATTATAATAGAGAAATTTACATATGATTTAAGGTATAAGGTATCAATTTACATATGATTTAAGGTATAAGAATCCCATTAAAACTTATATAACATATGATTGGTAAGGGTATAAATGAATATTAGAGCTTCTTAATTTTTGAAACAATGCATTAGTTGGAAATACTGCGAGTTAGTTTGTACCCGAAGAAAACATTGAGAGAAAGAGCAAGAAGGATACAAGGACCACCAGCTTCATCTTTTCGTCAAGACTCTTTAACTTCTTTGATTTTGACTAGACATATATGCTCTATATATATATATATATATGTATACTGTGCTATGCTAATCATAATTATGGAAGTAACGGATTCAACTTTGAATACATTTGCTATTCAATTATGTATTTAAGACACGATTGAATCGATGATAAATTTCCAATTAAATTACATAGTCAAAGAGGATAATACGCATGTTAATATATTACCATTCTTCTTTCCTCTCAATGATTCCATATTTCCATTTAGTGTTTCACACAATGTTTTTGTTTGGCAACTTTTTCAATCTACATTTTAACATTGAAAATTTTGGTCAAAGTCAACAAATTTGACACAGCATAAATCCTACGCACTTAATGTTGAAATGATATTACCTGCATCTACTATCTTTTTCTGTCAACAACTATTTGCACTGATTTTGGAATAGAAAACAAGCTTTTATGTCTCGATTTTGATATTCCACTTCAACATTTACAAACTAATAACTCTAAAAGCGTGATTATCCAATACTTGATATATTGTTCAGAACCCTGGATATTACAGCAAATTACATTGTACGAGTTTTCAGTTGGGTAAATAAGCCACCAATCTCGTTGGAAACAAAAAAAAAAAAATACTTCGTAGATTTTCATACGAAGGTACTTCTAAGCCTGATATTCACAATTTCCATAGCCTGCAAAAATTAAGTAAAAAATAAAATTTAGCATAAAAATTAATTATTTAACTTCCTAACAATATTGAAATTTATAAAACATACTGGGATCCATCGCAGTTATCTCTCCAGTGTTATCGAAATCGCAGTCGAACTCATGTTTCCCCATAGTTTGGTAATACAAGTTCATGGCGTACGCCGAATGGGCTTCAACTGTATTCGGCGAAAAACAAAGCCCACCTTCTGTAATGGGCCCACAGTCCAAACCCAGTCCACATACGTAGTCGATGTTCCTTTGTAAAGCTACCGTCTCAGCACCGGGCTTTGTAACGCACCACCGCTTCTCCGACGATCCTCGAACCGGCGATCTCGGATTGTTCTCCGGATTCAATGTTCTACCCTGTCAAATTCGTAAAGATATGAAACAGAATACAGTTTCGAAAACAGTAAAATGTGACGGCGATTGATTACCGATGGCCGGCGGATTCCGATGTCATAGATCGGCGTCAAATCAGATCGGAATAGGCCGAAATTACGCTCGCTCTTCGGTCCTGATTTGAGATTTTCATTGAAGAGCGCGAAAATGTAAGTCTCGAAAGTCCGATTAGGCATCAATGGCGTTCCGGTACCGGAATTTACACGCTCCACCACATTCTTGTTAAACTCAGCTGCTGTAGCGACGTCAACGCTTATCTGATCTACGTCTCCTTCCGACGGCCATCCGATCTCTCCTACGACGATCTCGACGTCTGAGAACCCTAGCTTATCCATGGCGGAATAAACCGAATCAAGCTGAGCATCGAACATATTGGTGTAGAGAAGCTTCGAATGTTGATCGAATAATCCTGGATTAGATCTGAACAGAGCGAAATCGAGAGTTTCGATTGAGTAGCCGAAGAACGGATAAGGATTCACAACGAACGGCGAAGAAGTTGTTCGGAGAAAGCTGAGAAGAGGTTTGAGTACATGAGTGTCGTAGCCTAGCCGGAACGTAGCGGAAGACGGAGGAGTGGAATTAGAGAGGATTCCTAACGAATGTGGTGTCGAGATTTGGATTCGACGGTGGAGAGAAGCGGAGACGAGAGCCGTGTGAAGAGATTGCATCGCCGGAACTAGAGTTCTGATGAGGAGGTGATTACCTGTGGAGATGACTTCGTTTCCGACGAGGATGCGGATGATGTTGGTTGATGGGAAGTGAGGTTGGATGTGATCGGAGATCCATTGTTGAGCGGAGGAGAGATTTGTGAGATGTGGGATTTGGTCGTTTGGGACGGTGACGGTTACGGCAACACCAGTGTGAGCGAAGGCTTGGAGGATTTGAGGATTGGCGTCGAAGAGACGGATGCGGTTAATGACGGTGGAATGGAGGAGGAACTTCGCTACTTGACGCGGCGGAGGGAGGTTCTTAGCGAGTGTGCCGTAGTTTACACCAATGCTCGCTTCTGCTCCTGATCCTGACAAAATGAAAATATTTGTAACTCTGTGATTCAAATATGAACGTATATATACTACCTAGAAAAAAATTAGATTGGATAAAACAAGATGTATTAGATTTTCAGAATCGATTCTATATAACAAAAGCTATTATCTTGTATCTATTCCCTTTGAATTTTTACTTTTAGACAATATTGTGTCCACTCTAAAGCATTAAAGATGAATGGAATGAAAATGATAGATTGCCCTTAGTAACTATAATCTATTTGGTTACAAAGTTTACCACAAAGTAAAAAAAAAAGATAACAAGTTTTGTTTGGTAGCAAATATAAAATTTTAAAATGATAGATGAAAAATACCGGTAGAAAATATGATAAGAACTCCAACCATAGTAATAAACATACTAATAGAAGAAACAAAGGATGAAAATAGTAGCATATAATTCATGGTTAAGTTTAAGAATGAAAAATCAAAATGGACAAAGAAGGATAATGTTAATGTAGATATATATGTTTGTGCTCACCAAAATATGCTTTGCTTTGTCTTTAGGAGATAGCCAGAGGTAGTCATTGGCAGCAAATTTACATATTTTTCTTATAAATGGTTCCAAAAGAAATGTAATCCGCGGTGATATCTACCATGTCTTATCTACCTAGAGAGGAATATAATAATTTCTTTGAGTGGAAGAAAAGAACTATGCAAGGTTCTTTGCTCACACTGGAAACAAAAACTATAATAGTGAAAAATATTAATGAAATTAAATTTTCCTTTAAAATTTTGGAAAAATACTCTACTCTACTCTACAAGTAAACGTGTTAAATAGATATGAAATCTAACGATCACAATATAACTTTTGTTTATAAATGTCATGTATTGAACACAGAGCCGGCGTTGAACACATTTCTATGAAACATTTGAATGGAGTCCCATTTTTTAGGGGGCCCTCACAAAAAAAAATTATATGTATATATATTTTAGTTGACGTCAAAGAGTGAAAAATATATATATATATATATATATGAAAATAATGAGTAATGTATTAATTTTCGTATAAATATTTGATAAAATATTGTGTGGATCTCAAATTATTATTATTTAAATATTACAATATATTATTTAATTTTAAAAAAAAATAACCTCCTTTTTTATGTGGCTTCTCATTTTTTTCTCTTCTTTTGGTTTTAGAGAGGTAATATTTTCTCAAAAAAATCTGAATCGTTAATTTATTCTAAGGCAAAAAGCTACTTGAATTTTCTTGAGAGAAAGAAAAAAAATCATGGTTAAAAATCTCGATTATACAAGTTTGAAAGATGATTTCGCAGAGAAAAATAGAAGAAGTATTGTTTTTAGAAGCTTTAAATTGTTGTTATTTTTAAAGATATTATTGTAGTTTTTTTTTTAACTTTAGTTTTGTGGAAACTGAAATTTTTATTTTTTCTATTACATAATTAAAGAATTATTTTTTTGTTTGGAACTCCAAATTTCTCAGGACCGACTCTGATTGAACATTCTATTTCTAACCATGATACGAAACAGTTCTGTTCTGTAGCAAAAAAAATACTGTAATGGAGAGAAAACCATGGTATTTAGTATTTACACGAAAAAAACAGGGCCTCAGGCTCAGATATATTTCCCTATATATTATTTACTTACAAAATAAAAATAATAAAAAAAGTATAGTTATAATCATTTGTACGAGAAAAAGACAAAAAAATCTGAGTTACCCTTCTTTTTCTCGTTGCCCTACTCGTGAAGCGATTCCGAACCTTCAGCTCCGGCTAAGTCTGAACCTTGTGAGATCCAGCTACGACCAACCGGGTCAAAAAGCGGGCTGAGGTGTTAGGCCCAAATTTAGGCCCGTATACAACTCCAAAAACAATGGCTTCCTAACTTCACCACTTGTCAGTGTTCACCATAGTACACGTGGATACCGAACTTATACGGCGACGTTTCAAAAGGAGCGTTTTGTAGCCGTAGGATTTCAAACGGGAACCGGCAAACCATAGTTGTGAAACAATCTGATCCGCCCATCCCATCCGCCGGTGACTATAACTAATCCCCAGAGATGAGACGACTCCGACGTTCTCCGGTACGATGATCGTAGGAATCTATAGTGTGATCTACGGATTGCCTTCACCGGAGAAAACGAGCTAGCTAGCTTCTCCTCCGGCCATGTCGCAGATCCCTTGGGAGAATCAAGAACGTACTCACGCCCCAACGAGAAGAGTGACGGCGACAGCTCGGATCCGCCGGAGTTTACAGGCGCGAATCCGCTCCAAGGGAGAGCGACTGAGACATCTGCAGAGAATTTCTCAAAGGATCGGATCTTAAGTCGTTTAGTGTAGGAGAAGAAACCAGTAGACGGTTCAGGATCGTTTCCAGCACAGTTCCAGACGTAGACGGAGGAGTCATCACACGCCGATATAATATGCTTTCCGTCTGCTGTAAAAGATGCTGATATCTGATTTCCGGCATTTCGAGAACCTACAAGATAAATCACATTTCAAAATTTGCATACTTTTTTATTCGACTAATGAATGTCTTTAGAAGCATTACCTTTGTATTTATGGACTACGTTGCGACCACTTATGATCCTTACTTGTGAATCTGCGGACACCACCATGACTCTACTTGGGTCACTTGAATCAAACTGCAGAAGAAACTAGTTGAGTATCGTTTTCAATCTCGAGTGACAGTTTCAAATGTTTTGAGAAGATAAATGCACCTGAAAGCTGATTATTCGTTTATTTGACGACTTCTTTTTGTTATGCAGACATATATGGCCATCGAGTTGAAGGCAGTGGCCTGAAAAGGGATGTAAGAGTTCACATTTCTAAACAAATCTCATGTGTGAGTAATCTATGAGCATTACCTGATACATTGTAGAAGCGACAATCGCTCGTTAAAGTTCCAACAATTACTGCCTGACATAGATTAAAGTATTCTTGATTTAGGAATAAAAAACTCTTTTGGGTCGAGTCAATGAGAAAAAGATTTTTGGTTCCGAGTAAGACCTGTCCATCTGGGCGGTAACAAACTGCGGTTACAATGCCTCTAGCATCAGCCCAATCTACAACTTGGCATTGAGAAGCTGACCAAATACGAACTTTTCCATCTATTGAACCGCTGATGAAGTGATCATCATTAACCGGGTTGAACTGAACAGATGTAACTGTAAAAATGCAAAAAAAGTATTAGAATGGCATTCTCATTGAAAGATCCACTAGGAAGGAAAAACAATACACAACAATGGCAATGTACAGATGGAGAAGAACATTACCATAGTTACTGTGAGAGAAGATTCCAAGACAGTCCTCACGGCCAATCTGCCAAAGCCGAACACTATTGTCTACTGAAGCTGACAATAGACGCTGCCACCAATATCACAGAATGAGCAACTCGGTCTAGTTTTCTGTTCAAGATTACACATACAGGGACTGAATCTACGTTCTTGTGTGTTTGAGATCTCAAAACATAAGGAAACAGGCATAAAAAAGGTGTCTAGCTAAGTTCCAGATTTTATGATTCATGAATCAAGTCTAAGACGAGAAGTGAAACAATTCCAAGAGGAGGCCAACCTAGAGTTCAGCTCAAAGCGTTACTGTAAGAATAAAGGGAATTCTAAAAAAGCAAACTCACATTGTTCTTGGACCATGAGATATCAAGGATTTCACCAGTGTGACCGAGAAACTCATGAAGTGGTTTATCAAGAACCCGGAAAATCTTTGGGGGAATAATAACACAAGCGGACTCTGTTGTCTTCCTTGGACTCATCAATGAACCAGAAATGCCATCTTTTTCTACAGCCACAGGTCTCAACTCAGAGAGTTTACTCACTTCAAAGTATATACAAGAGGGATCCATCTTGGGAACGTCATGTTCTTCACATCTTTCATCTTCAACAACACTCCAAACCCGTAAAACCCCGTCTTCCCCAGCACTTGCTAGATACCTCCCATCGGGACTAAATTTCATAGCGAGAATCGCTCCATCATGAGCTTGTATCTCTTGACCTCTAAACAGAGCAGAAAGCTCTTTAGACTCTTTCTTATACTCTTTCACCTTAACTCTCTCAATCCTACTCCCTAAAACCCCATCTTCACCAGCAGTATCATCATCTCTCAATCCAGCTCTTTGCTTATTCCGCACTTTGCTCAACCGACTCAACCATTTCTCCTTAACCCTCTTCATAATTCCACCTACATCCCGTTGCTCTGAACCCGCCTCAGAGGATATCAACGGCTCTGTCGATAAATTAGATTCATTCGCTTCACCATTTTCCTTCACAATCATATCCGATGATCCAGAACAAAAGCTAGAGCTAATGTCATCATTATCATCATCATCATCAAAAACCATTCCACTATCTTCTACATCCTCTTTACACTCCTTGACAATTCTATCTACATTATTCTCTCTTGGACCAAACACAGAAGAATCACAACGACAAGAGCTAAACTCATCATCAGATTTCAAACTCCTTAAAACCTCTGCTTCGCTAATCGAGCTTGAGAAACGATCCACGTTACCTGATTTCGTTTGGCTCACACTACTTAACCCCATCCAATTGAAGAACTTCTCTCGACGCTCCTCAGCGTTTCCTGGGCTTTTGATCCAAACATCGTACTGAAAATCTCTAGGAATCGACGATGGACTTGAACTTGAACAAGATACGATTTCTTCAGGAGCATCGAAAAATCGAAATTCTTCTTCTTCAATTAGGGATTCCATTTTCTTCTTCTTCTTAATTCTTAAAGCTTCCTGCAGAGAAAACAACCGAGAAAATAAAATTTAAATTTTCTGAGAAAAAATAAATGAAGAAGAGAAATTAGTAAAATAAGAACATTGATAAATGTAAAAAATATGCAGAATTTTTTAAATATATATATATATACACATATATACCTAGAATCAATCAAACAACATAGATCCCGATCAAATGTTAAACAATCGAGAAATAAAAAATGAAATCTGAATCGAATTTCAAATTGAAGCCATTAAAAAAGACGAAACCAAAGCTTTATCAAATGATAAAATAAGAACAATCGAATCATTAAAAATCAGAAAGTTGAAAAAACCTAAAAATCCAACGACAACACATGCAGATTTTGTAAAAGAAAACTTGAAATCGATGAATAAGGGTTTTTAAAAAAAATTATTGGCTAATTTTCTTACATGTGTGGTGGATTTATGATGTTGGAGAAACTCACGAAACAAAGACAGAAGAAGAAGAACACCATAAGTTCTTTTCACTCATTTTTTTCAGATTTTGGATTTTGTTTTTCTTTTCTTTTATTTTTGTCTGACAAAAAAGAAAAATATAGAAGAATGAAGAAGGTTAGATTGAAGAAGGAATTTGAGAGAATCTGTGGCACAGACGAAGAAGAAAATAAAATTATTATTATAGTTTGGAAGATTGTCTGAATCTGATTTGGGAGGACATTAATTTCTTATATTAATATGTGCGGTCATATTAATAATATTATCGCCTTTTCTAATTTTATCCTCACTCTAGCTACCGTCATTTTTATTCCTTATTATTTTAATTCTACTCTACCTTTTTGTTTGTTTTTTTTTTTGGTTCATATGTTTATTATTTTCCCAAGACAAGCATATATAGATAGACGAAAATGTGGAATAATATAAAAGAATACTATATTAGGGTATTACTAATGTAGTCAAACAAGAAAGAAACAACAATATACCACACGGGAGACTTTTGATTTCAATACTATAATGAATTTGTTTACTTTTTTTATTTATAAGAAAAATTAACACCTTCAAAAAATTATTCAATAGAAAAATCAGCGTTTATGTTAAGTAGATTACTTAGTTAGATATCATCATAATTATATTTTTAAATACATTACATATATATATATAGATAGAGAGAGAGATGTTAGTGAATGTTTAACATTATGATTAGTTTTAATTATTAACACTAACTAAAAAAAATTCTTATTGATTTAGAATTAAGGAAAAATGTTTAGTGTGCGAAATGGTATATATACATATATATATATATATAATATTGATTATTTTTATTTTTATTTAAACTTTAGAAAATCTATCTTAAAAATAGAGTGAGTATATATGATTTATGAGATTTACACTTGTTTTAAAAATCGGTACGTATTTACGAATGAATTATTTAATAATTTCAGATCTTAAGATCGAAATGACATAAGCTATTTAAACATAAGCATTTTATCAAAAAAAAAATTAAACATTGTTTTAATTTATCAAAAAAACAACCGCATTGTTTTACTTTAATGACTAGTTGTGTACGGTTATAAGAAAAGTGCATGGTGGGTTAGCTAGGTGCTTCATGGTTGCATATATGATTTATTTTATAATGCGTTTTTTCTAAGCTTATATAATTTATCACAAAAAAAGAGTAAGGAAGTCTTCTTCCAAGCTTATAGTGTCCGAAGAAAAATCAGAAAAAGGGACGAATCTAATCTAACTATGTTAAATTTTAACTATTAAAACAACCTATATATAGGTTACTCACTATCGAGAGTTGATGTATATTTTTATGGGTTTAGTTTACTCTATATATATAAAAATGAGTTGTATACTAATTTTTATTTGCAAAAAACGAGGATAAAAAGTTGGGTAAATTATCGTACGTGTATTTTAATCATTAATCTGATACGTGTTTTTAACAAATAACATATTTCTGATATTTACAAAATATCACATTATTTGTATAAACTGTCTAGCATCTACAAAAATGTAAGGGACTTCTACGGACAAACGTAAGGTATCCATCAGATGGGTGAGGTTTGGAGAGGCTGGATTTGAGAGCATCATATAACATTTTGTGGTCGTGGAAACCATATATTTGACAACGACCCAAATAAGGGCTTAGAGCCTTGAGAGATGTGCATGTGCTTAAAATTTTGATTATTAAGTGTCAATAAAACCGGCTAGTTTTGTAGCTATGATCAAGATTCAAGTCTGTGTATTTGACAATTCTGAGTCGAGTAATGGTTGATAATAACTATTTAAGTGTCGTTGACAAGTTTTGACGGTGAATGGCAACGTGTTACCAAAGTAGATTGAATGTAGATATGGTGGTCAACTATTCAACCTGTATACAAAAAAATTCAAGTGCTTTTTAGGTTTAGAAACCGATAAAGTTTTGATACCGTATATAAACAACGAATTATTGTATGTATTATACAAGTGAATACTGGACTCTGATGTACTAAATCAATTAAGTTGATGCATATGATGATTACGGATATAACATAGGAATCATAGATCGAGAAGGTGATGAAGGGAATCAAATCTCATTTCTCTTACGAATACTCTTAATAAACCTTCTTTTTTTTTGTCGGCAGTTACATTTGTTCAAAACCATTAATACAATATAATAAGAGCGAGTGATGTGGAATCTCTCTTATATATAATTGTTATAATGGTAAGACTAGAAACAAAAACTTGAGTTAGCCCAGATAATTTTCATAGGGAACCACTTTTCATAAAGTATCGGAATTTACTATGATCATATATACATCTAATTTTATTTACTTTCTTTTCTTAAAAGTGTAGTGTTTAGCTAACTTTATGTTATTTAAACAATTTTATATTATGGTATGTACATTAATAGTTAACGATCCTCTGAATTCACATTTTTCCAGTGAATTTCTAATATTTACTTTTAATTTAAATGATTGTTTTACTAGAAATGATGAAATTTCAGAAAAACGTTGATTCTACCATATTTGATTATGTATTGTGTAATACTGCTATTAATTTATATATTTGCGTGTGTGTCTCTCTATTTTACACATTAGGTAAAGAGACAAATGTGGACAATTTGAGCGAAACATAACCAATAATTAATTGACGCAGGGCGAGCTCACAAAATTTGTCTATTTTAACTATATTAGTAAAATTAGTTGTTGTCACCACTGGAGCCCGACACAACAACTCCAGAATTTTTTTTTTTTTTTTTTAACAATTTTCTTTACTTTTCTCCCGGTAATTAAGATAATTATAATAAAAAAACAAGATTATTACATGATAGTTCTAGATACTAAATTTTCATCATTTAGTAAAAGCATACTAAAAAGTTTCACTAAATTCAGAAGCTCTTTAGCTATTGTACGTACCGTTATACCGAGTTGCTTAAATAACATACAAAACTATACAAGTCAGCTGTTACGTTATATTTTTAAGGAATTAAGAAATTAAAATTAGATTTTTAGGATCACAGTAATGTTCCAATGCTTTATGAAAAAGTGGTTCCCTATGAAAATTATCTGGCTAACTCGAGTTTTTGTTTTTAGTCTTAGAAGTCAAAAATCCTGTCAATTGTGTCAAATTATATTAAATTATTCTAAGTAAGTTTCCTACCAATTAGGCCGGAATCCATTAAACTATGCTTACATTTCAAACACAATTTATAATGCTTTTTGAAATATGATTACAAAACCGACGTTGGCGATTTAATTCAAAGATCAATTCATAGAAGTCCCTTTGATCAAACAATTTAAAGAATAGTTTAAAGTAGAGAGAATAGAAAACGTCGGTAACCATATAGGACCCAACACCCACCCGTGGCAACATAATTGTCATCATTTAACCTTAATCAACGACAAATACACAAAAAAAAAAAGAGAGTGAATCACTAAAATAAAAGCATAGTGATGATTATTCATCATTTAATCTTTGTGGCATGAGCTTAAGTTGATCTTAAGAGAAACAAAATCTAATTCTCACTACAAGAAAACAAAATATAATTCTCACAGCGGATATACAGACAAAATTGTGACAGTTTAATTATTTGTTGGACGTCAAAAATTCTGACGGATCATAAATATTCATCAAACAATTTCAATGGATTTCTGATAAAACTATAATGATTTGATAATTTGTCAGAAATTTTCAACGGATATTTACTGATTTTATTTTTTATTTTAAAACTTTTTTCGTCAGATCTCTAATCCTAAATTCGATTTAACATAAATAATTTACAATGATAAAGGTAAAAAAACTTTCAGAAAACAATATTTTGTCGTTTTTACTAACAAATAAACATATATGTAAAACACTGAAAATATAGATTAATCGGTTTAGTCGTTAGTCCAATAATAGAACATTAATTTCATTTTTTTCTGAGTTTAACGACGTGTAAGATTAAAGTTTTGTACAATATTTTGGATCAGCAAGTCGTCGAAAAAAGTGGTGTCGTATGTAGCAAAGCTTTTTCTTTTGTAAAGAACGAAATGATTATGATCCCAATTAGAAACCCTAACGTAGGGACAAAGAGGGAGAGACACTAATTAGCTATTATAAACCTAACTAAAAGACAATCCGACATTAATTATTTAATAATCAAATTCGCACGGATAGACATTGTTTTTCAATGTGATAATGATACTTGGCTTTTTGTTAAGGGAACAAGAGGAAATAATGATGTCGGTAATAGTTGGTTATTCTGATAACCTAATTAAGTCCTAACGACACATTCTATTAACTTTACTTGCTTTACTTTACAATTTGAAACGCAATGTTGGCTTTTTGTCTTCCGCTTCTTTAGTTATACATTTGTATTATTCGAGATAAAGAACAAAATTTTCAACTTTTTCTTAATTGTTACTATTAACATAATTTAATTTGTCTTTAACAAACAAATAAACATAATTAAATTTGTTTATTGCAAACAAAAGGAAGATGTAAGGAAAATTTACTACAAATGAAGAATAGTTTAGAGACCAAAGTTAAGATAAATTTTAAAAGAAAATTATTGCAATTGATATCCTAATAAGTAAGTGATCAAATATAACAGAATTTAGTTTATCATATTTACTAAATTAATAATACAATATATGCTTTGTAAATAGGTTTCATGGAATATGGTAGTTTTGATTAAATAAAAAAGAAAAAAACATTGTTACAACAATAGATTACTTAGTTACTCATGACATCACGTCGATTAGAGAGAAAGAGTGGCGTAAATCACGTGAGAGCAATATCCAATATTAAAACTTTGGCTAAAAATGCCATTGGATATTATTATTTACCTAGTTGATCATAAGCCTTCAATTATTTACCCTTTTTCTTTCTACTTTCTATGGGCTCCATACAATTAGAAATATGAAAATTGCGTTGAAAAAAAAGAACAGATACTATTCCAAAACTAAAGGAATTTGATTGCTTTTAGAATCAGTAATGGTTGGTTTTATGGAAAAATAATTAGTAATAATTTATTTTGTGTAAATTATGATTTGTAAATTTTGTGATTGCGTCCTAGTTATTTTCTATGTTTTACTTTATTTATTGTTTTAGGGTTTTATACACTATTTAAAAAAATAATAAAATTCTTTATTTTATCTCTCATTAATATACCAAATAATTTTTTTCATTGGTTATTACATTAAATACTAAAGATAAAAATATAAATTTTTATCAAAAAACTACATTGGAAATCCAAAACAACACTTATTTTGTACAAAAAAAAAACTCTAAAATTACAAATAAAATAAAATAAAAGGGGTAGTATTTTACAAGTGGTAAAACATAAAGGAGACAAAAAATGGTGGGGGTGAACAGTAGCTTTGGCAAATAATAATAATTTCTATCTCGGGGACCTAGCATGCAAATATTGTTACTGTTAAGGATCAAAATTCTACCCTTTCTTCTACATACAAACATGAAACAAAAGTACTCCCAATTAATTACTATCTATAGATAAACGTAGATTATAAGTATTAAATATTTCTAGTAAATTGTACAATCGGCTGCTTGATAACTGTTAGTATTTAACTTGTTTTAGAGCGTATGCTTAAGGGATCCATGATCTTAAGAGGCTTGCCACTTGCGAACTTGATTGAGATAAATTAAGGCCTCCTAATTATATGTATAGTTTTGCGTATCATTTTTTTTTATAATAATAGGTTGACATTGGATTCCATGCTGACACAATCCTAAACGATATTGCCATATGCTTTGGTTGTATTGGCATTGTGCTTGTGTCTCTGACGAGGTTGTCCTTTGCATTAGCCGTGCTGCTTGATCTTCGTGTTTCTAACTTTGTATGTTTGATACGTCAAATGCATACTTAACCTCTCGTTTTTTGGTACAAATGTGCGTTGCAATTATTTAAAGCCTAGTTAAATCATGTTCAATAACAGTCAAAAACTATTGTTTCTTATATAAAAACTAAAGATTCTTCTCTAAGATATTTATCAAATTGTCTATAATGCTTCAAAACTGAATGTAAAAAAAAATGTAAGTGTTGTGTCCCACAATGATCTGGAGAAATCAGAAAGGACATGGGTTTTGATGTTAACTCTCAAAGTCTCTTGAAGGTACTGTCAGATTCTTAATATTAGTCTTAGGTGTTTGGACCATTCTACTACTCTCCTTTTCATCATCATTCCTACTCTCTTTTCTTTTCCTTCCTTACCAACAATCTTTATTTTCTTCACTTTCTTATTACCATTTTACTTTTTTACTAATTACAACAAGGCTTTACCTTTTGGTCCAACTTGAAGTAAGGCTTGTTTCATGAACTAAAAGCCCAGTTTAAAGCATGGCAAAAAGACAAATTTTGGTATTCTTGTGGAACAAGCAACCTTGGATAGGTAAATCAACTACTTTGATTTTTATTAATTATGTATTTTTCCAAAAGTTATACAAAATGTTCAGTTGGATACTCATGTTCATATCCGTTGTAATCATAATACAATCTCTCTCCTTTACATATATTTCTATTAGCTACGAGAAGAACTCTAGCTTCTCCGTTTATGTTGAACCTCACACATTTCAGGTTCTGCTTCTTCCTCCCTTCTCTGCAATTCACAGAGATATCAACAAACACACATGAGTACAAGCAATACTCTAATGTTTTTTCAGTTCAGATGTCATATGTTTTGGTTTAGATTTGAGATGTGGATTAACTATCAGGTCGGTTCTAAAATCCATATGGTATAAACCGGTTCAGTCTAATCAAATCAACCTAATCCAGAAGCAGGAACATAACAAGGAGCACATGTGTTGCAAACAAAGAGAGTGGAGAATGAACTAAGCAGAAGAGAAGAGAAACTTACGGAGAGTGGTTGTTGATGCCACTAATGAACCGGGCGATGTTACTGTGTTTGTCAGGACAAATAACAAGGGAATTCAAAGGATCAGAGGCATGGAGTAGGGTCATCATGCTGTCTCCATCATAGTTATCTTCTCTGTTCCTCAGATAATCAACATCTCCAACATACTCTGTGATTATGGTTAAGTCTTTTATAAACCTGTCAGCCTCTACTGCAAACCTGTTCAGGTTTTTAAAACATCAGACGTCAATCTTATTCGAAAATGTTAAATAAGCTAATAAGAAAGTAAAGTACCCTTCATAAGGATCAAAGACGACCATAAGAGGCGGGCATTCACCGCGGTCCATCATATTCTTGCACAAGGCTAAAGTCTCTACATCTTCTTTAGATAAAACCTGTATGAAATCGAATACAAAATCGTTTCTTTCAGCTGATACTAATCGCTAAACCAATCAAATAGTGTTCTTTACACAGGACGTGATTGAAAGAACAAGAGCAATTCATATCAGACTTAAAAATGTATATACCTGCATGCCTTCTTTCTCAAGAAGAGCTTTGTTTGCAGATCTTGGAGCCTTGCCAGATACATAAGTGAGCTTATTGCTGAACTTTGTGTTCGAGGCTCTCAACGCAGTAGCAAGAGACGCCATTTGCTCGAGTCTTCTCTGAGGATCATTGGTAGGAATGTATGGAAGAAGCTTTCTCTTCTTCTTTGACATCACCAAGCTTGTTCTTTTCCGTTTCTTCCCAATACTATCTGCAAACATTTTACACTTCAGATAAAGATATCCCAACACAACACATACAATTTTTATTTTTTGGGATTTTGACTTTCCAATCAGAAAAAATCACAAAAGATGTAATTTACCTGAAGAAGTTGAGATCTGAGATGAGTCTGGGGACCGCTTAATCCGGAAAAAATCTATGATCTTAGTCTGAACTAGAGGGAAAGCTGCAGATTTACAAACTTAAAGTTAGCTATTTTAAGGATTTGAAATTTCATAGATTTTCAAACATTTCATTAAATGGGATTCACATAACATATATACTAAAATCAGATTCAAAATTCGCAATATCATCCAGAGACAACGAAACCCAGAATAATAAAAATCAGATTCAAAACAGCAAATCAAAGTAAACCCAGAATGATAAAATCTACAGCTCAACAATCGAATTAAAAGGAGCATGATTCGAGATTAGAGAAATGTGGGGTTATCTTGAAAAAGCTTACATTTTGGGATCTGATGTTTGGAACAAGAAGGGCAGAACCAGGAGCCTTTAGGAACTGAAACGAGGATCGGTCTTAGACAGAAAAGATGAAAACCTTTGTCGCATTTATCGCAAAGTAGGAGCTTCGCTGGTTTTTTCCCGGAGCTGCATTCTTCGCAAACTGTGTTGTCCATATCCGAATCCGAATCAGCCTCCGCCGTGTAATGTGGAGGTTCGGATCTAGGGCTTGACGCTTGGGTTCTTTTTCGCCGCACAGCCACCATCTTCGCACTATTGGATTACGAGAGAGTGAGATTATAAATGTGAGATTTAGCCGAGAGTTCGCGCTCTGAATTCACCGAATTTTCCCGGGGGAATTTTAATTTGGCGGCACTGTTTACGAGTTCCGATTTACATACCGGTTTAATTTGGTTTTCTCCAGTCGATTTTGAGCTATGATTTTGAAAAAACCCACAAACCCGAATCGAACCTAACCAAAATAATTAAACCAAAACCGAACCAATACTTATAAACTTTTTGGTTGTATTGTTTTAATATCTAAAAAATAAATCTGTTTTTGAAAATATAAAAGGCTTAGTATCTGAGAAGAGGATTGAGTGAAGGAAGAGAAATGAAGAAAAACTATAATAGTTAGTGAAGAAAAGAGGCGAGAGAAGATAATAATTTTATTAGTTTTGATAAGATACAATTTTAATGGTTCTCAACTGTTTTAAATACAATAACTCAAACGACATAATTTTGGAGGAAATAAAGATAAGAATCTGAAAAGATAACGATTTCACTAATTTTGATAAGATAAATATCTAATGGTTATCAACTGTTTTAAATACAATACCTCAAATGACAGTTTTAGAGGATATAAAGATAAGATTATGTGAAGAGACGAGATAAGACAATGATTTTATTAGTTTTGATAAGATAAAACTCTAGTGGTTCTCAACTATTTTAAATACAATAACTCAAACGACATAGTTTTAGAGGATATAAAGATAAGATTATGTGAAGAGGTGAAAAAAGATAACGATTTCATTAGTTTTGATAAGATAAAATTCTAATGGTTTTCAACTGTTTTAAATACAATAACTTAAACGACATAGTTTTGGAAGATATAAATATAAGATTTTGTGAAGAGACGAGAGAAGATAACGATTTTATTAGTTTTGAGAAGATAAAATTCTAATGGTTATCAACTGTTTTAAATACAATAACTCAAACGATATAGTTTTGGAGAATATAAAGATAAGATTTTGTGAAGAGCCGAGAGAAGATAACGATTTCATTAGTTTTGAGAATATAAAATTCTAATGGTTCTCAATTGTAACTCAAACGACATAGTTTTAGAGGATATAAAGATAAGATTATGTAAAGAGACGAGAAAAGATAACGATTTCATTAGGTTTGATAAGGTAAAACTCTAATGGCTTTCAATTGATTTAAATACAGTAACTCAAACGACATAGTTTTGGAGGATATAAAAATATAATTATGAGAAGAGACGAGAGAAAATAACAATTTCATTAGTTTTGATAAGATAAAACTCGAATTGTCCTCAACTGTTTTAAATATAATAACTCAAAACGATGTAAATTTACAGAATTTTGCATTTTTTAAGCATTTTTTTCCAGATTTCTATTGTGTTTATTTTAATTATATTTTTATGTATGTATTAAATATACATAACCTTAAGAAATAATTATAGTACACTATTTTGACGTATAAAAAATTATAGTAAATAAATTATTATACATTTATATATTTTTTTTAACAATTATATATTAATTAAAACGGTTTAGAAATCTAAACCGGTGGTACATAGTTTACATGAATAATAAAATACAGATAAATTTTGTATAAGAGGGAAAATTAAACCACTGTTTAGATTATATATTTATATTTAAAAACTAAATGCGGATAGAGTTTACATTATATATTTATATTTAAAAACTAACTTATAAACTAAAACAAAACCAGTGTTTTAAAAAAACAACTAAAACAAAACCAGAACGAAAATTAAACCAAACTAAACCAAAATTGTATCAAACCGTAAACAGAATTACCTGCTCTAAATCCGAAAGAACCAAAACCGACATATGACTCGGTCTCCTTTAATGTGTACTTCGGTTTCAAATAATTTGTTCTCCTCTTTGTAAACCAATATGAAGATCTATCTTGTTTCATCCACTGACTCGCCCGAGTTCACTCGCCTAAAATGGTCTTTCACTCGTTCTACGGTCATTGCCTTAGACGCCGAATGGAAGCCACAACGCTCCAATTCGTCGTCGTTTCCAACTGTCACTCTCCTCCAAGTCGCTTGCCGACTCAGTCATCCCTCGGATGATGATGTGTCCGATGTTTTTCTTATTGACTTGACTTTGATTCACCTACCATCGGTTTGGGAGCTGCTGAATGACATGTTTGTTTCACCGGATGTGCTGAAATTAGGGTTCCGGTTTAAGCAGGATTTGGTTTACTTGTCCTCGACATTTACTCATCATGGATGTGAAGGTGGATTCAAGGAGGTGATTGCTAATGAAATTCTTGAACTTTTTGCATCTTAGTTTTAGTTAATGTGTGAAAAAAAATGATTGGCGATGTTTGTTGAATCTGTTCTTGGTAGTTTGGATTGAATTCAAGATAGGTGTAATCGAATTGGTATCCAAGTTCTTACCTTTAGCTTTGTTATTTCATCTAGGTTTTAAATTTCTTGTGTTTGGATCACGTGTGGTGCTTATAGATAGGTAAGTAAGATAAATACTTACGGAGTAAAGAGTCTTTGATTTGTGTGTTTCATGCTGTCTTTTAAGATTTCTTTTGATATTGGATTGTTGACTTGTGCTGTTCTTATTAGCCTTTTTGGTGTTGCTTCATTAAACCTCTCGGATATGATTGTTAATGTTAATAGGTGAAACAATACTTGGATATCACAAGTGTATACAATTATCTGCAACATAAGCGGTTTGGGAGAAAGGCGCCAAAGGATATCAAGAGCTTGGCAGCTATATGCAAGGAAATGCTGGACATCTCTCTCTCTAAGGTTTGTCAATGATTCCCGAAAGCAGTTGACTTTTGGTGAAATCAGAGTAGTTATCTTTCTGGGAAGATATGTTATTACGTTTTAGTCTGCCTTCATATAGCTGAATAAGTAAGTAATGTAACCAAAATGGATGGATTACTCTTTATAGGTACGAGCTGTTTAGAATCTGTGTCTCCTTAGTTATGTCATTTTACTTCATATGATATACAGAGTATAATATTTTTGGTTCTTTTGTCATTTGAATACACCTTTCTAGTGGTGATATAGGCTTGAATGCTTTTATAAGGTTGGTGGTAGGTAGAGAAATGTACTGATAATAAGGCTTTTCTAAACAAGTTTTTATTCTTTAGGAACTTCAATGTAGTGATTGGTCACATCGTCCTCTTACAGAAGAACAGAAACTATACGCTGCCACAGATGCTCACTGCTTGCTCCAATTATTCGATGTCTGCAAGACACATCTTGATGAAGGAATCACAGTGATAGAACCTAGAGAGATTAATGTTGGCTTAAAAGAAATCCTTAGTGGATCGGATCATACCAGTAAGATTGTCACGGTCAAACTTTGCAAGGCTACAGATGTTATTAGAGCAATGTCAGAAAATGGTCAAAACATTGCCAATGGAGTGGTTTCTAGAAAAACAACACTAAACACAATGCCGATGGATGAGAATTTGTTGAAGATTGTCAGGAAATATGGAGAAAGGATCCTGTTGAAGGAGTCTGATCTTCTACCAAAGAAACTAAAGAAGAAAACAAGAAGACGTGTCTCCTCAAGCACTATGAACACAAATAAGCTGTTGGTCTGTTCTGCGGACTGGCAAGGTCCCCCGCCATGGGATTCATCTTTAGGCGGTGATGGTTGCCCTAAATTTCTCTTGGATGTGATGGTAATTGGATCAATTTCTATCGATCTTGTGTATCTTGGATTACTGATCTTAGAATTTTTTCACAACATGAGAGGGGAAACAGTTTTCTTGACTTGGTATTTCAGTTTCCTGACCTGAAACAAATTTTGGTTTAAATGGTTTCCGAGCATTTACCAAAAACTTCTCTGCTTTTAGGTTTGTTGATTTGGTGTAAATTTTTGAAATACGTTAAGGGTAGGTTTATGTAACTGAAGAAATCAATAACTTAACTTCACCTAGTTAGTATCTTTGTTTATTGAATGTAACCATTTTCAGTAAAACCCATGTGTATCATATCAGTTACTTATAAAACTACTCTCTAGGTTGAAGGTTTGGCGAAACATTTACGTTGTGTGGGGATCGATGCTGCAGTTCCACACTCAAAGAAGCCAGATTCAAGGTATTTTATTCCAAAGCTGCTATTATAATATTTCCTTAACATGGGGTTTGATCACAATATATGTTTAGGTTGCCCTAATTGTTCTGTTCATTTGTTGACACAAATATCAGGGAGTTGCTTGATCTAGCTGTCAAAGAGAATAGAGTTCTCTTGACAAGAGATACAAAATTGTTGAGGCATCAGGATTTGGCAAAGCATCAAATATATCGAGTCAAGAGCCTTCTAAAAAATGAGCAGCTACTTGAGGTACATAAGAAAATTAATTCTCAACGTATGAGCTGTTTTATGCAAGATCTATGATGGGGCATGATTTGTTTACTGGATTTATTAATCAAATAATTTTGATTTTAAGCATAGGTTCTCTTAAGACACCTTAACAACTCAATTTTCTAGTTTTTCAATAACTAAAGATTCTGGTTGGAACATTTCAAACCTGAGCCTAGATGATGGAAATAATTATGTAATTCTCTGAGTCACTGAAACAAAAAAAAAGCTGCACAGGTGATAGAGACGTTCCAGCTAAAGATCAGCGGAGATCAGCTGATGTCAAGATGTACGAAATGCAATGGGAAATTTATTCAGAAACCTCTAACCATTGAAGAAGCTATTGAAGCAGCAAAGGGTTTTCAAAGAATACCCAACTGCTTATTTAACAAAAATTTGGAATTTTGGCAGTGCATGAACTGCCATCAGCTATACTGGGAGGTAAGTCATCTACCGCCACATCTTTTGCCGTTGTGCATTCTATTTTTCCTGAAGCTGAATATACCGTGCATCAACATCATCTGGTCCATCTATTTATTTGTTTTGCTGATTGAACATTCAATTCGGTCTAATCATTTTAAAATCCATCTTAGAGAAGAAATCTTCTCCACATGTTTAATGTTTATTGTCTGTAGAAATCTTCATGTGTTCATATGTCTTATAGCAGAAATCTTCGAATTTTCTGAGCTTCGATCTGTTCTGTCTCTCTAATAGTCAGTGTTGAGATGCTTAATGTTTGTTGTGTGGTTGCAGGGAACTCAGTATCATAACGCAGTCCAGAAGTTCATGGAAGTATGCAAGTTGAGCGAGTGATTCATTTTTTTCTTCTTCTTTTTGGTGAAGTGTGTAAGGTCACTCTCTCGTGATCTCACTTCCTCAAATGTTTTGGTCATGTCTTTGAGCAAACACGTTGTGTTTGTAACGTAACATGAATTAAATCAATGAAATTTATGACTTTGATCAAATGAATTAAATGAGAAAAACAATTTTTGGGACAATCTTTGTAAACTATATGTAATAGCTTGTGTGTGTATAATTTATTTTTTAACCCTTAACAACTTACGAAAATAGTAGACTTTTATAAATAATTCTCTTTATTATAATAACTCTCAAATAACTTTCATATCTCAATTGATGGATCCCTCCTACATTTCTTTTCAATTATTGATTACTGTCCCGCTATAACAATTAAATCATAATCGATTTGGCTATTTAGTGTCTCTAAGACATTTTGTTAAGGACCATAGAGACGAGAAACTTTTTAATCAGGTCATCGAGGTTCAACAACTAACAATGGATTCTTAGCTAACAAACAAAAGATGTTAGATAATTGCCTCAATAACTAAAACTCTAAATGATTAAATTATTATTATAGTTAGAAATATTTTGTTACGTTTTTCTATTGATAATGTCTTAATTAATTGTGCCAAAAGATTTTTCAAATGATTCTAAAAAAGTGCTGACAAGTGGTGTTCTACTTATCATAGTCAAAAAGACCAACTTGATCTACAAGACTACAAAATAAACCTGAATCTATTACTATGTCTTTGAGGTAGCTTCATTTCATGCTTTAATCGTCACTTTACCCATATATCAAAAGTTGAAAAAATAAAATTTCACGGTTTATCTTCTATTAACGGCATTTGGTTTTAGAGTTTTCTCTTATAATCTTTATATATAAAGCAATATGTTGTTCTCTTCTCATTAGGCCACATCATCCTTTTCATACTCTAAAATTTTAACACCTAAGCATACTCATTAACTATTCTTCTAATATTTATCTTTAATTGATTCTCACTTAAACTCTAATATTCACATAAACAATTATGTTTTATTAATTTTAAGTTTACACTTTAATTTTCATAATAACTACAATAATAAGTATGAAAAGAAACTGAAAATTCATCTCCTTATAAAATAATTTTTTAAACTCTAATTTAATAGTTTTAGCCTTATTGGATTTATTTATATAGTTTTCCAAAATGTTACCTTCAACGAAATAAATCAAAGTATTAATAATAATTATTCTCTCTAATTTAATACTCCCTCTGTTTCACAATACATGATGTTAAGGATATTTTACACAAATTAAGAAAATAATCATTACTTTTTAATATATATTATTTTCTCTTACCAAGAATTATTTTAATAATTATAAACCAATAGTAACATAGTTCTTTTCAATCATTACATCTTGATATTTACAATTTATCAATAAAAATAAAATAAAAAAATTAAAACATCAAACTTTCTGAAACAAGATAAAGTAGATAAAACATCATCTATTCTGAAACGGAGGGAGTAGTTTTAGTCTTATTATATTTATTTTTATAGTTTAGAAAATATTTACCTTCAAATAAATAAATCAAAGTATTGATAATTATTATTATAATTTCTATTTTTTGTCAAATTAGAATTGAACTTATGATTAAAAAAATCGTTTAAAAAATTTATGAAATTATGATATATAACTTAAAACAATCAATAAGGATTAGTTCAAAAAAATATACATAAAATTTAAAATACATTCATTACATTTATATTGTCAGATTTATAATTACAAAAAACTATTAAATTTAAATAGCTTACATGGATAAACAAAAAATATGCGTTTAGATGGTCAAAATTGGTGTTCAAGCAAACAAGTATTCGTTCAACAGTGGAATACTGACAGGAGCTTCTAGAAGCTTGAATGACAACTCTAAACTTTTAAAGGACATATGAGAATGCATGTTATAAGAGATAAGCTCCGATATCCCAAAATATTAAAATATTCAAGACTAATCTTTAAGAGAAAAAATGAGTAAAGTCTTATAAAGAAAATTTACAATGTTCAGATCAATGAGAATACATCGAGAATGACTCAAAAAGGGAAACATGAGAAGATAGTTAAAGTTAAGTATAAAGCGGGCAAACTTATTGTATGTGGTTCAATATTTTATCGTGTTTTCATTATAAACGCTTTTTCTTTCTTCCTGCATTTACGACAATGTTTTCCATCAAGAACATCTTCTCAACATCTTACTCATTATTGATTGACAAGATTTGGTCTAATATTTTTCCTAATACCATATAATTTAGAGTCTCATAAGAAAAGCGCTTTGATTACGAAGGAGAAGAAAACATATTTTATATGTTAGCAAGTAAGGTTTACATAGGATAATATTGTATATATTTGATAACATATATTAATATGAAACACATGTCACAATAATACTTTCGCTAAGGGTTAAAAACATGAATCTCAAGCCATGCACCATCAGCCCATTAGATGCAATCAACTAATGGAGAGATATCTTAAAAGCGGCAACGAGGAGGCACATTATATCAAGGAGTATACGAAGCGTTCTTCAAGACGTAACAAGTGACATAATCAAAGTGAAATGCAGAGTTGCTGAGAATGATGGAAAGAGACATGGCTTTGCTTTAACTGTTAGTGGTTTCAATCTTCTTTCCTAGGCATTAAGAAAGACTAAGAAGAAACAACAGCAAAAATGAATTTCTTTAAATAGAGAAGTTAACGGGTGAGTAATTTTACTCCACTTAAAAGCGATTTTCCTCATGAACTTATGAGATTAAACCACTCAAATTTTAAGAAAAAACGGGTTCAATGCTTTGAATGTCAAGGCTGAATGTGAGAATGTTCGGGAGTCCAAAAAAAACTCTTTCAATACCACCGTAAATAGTTATGAGACCGACAAGAACTAACTGAACTTTGGAAACTATGTTTATTTCACTGCAAAAATTCCAGCAAATCAAATCCTGTTACATAGAGGTGGACACATACACAAACATATGACATGCAGTAATTAAAAGATTACATTGACCAGAAAGAATAACTCATGAAAGTGAATTACATGTTCAAGTCAAAGTTTCAGAATCTCTTTAGTTGGACATCAGCCTCAAGGTTTAAGTGTTGAATATAAAGATCATTATTCATTGTCTAAGCTCTGTTTAGGTGAAAGATTACAAGACAATAGTATAACACTTATCTAACCTAATTCGAAACATCATAATCTCTATATTGCGGATGAATATAATTCATAAATGGGGGTATTTAATTTTATATAGAATCGCCTTTGTTGCAGATTCTGATTTTGAGTCTTTGTTGAACAAAAATGATAAAGCAAGATACACACACATAAATTCATGAGGTTAAGCATACGAAAAAATATCAAACACAAAAAATGGAGAACAAATAAACACAATATACCAAATATTTATATATATATATAAATGAAGAACTCTATTATTGACTAACAATAATCTAAATCTTTAATCAAAATCCCGCCCGAAGGGCGGGTCACTCACTAGTATCTATATATATTATGTATTATCTCTATACTAATAAAACACAAGTCAAATGAGGTATCTATTTACTTTTTGGTACATACTCATAAAAATTGATATGGTGATTTTAAAATATAAAGATTTTTAAATTATATTGATCTTCATTAATTTCAATGGTGCAACTATTTGATGAATAAAAATTTATGTTCATATATAACTACAAATTGCACTCGTGATGCACACGTTGTTTACGTTGAATTTAAAAGAGTCACCAACCTTTGGTGAAATAATCATTTTTCTGAAGCCAATTGTATTTAGTGGAAGTGAAATCTACAAAAAAAAAAAAATGTATTCTTCCAATACAAGTGAAATCTCAACTTCAGCTTTTTCATTTCTGTTGATAAAAAAATTTCGGTGTGACACATACACTCATTTTTAGTAAGGAAAACAAATAGCTAGGGAGTTAGTAGGCAGTTTGAGTCATCGATGAGATACACCCTGATTAAAAAAACAACTGCTTGAGTGTCCAAGGCTTGAGCAATAGTTTTCATTTCTAAAAAGAGTGTAATATTTTTGGATGTTTTGTGATAGTGGTTGATAATTTTTGGTTTCATTATAATTCATTAAAATATAATTTATACATAAGTTTAAAAAATTACTGTAAGAAATTAGTAATCTATACTATATAAAAGTTGAAGCTACTTGATGCTAAAACTATTCACATAGAATTTTAAAAACCCGATATTATTGGTCTACGTCATCATTTAACATAAATTCTAACGATAACTTGTCAAATAATAAAAACATAAAATCAATATTTGCCAAAAAATTAAAAGGAAAATCATTACCAAAATAAGCAAAACAATAATAGAATTTACTCAAAATAATGAATTTAGTATATAAGGATGAATAATTTTAAAACATTTTTTTCTGATAATTAATTAATAATAAAAAAGAAAAATAAATCGTTGGTCTTTAAAATAAAGGTAATTGGTTGTATAATATTTCTGAATCATTATATATTTATATAAGGTCTAAATTGTAACGGCTGAATCTGGCTCAATGTAGAATCTAATGTAATTTATTTGTGATTTTTTTCAGAATTTGGCGGGATAACAAAATATTCAAATGAGTCCACATAAGATTTAAAACAATCAGTCACGATTTACCACATCATTAGTTAACATTTTTAAAATTATAATAAGTTTTTAATTTACTATATTAAAGTACTTATAAAAAGGAAAAAATAATCTATATGAAAATAAAAGAAATGTAAATTTTTAAAATAATAACATATGTAAATAAGAAAAATGTAAAATTTTGTTATTAGAATATATAAAAATAATATCATTATTAGTCTCCCTAAATTATCAATGTTTCATCTTAATGACAATTAGGGGCATACTTTGCTAAAATTTGGCAGACTTTTGTAATAATTTTTAAGTTTTGTTTACAATTTTATTCTTTAACTTAATCAAATATTTTATGTAAAAATAAATATTGAAAACAGCATTTTTAATTATAAATATGAATTGCAAAGATAATAATTAATTGAAATGATAATTTATTAATGATTTATTTTCAAAAATATTTATTAGTTAGAAAGAATAATTTTGGTATTATGGACATAAAATTATTTTAAAGTAGGTTTTACGTTTTTTATTTTATTTTATTTTTTGTTTACTAATGTTAAAATGATTTAGGTATAAAAGAATTTAGTTACATAAATTTTAAATATATTTATGATAAAAATGATATGGAATTATCAATTTTGAAAAACTCATTCACCATTTTTCTTTAAAAAACAATCAAAAGGACAATTTTGAAATTATGATATTTGTTAGAGAATAGGTAAGTGTTATAACGGAAGTGAGCAAGACAATAAAAATTCAATAACAAGACACATAATTTACGCGGTTCACAAACGATCATGTTGGCTACGTCTACGGAAAAGAGGCAGATTTTGGCACCAACTTGGAATAAAATGGTTCAACGATTAACATAGGAATACATGAATTCAACGATTGTCCAACATCATTCAGAAGAGTTTATTGACATCATCTGGTTACAACGACTGTTGTAACCATTTATTTATTAACTTTTTCAATCTTCAGGGTAGCCAAATGAATATCAGTTGTATCCGAACATGATGATTCTTAATACTTTTGATACTCTTGATATTCTTGAGTTCTTTCTTCTAAATTGTCTAATATGTTCATCTCAATAGGCTTTCATTTATTCAAGTTGTTAGAGATAAAATTCTCAGATTAGTCTTAATTTTTGTTTTATAAAATAGATAAATCTCATCGAGAAATTAATTACACTTACAAAAATAGTGTAAAGTTTTATAACAATGGCGACAATGTGGAGATTTCAATAAGACAATCATACTTGTGGGATTTTTCCAAAGTCTTTGCTCTGAAACAAAATGTAAGATTCGAAGAATCAGAAAGAAGTTTGTAACATGGTTGCTAAGTGTTGGAGATGAAAATGCACCCATAAATGAAACAAAATATGCCAATGAAGATTATGGTCAGTTGGTGGTCGTTGATCCTAAATTCTTGATGCAATCAACTTGAAATCCTCTACAAGACATGTTTCAAGTCATAAAGGCAGAGAACATTTTATCAAAAATACTTATACAAACATTACAAAGACAACAATCCTAACTCTATATTAAAAATGATGCATCATATTTTAATATGGTTTAAACAAAATTAATCTTCAAAAATTCATTATATATTAAATTTATTTTCTAAAAGTATAAAAAATATATATTTTAAATAAATATATATTTTAAATAAATAAAAATAAAATATTATACATTACTCTAATTACATATAAAATTGAATAAATACAATAATATATTAAATTAATTAATTAAAATAGATCCGCGCTACGCGCGGGTTAAAGAACTAGTAGATAAAATAAAAACTGATGTTATTTGGTTGTTCGTTTTTTCATTTGGACCGACCGGTTGGATTGCTAATCAGCCGTATAAAAAAGACAATAAAACATTAATTTCTCCTAAACCGGACATTTCAGATAAACTGGACGGGTTTTGGCTAAACTGAACATTTCCAATTGATTTTAGAAGTTTAATTTTTTCTCTGAGTCGTCATTTTTCCTCTGCTCGTCGGCGGAGTATCTCCAGTCGTATAGTGTCTTCGTCTTCTTCCTCGTGAAATCTGATTTTCCTCACCGACTCAACAGTCACCATCAACGGAGGTCGCATCGCCGGATTTTGGCTGCGCTAGTAAATATAGCGTTTTCTCTTTCAATTCGCCGCCGATCTCTCTCTCTGAGCTTAATTACCAAATCGTGCTCAGGTATGCTATCGAATCTTCGAATGCAATCTGCCAATTCATCTTCACGCACCTAAGTAATTTGTCAAGGGTTTTGTTGAATCATTTACAATTTTGTGGTTAAAACGATGAGAATGTTGATATTTTGGGGCTAGGGTGTGAATATTATAAATCCTCTCAGTGATTCCAGAATCCAGACGGATGTTTTGTTTCATTTTTTGATTTTTTTATCCTGTGAATTAGATCTCCAGCTCCGATCAATTAAACCTGAGAAGTTGTTCAAGTGAAACCTATTACAATTTCAGATTCGATCGATTCAGTGCATAATTGATTGTTGAAACTCCTACAGATTTGGCTTCGGTTTTCCAGTTCAGCCAGACGGCGTCAGAAACTGGTGTGCTGATCAATTATTCAATCTCCTTTGGTGATTGATCATGGAAAGTCCTAGACGAAAAGTGTTGTATGAGATACGTCATCATGCTTCATTGCCTTACGTTCCTAGATATCCTCCTCTTCCTCAGGTACAAGATTCATGCTTATAGAGTTAACTAATTGCTGTGTGTTTAGTGTTGGTATATCTTACATTGCGCTTTGATCTGCTGTCGTAAGTTCAGGCAGATGGAACTGATGCAAAAGGAGGGATTCAGTCGCTTATCTCCATTAGAGGTCAGTTGCAGATGGTTAATTCTCTAGTTTTTTTACCTGCTGGTGAATAAAGTGGGGAGCTTTATCATGTTCTCTAGTTTTGTTAGTTTTCCAGAAAGGAATGAGTTCAATGTAGCTGCTTTTCCCCCCCTTTTTTTTTTTTTGATCATCCTTACTCCTTAGTAAAGGGTCTTAGCATGAAGATTTTTCTTGGTACCAATTGTTTTTGCTGGTTAGTTACTGTTCTTGGCCAGTATGTGTATTGTTCTAAATGTTAAAATGTCTTATCAAAATACAGGGATAGATAGTAGACTGGTAGAAGTTTTGATGATTTTTTGTTATGCCGTTTAGCAAAGTTCATACACAAACTCAGATTTTGTGAATTTGAATATTTTGTTTGATGAGCTTGTAGGATTCATGTTTGTGTACACCTCTTTTCGTTGAATATATCCCATTGGTTGATAGATGCTTATTCATCTCTATTTTCTTATGGTATTAAGGTGTTAGTCAACTCAAAGAAAAGTGGAGTGAGTACTGGCATCCGAGAAAAAATAATAAACCAGTGTCATTGTTCGTATCACCAAGAGGAGAACTTGTGGCTGTCACTTCAGGAAATCACGTTACAATCTTGCAAAAGGATGATGATTACAGGAAACCTTGTGGCAAATTTACTTGTAAGAAATTCCTGTTTATTTTCCCTTGCTTTCACAATGTTTGCCGGATAATACTTTTTCGTTGATCATTGCCAGAGCTCATTCCCATACACTAAATTGTAGAATACTGGATTTATCATGTCAAACTATCTGCTAGATGTATTCTCATAACAACCTGCGTAATATTTACATTTTTTTTTCTCCAAGTTTGGTATGTGAAATCATTTTTTTTTGTAAAACCTAAGATTGTTCCATTCTTCTATTCATTTCCAATATATGCTCTCCTTACAATACCTTTTTTCTTTCTTTCTGTTTTCTTAACTCGTGGTCCTTTCTGCCCTCTGTCTTCTAACTTCTGTTCCCTGCATCAGCAAGCATATCAGGATCATTTACTTCTGGAGTATGGTCCGAAAATCATGATATCCTTGGTCTTGTGGATGATAGCGAGACCCTCTTTTTCATCAGAGCTAATGGTGAAGAAATAAGTCAAGTCACAAAAAGAAATTTGAAGGTTTCTTCATCTGTATTAGGATTGATGGAGGACGACTGTGATGTGCAACCATCATGCTTGTACGTTTCCTTTTCCGTCCCTATTTTTATTTGTTATTGATTGAGACTTAGAGTACTGGGATCGTAATGTGCCCTTTAGCATTACAATACCCTCGTCTGCTTAAGCGCTACCGCTGATATGAAATTTTGACTGGTGGTTTATCCCAATGGCATTTTTGTTGCAGGTGTTCTTTCAGTATACTTACATTAGATGGACTTATTCATCGTGTCGAGATCAGTAGGGAGCCAAGTGCTTCTGCCTTTTCCAAGCATACTTCAAATAGTGTCCCAGCTTTGAGAAAGCAATTCCCCAACCATGTTTTTTGCTATGATTATCATCCGGATCTTTCTTTTCTTCTCATTGTTAGTAGTGCTCCAGGCGTATCATCGATTTCTGGTAGGTTTTATACAACTTATTTAAGTTTAAGAAGTTTTGAATTAGTAGTATTTATTGTTAAGACTCATGTAAAGAAGACTGAAAAGCTACACGATGGCTTGAAATCAATCAATTTTAGGAAATCATAGCTGTGTTTATTTATATAGGAATGCTACTATACTTATCAATGTTTGTGATTGCTAAATGAAAAATGTGGTTGTTAAAATATTTCCTGTGGACAGAGATGTTGGGTTTATGATTCTATGAGAATTAATTTGGTATTTATTACTCTCAGGTTCATCGTGTATTTCTCTTTGGCTTAAGTGTCAGAATTTAGGTCTCAAACTTTTGTCCACCACAAAGTTTGAAGGCGTGTATTGTGAGACAAAAGATGATCAGTTGGCATATCCAAAGATTTTAATCTCACCTCAAGGGTCACATGTTGCAAGTCTTGATAGCAGTGGGTGTGTGCATCTTTTCCAGTTGGATAAAGCTAGACTGACACTTTCTTGTTGTCTTTCTGAAGCCAGTTCTGATTCACTGAAGCCAGATAAGTTGCTACAAAGTTCGAAAGAAAGTTTAAGAAATGTTGTAGATTTTACTTGGTGGTCTGATCATGCCCTTGCAATTTTGAAAAGGAGCGGTAACATTAGTATATTTGACATTAGTAGGTGTGTTATAGTTCAAGAGGATGCTACCATTTATTCTATGCCTATCGTGGAAAGACTTCGGAAGTTTGAAGGACACATTTTTGTTTTAGAAAGTTCAATGCAAGAAGCAAAATCAACTCTGGCCAAGGTTGACAGGGACCCAAGTGAATTGCATCATACTAGTGATCGTGGTATGTTATGGAGGCTAATATCTTTTACTGAGAAAACAATTCCTCAAATGTATAAAATCTTAGTTGAGAACTGCCAGTATCAAGAGGCCTTGGATTTTGCTGACAGTCATGGGTTGGACAGAGATGAAGTTTTCAAGTCAAGATGGTTGAACTCAGAAAAAGGGGTCAATGATGTGAACATAATTCTATCAAAGATAAAGGACAAAGCTTTTGTGCTCTCCGAATGCTTAGATAGCATTGGGCCAACAGAAGATTCCATGAAGGCCTTACTAGCACATGGACTTTATCTAACTAATCACTATGTATTTTCTGAATCTGAAGATCAAGAATCCCAACAACTTTGGGAATTTCGTTTGGCTAGGCTTCGTCTATTACAGTTTAGTGAAAGGCTCGACACATATTCGGGGATAAGCATGGGCAGGTATATATCTTGACTCTTCCTGTCTTCTTTTCCTCTCTACAGATAGGCCAAGCTGGTATGCCATATAATACTATTTATGTCTTGCATATCCAGGGTCATTTTTTTTGTTCTATGGTTATCCAACACAGAATAAGTGTCGTTTAGAATTTGACATCGGTTCTAGAGTTTAAAGTGTTTTCTTGATTAGATTGCAACTGAAAACTCATAGCCCTCTTTACCACCCTTATATACCCAGTTAGGCAGTTTTCATCTGATATCTTCAAGCTCTTTGCATATAGGTTCTGCTTCTGCATTTCAGAATTTCGGGTGCTTTTATTCTACTGTTAAATTCATTATCCACTTACTTCTATACATGGTTGATGACATTGTCCTCCACAGATATTCAGTGCAGGATTACAGAAAATTGCGAAGCATTCCTATCAATCAGGCTGCTATTTCACTTGCTGAGAGTGGAAGAATAGGGGCCTTAAACCTGCTCTTTAAGCGGCATCCTTATTCACTTGCTTCTTTCATGCTGCAAATTTTGGCAGCTATTCCTGAAACAGTACCCGTTGAAACGTATGCACATCTTCTTCCAGGAAAATCTCCTCCGACCAGTATGGCAGTGAGAGAAGAAGACTGGGTTGAATGTGAGAAGATGGTTAGGTTTATTAATAAATTGCCGGAGAATGGCAAGAATGATTCTCAGATTCAAACTGAGCCAATTGTTAGGAGGTGTTTGGGGTATAATTGGCCATCATCAGAAGAACTTGCTGCATGGTACAAGAATAGGGCTAGAGATATTGATTCTTCCACTGGGCTGCTAGACAATTGCATTTGTTTGATTGATATCGCATGTCGAAAAGGCATATCTGAGTTGGAACAGTTCCGTGAGGATCTATCACACTTACACCAGATTATTTATTCTGACGAAATTGGAGGTGAAATCTGCTTCAGCTTGAGCCTTGTCGGGTGGGAGCATTTAGCTGATTATGAGAAATTTAAAATAATGCTTGAAGGGGTTACAGCTGAAACTGTTGTTAGAAGATTGCATGACAAGGCAATTCCATTTATGCAGAAAAGGTTTTTGGGGATAAACAACCGTGATGAGGAGTCATTTCTAGTTAAATGGCTGAAGGAGATGTCTGCAATAAGTAATATGGATTTATGCTCAAAAGTTATTGAGGAAGGGTGCATGGATGTAAATAGTGTTTGTTTTTTCAAAGATGAGGTGGAAGTTGTTGATTGTGCTTTGCAATGTCTGTATTTATGCAAAGTTACGGATAAGTGGAATGTCATGGCAACAATGCTATCAAAGCTACCGAAGATAAATGGTTAGTTGTCCATATCCAATGTATTTCCAACCCTAATTCTACGTAACTAAATAATTAGACGTCCTTATTGGGTTATTGCTAAACAAAATTTACTTCCAAATGCAGATACCGATGGTGAAAACATTCAGAAAAGACTAAAACTGGCGGAAGGTCATATTGAAGCAGGGAGGCTTTTGGAATTTTATCAGGTTTCAAAATGTGTCTGCATCTTGAATTATATAAGTTGGTGTCTTTTAGCAAAAAAATATGCAGCCTTTTTCCACGTGCATATTTGAAATGAACTAACTTAAGCATAGAAGTTTGTGCACTCTATTGGTTATCTGCCTCTGAAGAAGTACAATGGGATCTTATGTTAGAAATTTATGGAAGTTATAATGCTGCCTTTTTCTGCTGCACAGGTACCGAAACCAATTAATTATTTTCTTGAGGTTCATTTGGATGAAAAAGGTGTGAAGCAGATCCTTCGGCTCATGCTTTCGAAATTTGTTCGTCGTCAACCCGGACGATCTGATAATGACTGGGCGTCTATGTGGCGTGATCTACTACAGTTGCAAGAGAAAGCCTTTCCTTTCCTTGATCTTGAGTTTGTGCTGACAGAGTTCTGTAGAGGACTTCTGAAGGCTGGGAAGTTTTCTCTGGCGAGAAATTATCTCAAGGGTACAGGCTCAGTTGCTCTGCCATCAGAGAAGGCAGAGAGTCTTGTTATTAATGCGGCAAAGGAATACTTCTTCTCTGCCCCAAGCCTTGCTTCTGAAGAAGTAAGTGGTGATTCTTCATTTTTTATAAAGCTTTCGTATCTGCTAAATATATTTAATGTAACTTGCCATCCCGTTAAATTCTTGCTTCTGGTGATCCAGAGTTTTTTGTTTTTTTTTTTGTTCTCACAAAGTTTACTGTTAGCAACAATTCTCTTTGTGCTTAGATGTTTTATCATTTGTATTTTTGAAAATTATTTTTCAGATATGGAGAGCAAGGGAGTGCCTAAATATATTTTCTAGTAGCCATACTGTTAAAGCCGAGGCCGATATCATTGATGCAGTTACTGTTAGGCTTCCAGATCTTGGGGTTAGTCTCTTACCTGTGCAGTTCAAACAAGTAAAAGACCCAATGGAGATTATTAAGATGGCAATCACGGGGCATCCTGGGGCTTATCTACATGTTGAAGAACTTATTGAGGTTGCTAAACTTCTTGGGTTGAATTCTTCTGAAGATATCTCATCTGTTGAAGAAGCTATTGCTAGAGAAGCTGCAGTTGCAGGCGATCTGCAGCTGGCTTTTGATCTATGCCTTGTTCTAACCAAAAAGGGACATGGTCCGATTTGGGATTTAGGTGCTGCCATAGCAAGAGGTCCTGCGCTTGAGCATATGGATATAAGTTCTAGAAAGCAGTTGCTTGGCTTTGCATTGGGTCACTGTGACGATGAATCGATCAGTGAGTTATTGCACACATGGAAAGATCTTGACCTGCAAGGGCAATGCGAGACTCTGGGAATGTTATTAGAGTCAGATTCTCTTGAGTTTCTCAAGATGGACGGTGTTTCTTGTTTGAGAGATTTACCTCAGATGCTTGATGGGCTAGGCAGTGATCAACAACTAGATTTGGATAGAGTCAAAGATACACTTTCGTGTGTTGCTAAGGACTTGCCGGTTGATAGTTGCGTGGACTTAGAATCTCTTCTAAAGGAAAATGGGAAGCTTCTCTCATTCGCTGCTTCACATCTTCCTTGGTTGCTTAAGCTGGGTAGAAATAGTAATTTAGATAAAAGTCTAATGCTTGATTCAATTCCTGGAAAGCAGTTTGTCAGCATAAAAGCAACTGCTCTTGTTACCATTCTTTCCTGGCTTGCAAAGAATGGTTTTGCGCCAAAAGATGAGCTGATAGCCATGATTGCTGACTCAATCATCGAAAATCCGGTAACAAAAGAGGAAGACATTATAGGATGCTCCTTTCTGTTGAATCTAGTAGATGCATCTAATGCAGTAGAAGTTATAGAGAAGCAGTTGAAAATAAGGGAGAACTACCAAGAAATTCAAAGTATTATGAGTCTAGGGATGATATATAGCTTGCTACATGACTCTGGAGTAGAGTGTACGGCTCCCATTCAGAGGAGAGAATTACTACGGAAGAACTTCGAGAGAAAGCAGATAGAAAGTCTCTCTGGTAAGGTTTCTGGGTTTAACATTTTCGCCAAATACCTGTTTTTGCTTTGACTCTGTTTGACCTCTAGGTCTGTTTTATGTATATATTCAGATGATATGAGTAGGATCGACAAACTTCAATCAACTTTTTGGAAGGAATGGAAACATAAATTAGAGGAAAAAATGCATGTAGCTGACCGTTCTAGAATTCTGGAGAGAATCATTCCTGGGGTTGATACTGAAAGGTTTTTGTCCCATGATATTGAATACATTAAGGTTGCTGTTTTCTCACTCATTGAATCTGTGAAATCGGAGAAGAAGCTGATTTTGAAGGATGTACTAAAATTGGCTTATATGTATGGCTTGAAGCGGTCAGAGGTAAATTTCACTTTATATGTAAGTCATTAACGCTTATCCTTTCCTCAACTGAAACTACTTTATACCTTTCTTTGTCTTCTCGCCAGGTGATATTAAGGTATTTAAGCTCTATCCTTTGCTCTGAGATTTGGACAAATGAGGATATTACAGCTGAAATTTTACAAGTCAAGGAAGAAATACTTGCCTTTGCTTCAGACACCATACAAACCATAAGCACAATTGTGTACCCAGCAGTTAGTGGTCTTACCAAAGAACGCCTTGCGTACATATATGGCCTCCTTTCTGAATGCTATCACCATTTGGGAGAAAGCAAGGAAGCATCATTGTTAATTCAACCACATGATTCCTTTGTTGGGTTATCAAATTTGTATAACATCCTCAAGCAAGAATGCAGTAGAGTGTCGTTTATCACAGATTTGGATTTCAAAAATATCGCGGAATTGGGCGGTTTGAACTTTGACAGCTTCAATAATGAAGTCCATGCGCACATCAATGAGATGAACTTGGAAGCTTTGGCCAAAATGGTAGAAAGTCTCACTGGCTTCTTCATGGAGAATTCGTCCAAAGGTCTCATATCCTGGCAAGATGTCTACAAACAATACATCATGAATTTGTTAGATACATTAAAGAGTAGAAGAGATCTTGATTTTGGAAGTACAGAGAGTTTCCAGGGTTTCCTCAGTCAACTTGAGCAGACCTATGACCACTGTAGAGTATATGTCAGGATCTTGGAACCTTTGCAGGCTCTGGAAATCCTGAAACGGCATTTCACGTTAATTCTACCTCCAAATGATTCCTACATGCACATCCCGGATAGTTCTACATGGCAAGAATGTCTTATCTTACTGATTAACTTTTGGATAAGATTAGCTGATGAGATGCAGGAAGTAAAATCATCTAGTCCAAGTCTTGTGGAAAATCTTGTCTTAAGCCCTGAATGCATTAACAGCTGTCTTACTGTTCTCATGAAACTAGTAATGGACGACAGTCTCTCCCCAAGTCAGGCTTGGGCTGCAATACTTATTTACCTTAGATCTGGCCTGGTTGGTGATTGCGCCACCGAAGTCTTCAACTTCTGCAGAGCCATGGTCTTCTCTGGTTGTGGATTTGGGCCCATTTCTGATGTCTTCTCAGATTTGTCCTCTCAATATCCAACAGTTTTGCGGGATCTTCCACACCTTTATTTGAGTGTACTTGAACCTATTTTACAGGATTTGGTATCTGGGGCTCATGAAACACAGAATCTTTACCGGTTGCTGTCTTCTCTCAGTAACTTGGAAGGCAACTTGGAAGAACTGAAGCGTGTTAGGCTTGTAGTCTGGGAACAACTCGTAATATTTTCTGAGAACCTGGAGTTGTCAAGTCAAGTTCGCGTCTACTCCTTAGAGCTTATGCAGTTCATCTCGGGTAAGAATATCAAGGGCTCATCGTCTGAGGTACAATCAAACGTTCTGCCATGGGACGGTTCGGCTGAGTTACTATCATCTATGCAGAAGACTGAAGACATGCTTAACCAAGCCTTGCCTGATAAGGCTGATGGCTCTAGCAGGCTCACAAATACTTTGGTCGCACTTAAATCATCTCAGATCGCTGTGACATCCATCTCTCCAGGCTTAGAGATCTCCCCTGAGGACCTATCGAGTGTTGAGACATCTGTTTCCTGCTTCTCTAAACTCTCTGCTGCTGTTGCTACAGCTTCTCAAGCTGAAGCTCTTCTGGCCATTTTAGAAGGATGGGAAGAGCTGTTTGAAGCTAAGAAAGTCGAAGTATTGCCGTCTAATGAGGCAACCGACCAAGGAAACGACTGGGGCGATGATGATTGGAATGATGGATGGGAAACACTTCAGGAATCAGAACCTTTGGAGAAGGAAAAAAAGGAATACGTTGTCTCAGCTCACCCTTTGCATTCTTGCTGGCTGGATATTTTCAGAAAGTACATTGCATTATGCAGGCCCGAAAATGTTCTACGACTTATAGATGGATCACTTCAGAAGTCTGAAGAGGTCCTGCTTGGTGAAAATGAAGCAGAAAGCCTGGCCGGGAGCTTAGCCAAGACTGACCCTTTACTCGCACTAAAGATTTCTCTTCTGTTGCCCTATGAACGGATCAGAACTCAGTGTCTCAATGTTGTTGAAGAACAATTGAAGCAAGAAGGGATTCCGGAGTTATCGAGTCAGAGCCATCATGAAGTTCTACTTCTGGTTATATATTCTGGGACTCTGTCAACGATCATCTCCAAATCTTGCTACGGCTCACTCTTCTCCTTCCTCTGTTATCTGATTGGAAAGCTATCTCGAGAGTTCCAAGAAGAGCAGATAACACAAGCCGACAACAGAGGATCAAATGCAAGTTCCGAGAGACGGACTACATCATGTTTTGGGGAACTCATGTTCCCTTGTTTTGTCTCGGGGCTTGTGAAGGCCGATCAGCAGATATTAGCCGGGTTTCTGGTAACCAAGTTCATGCACAGTAACCCATCTCTTAGTCTGATAAATGTTGCAGAGGCAAGTCTGAGGAGATACTTGGAGAAGCAGCTTGAGTCTTTAGAGCATTCAGAGGATTCGTTTGGTGAGAGCAAAGAACTTGAAACGCTTAAGAACACTGTCTCAAGCTTAAGAGGCAATTCAAAAGAAGTTATAAGATCTGCGTTAGCTTCTCTTTCTAGTTGTACAAACAGCAGATGATATGAAAATGGTTACAATTATGGGTAATTAGGAGAGGATAAATCTGTTTATGATTTTCTTTAATACGTTTATAGTTTATTTTTTGTTATTTCCGACAGTAAAACTGTTTATATGCTATAATCTAAAGAAAGGTTGCGTTGCGTTCAGCGTTTCAACATCATCCATGTTTGGTCAGTAACAAAAAGCTACGTGTTATTGAAACACTTTACGCAAAGCTTAGGCTCGTATATTTACTCGATGTTGATTCCTTAAAAGAATAATTGCTCGTATATTAAAATATGTACCAACATATTTCATCTGTAAGAGTGATTCTTTATGAGTAGACACTAGTAACACTTACTCTTTTGTTAGGGACAAGAACTATAAAAGAAAAAATGTGACTGGATGATAATAATTCATCCAATCAATTAATAAGTATTCACAATCAAACAAAAGCAGTGTTATTTTTCTTTCATAGACTAATTTGGCATTTCAGCTGGAAATGAATGAATGGTTAGAGATTGAGGGGCTCAGTTTCTGAGTTTCGATCCTTCATGGGAATCCAATCTTCTTCTCCTTCTGCAATAAAACAAACAAAAAAAATCACATGTCCAAGCCTTGAGACTAAAATGTGATGCTGTACGTGTTTTCGTAAAATCATAGGAGAAAATGAAAAGATAAGAGTTGGAGATGATCAGAGTTGGTTACGTACTGGGCTTATCAGATATGACCATAAGCCTCCGTTGTAATATGGGAGCTACAAAGAGAAAGATAGAGCACATCCCAAACATAATTGTGATCGGGAACGCGTTAACCTGTAGAAACCACAACAAAATGGTTAGTGAAATTGCAGATTTGTTCTTCTTGTGAAAGCATCAAAATCTTTTCTTTACATTATACAAGACGACGCAGACGAAAATGTTCAGTGGAATACGGAAGAAATTCATGATGGTGCTTCTTGCTTCTTCAGGAATGTATTGTGATCTCATCTTCATGATTGAAGGCCGGAAGATTCCAACACATGCCTTCGCTTTTCGCCTTTGACGGGGTTACTAAGACCTGTTTAATTTTTTTAAAGAAGCAGTCATGTTCATGAGGAAATACTTGACACTGAAGACGCTTAAGATAACTGAATTGAATACGTACGCTTGTTATGATTGGGAATAGATGCGAAGCACCTGAGACTAGAAAGACAATTTGCATGTAGCTTTCAACTCTAGGAGATGAGTGAGCCATGAGACGAGCAGCTAAGGAGCTTCCTAACATGGAAGCCAACATGAAGGTGGCAAAGATAAAGCCATGTGGGATTTCTTCGTCGTTCGGGCTAAGAGCTGGTGTCCAGAGGAAAAAAAATGTGTACATTGAGCCTTCAAATAGAGATTGGATCGCTCCAAGCAACGCAATTTTTTCATCTGAGACAGTGAAATAGACTATGTTAGTAATAATGGGATCCAATCCATCATTAGAAATCTAATGCAAGATTGAACTTGTTTAGATTTACGGTCTTGATGATAAGTTTGAACTTGCCTGAAGCAATAGCTATGGAAGCAACCTTGAACTGTGTGAGCAAATCTTTACTATCAGATGGATCTCCATAATTCTCAGACCATGTCGCCAATATTATGGCCATTCCAATTGCAAGAAAGCCCGCAGCCGCATCAAAGGGGGCAACAGGACCAAGGGAAAAAGTGTCGACAAGAAGATTACCAAACAATCCAGAGAGTATAGCCACCAAACCATTCCCAAGAAAAACAGCCTTAGAGAATGTCAATGACAACCATTGTTGCTCAAAGTTCCGCTGCATAAAAACGAAGAACTTCACATCAGTTTTTAATCTCTCCATTATCCATCCTTGAGTCCAAAACTGATACTTTCAATATATAGCATCCATGAATAACCGACTATATACGATCACCTGACTCAGAATAATGAAGTTCAACTCTAAGCTAAAAGAATGGTGAAGCTAAGACTAACCTTGTTGTGCTCTGCAATGAGCCAAGATTCAAATGCAGAAAACAAGAGAGAAGTAGAAACCCCACCCAAGATACGACAAACCATCAAAACTCTATACTGCGGAGATTGCTTAGTGGCACAGCTCAGTGTGTAACACAAGCCCTCGTTCTACCTCTGAATCAAATCACACAAAAGATTATTAACTTTCCACAACAAAGCTCTCAATCTCACCTGATCACACACAAACATAAAAGTTTGAAAGAAAAAAGTTTCTCACTGTTTATCAGCCAAAGATCCAACAATGGTTCCAAACAACATTGAAGAACCAAAACCAGCAATGAACAGCTGCCCAATATCTCCTTTTCCAAATCCATAAGTACTGTAAAGATAATACACATAAGGCCCTTGAAGCCAATCTCCAGCTGTGTAACAAAAATGTATCAGCAAGAATTGATCTTTCTGACGTGAATTAGTGATTTCAGATCTGCTAACATCTAATTCAAGGAAGAAAATGGCGGGAAAATTACCCACCATAAGAGAGAAAATGAGGAGGTAATTGTTTTTGAAGGAATTGAAAGCAGAGGAAGTATTGATCCGATCTTTGTTCGTCTTGCTTAGCTCTAACACAGCTACAATGATTGCCATGGATCCAAACACCAAGTAGTAGAAAACCTCCATTGTTGCTTTTGCTTATACCTCAGCGCCACAGAGAGAAAGAACGAATATGAAGAAGAAGAAAGAAACAAAAAAAGGAAGAAAAGTGACGTCACTCACTGTAACGAAGAAGATGATTTGAGAGCTGTGTACCGAACAATGATTAGCAAATTGAAATAACCGGTTTAAACCGAGGATGGTTATTGTTTGTTGTTAATGTTATCATATTCGAGCTTAAAGAGGTAAAGAGATCTCCGAGCCATCAACATTTCAATTCCGACATCAATTTGCGAACTCAAAATCGCGTAGAATCCTTTAAAAAAAAATCATTTCTTTCCATTTTCGAACAATTTCTAGATGTATCTTCATAAACCCTAACCCCTCAAGCTGTGAAATTCGATTGTGTTTTTTTTTTTTAATTCAAGAGGAGAAATTTTCATGATTTTCCAACGATGAGAGGATCTGCACTACTTGATTTGATTTTGTTCCTGCTCGTATCTCCATTAGCACACAGTCTCAAAGGATCTGAAATTATCTCAAAATTCTCTGACAAATCCGTTTCCAATCAAATCTCCCAACCCACCCGGTTAGTGTTCTTCCAATTTTTCTCTCAATTCAATTTAATTGATCGATCATGTGCACAAAAGGATTGGCTTTGATTGAATCTAATTTATTTTGGAATGTAAAATATCAGTGATTACCTCTAAAAAGTTTAGATCTTTTTCAAGTTTTAGTGTTTTTTGTTTATTGGATTGATTCGTGTTTTTAACAAGGTAAGTGAATTGTGATTTTCTTCAGAGAATCGAGTTATGTGTTGGTTTCTACGGTAGATGGATCGATATTATTGGTGGATATGTCCTCTGAGAAACTAGATTGGACATTTCATACCAATGAGCCAATATATTCATCTTACAAGGCTCCTCATTATCATTATAGCAATGATGAGGAACGTGCTCTGGGACTTGCTGATGACTTTTACATGGATTGTGATAAGGATTGGAATCTTTACAATTGCTCTATGCAAAATGGAAAATGCATTAATAAGGTATAACTTTGAAAAAAAATCATTTTTCGGTTTATCGATGCTAAGGCTGTCTTAAATTAGTTGAAGTTAGCGAATAAACATTTTAAATGAGAGTTTTAGATACATTTGTTTCTCACCAAAGTCGTATCATATGGAAATGTGTATCTTCTTTTCGTTCAGAAAGTGGATGCTTCGGAGTTCATTGGAAGATTACCATACACATTGACGGATAGGATTGTTTTAGGTAAGAAAGACACATCTGTGTTTCTCTTGGATTGGAAGACTGGGAAATTGGTTAAAAGGTACAGAATGGAAGAGTTATATTCTAATTCAGTCGTTGAAAACGATAAAGATAAGGCTATTGTTTTGTCTAAAGAAGCTCCATTACTATTTGGTTCCGGGTTTAAGGATTCAGAAGATCTTCCTGAGCTGGTTTACATTGAGAGAAAAGATTTTAAAATCCAATGTATATCCAAGTTTGGAGATGTTTTGTGGAGTGTTTCTTATGCGGAGATGGAAGCTAAACTACAAAATCATGAGAGCGTACAACTCATGGGTGGGTTATCATCATCAGCTGGTAAAAAAAAATTCCCTCTATCCTATACGAGAAGTGTTCCTGCGATCCAGTTACGTAATGTAAACTATGAAAAACTGTTTCCGAGACTTGGTTTTCAAGACGGAGCGTTGTATCTTTCATTTCAAGATAGAAAAGCAAATCAGTTGGCTCCTAGAGATGGGAATCAATTGGCACTTCCGAGCAATAAAAAGGTTGAAGAAGTCAGAGCCCTTCCTCTGCCTGAGACTGTAATATTTCAGATCACAGATATTATTGATGGAAGCACTACGCAGACAAGCTTAGCTAGCAGATTTTCTAATATGATTATCCTACTTATCGGCTTTTGTGTTACTATCCTTTCTGTTTGTGGCCTTGCCTTTCGCCGATTAAGACAGAGCATGCAGATCAAGGAACATGTATCCGAAGTGCCAATCGTTGTACCAAAGAAGAAAAAATCCAAGAAAAATGGGACTATAAAGGCGGTTCACAAGAAAGAGGATGGGTTTATATCTGGAGGGAACAAAGACCTTTCTAATAAAGAGAATGAGAAGAGAGTACTTACTTCTTTCCCTGGCCTCAATAATACTCCAGCAGAAGGATATAGGGTTGGTAAACTGTTCGTCACCAACAAGGAGATTGCTAAAGGGAGCAATGGAACTGTTGTGCTTGAGGGACACTATGAAGGTCGTCTTGTAGCTGTTAAGCGTCTAGTACAAACACATCATGATGTGGCTCAAAAGGAGATTTTGAATCTCATGGCCTCAGACAAACATCCAAACATTGTCCGCTGGTACGGGGTGGACCATGACGAACATTTTATCTATATTTCATTGGAACGATGTGCTTGTAGCTTAAATGATCTCATCTCTGCATCCTCTGGACTGCTTGAGAGTCCAATGGCTTCGAGTAGTATACATTCAGTTCAGATAAACCCAATCTTTGAGAATGGCGAGGGAGCTGAGCTTTGGAAAGAAAACGGACATCCTTCTCCTGTTTTGCTGAAGTTAATGAGGTTTGTTTAGTTTCTCATTTTTGACACTTACATAAAAAGTTGCACACATCTTTCTGATATTTGTATGTTTGTTATACAGGGACATAGTTGCTGGTCTAGTTCATTTGCATGATATTGGAATTGTACATCGAGATCTAAAGCCTCAAAATGTGTTGATTGTTAAGAACTCATCTGTATGTGCGAAACTATCAGATATGGGTATTAGCAAACGTTTGGCAGCTGACACAAGTGCCTTAACTAGAAACTCAACTGGTAAGAATCTTGAAAAATTAGATGATACAATGTAATAATGGAAACAGAAAACGATATATTCTTCTCGTATTAAATTTTTTGTTTGTTTGTAATGATAGGTTCTGGAAGTTCTGGGTGGCAAGCACCTGAACAACTCCGCAATGAACGACAAACAAGAGCTGTTGATCTCTTCAGTTTAGGGTGTGTTCTGTTTTTCTGTATGACTGGTGGTAAACATCCTTACGGAGACAATTATGAGAGGGACATAAACGTTTTGAATGATCGAAAAGACCTTTTCTTGATCGAGAGTCTCCCAGAAGCTGTTCATCTTCTCTCTGGTCTCCTGCACCCGGATCCAAATTTGAGGTACATATGGTACTTTTGGTTGATATTATTGCTATTAAAATTAGCATTTGTTCACACACAAGTTTATATCTTTCTGTTGAGCTTGTCCATTAGGAAACTCTCCTTCTCGCTAACGGAAGATTTTTTCGATATTTGAAAATGCAGACCGAGAGCGCAAGAAGTTTTGCATCATCCATTGTTCTGGAACTCTGACATGAGACTGTCTTTCCTCCGGGATGCAAGCGATAGGGTCGAATTGGAAAACCAAGAAGAAGGGTCACAGCTCTTGGCTGCACTTGAAAGCACAGCAGCGGTTACTTTAAACGGGCGGTGGGATGAGAAATTAGATAGCATATTCTTAGACAACATCGGACGTTACAGGCGGTACAAGTTTGACAGCATCCGCGATTTGTTAAGGGTCATACGGAGCAAACTGAATCACTATAGAGAGCTTCCAAGAGAATTACAAGAACTACTTGGAAGTGTACCTGAAGGGTTTGATAGGTACTTCTCAAGCAGGTTCCCAAAACTGTTGATTCAGGTCTATACTGTTTTATTTAATTACTGTAACAATGAAGAGTTCTTTTTCAAGTACTCTAAGACCACTGTATTCTAGGATTTCTTTTCTTCTGTTGGCTTCTGATCTGTATAATAGGGTTTCACTAGTAAAGTTATAATTGATCTGATCAAAGCAACGTTTGTTGCTGATATATTTCTGTAACTCTTATATTACATAGTTTTGTAGTAATTAAATATTATGTTTAACAATAATAACACATTCGTATCTTTCTCATGCCTGCATGCCATCTTCTTCTTTTTTCTCCGTAAGAAAATATTTAATAGATAGATTTTTTGCTTTTGGTATAGAATCATTGACCAGAATTTTTTTTTTTGGGTTAAAGATCATTGACCGTAATTTATCGTTGAACTTGGATCTGAAGTTATAATTTGAACGAAAAGATTATTAACAAAAATAAACATTTGAACAAAAATAAGGTAAATGGTATTACCTTAAGTGATTGTAAAGTTAATCAGATTATAAAAGAATATGTTTTTCGTAAGCTTATACAATCACATGTTAAGAGTATAGAAACTGTATAATTCATATTATGTAATTACGTCGCAATCTCCTCTGATTGATTGTTATTTCCTTCTATCTAAATCCTCTCTCTGTGTATATAAACAGAGCCTCTTCTTCTTCTTCCTCACGCTCTACTCTATTTCTGTACCTAATATATATCACATACCGAAATGGCTCACTCTATGAATATGAATCTGATCATCATTACTCTTGTGATGATCTCGATTTCACAGTTTCTTTCTTCATCAGACGCAATCGTTGATCCGGACCCATCAACAAAGTCTCTATTCAACAAAATCTGCAAAAAAACAGTGGACTTCAAGAAATGTGACTTGATCGTCACGTCACAGCTTAACTTCTCGCATGCAGACATCGTGACCATAACGAAACTGACGACAAAAAGAGCTCTGACCAATGCTAACGGGACACTCTCTCTAATTCAAGACTCTCTTCTTCCAAATGCAACAGATTCTCGGGACAAAGCCGTTTTCTCCGCTTGCGAGATCGCTTACAAAGCCGTGGTTTCTCGGCTTCATAGTGCTTATAAATCGATGTATGTACGTGATTACGTGGCAATGAAGGCACATCATAATCAAGCACTTGGGTATATTGAGGTGTGTGTTAAGAGGACTAACTTCTTTCGTCGGACTCCGATTGTTGGAGCTAACTATATGGCGAGGTTGATGACGAATATTTCCTCCATTGCAGGCCAGATTCTTGCTCCTTCTACGACCTCGTGAAATAAAATCTTTTGTAATTAAAAACATCGTTTTGAATATTCAACAATAATAACACATGATTTTTTTTGAAAAAATATGGAACCTTGAAAATGATGTTCAAGTTTTAAATTATACTGAATCTTGAAAAAGATATTCAAGTTTTTAACAAAAAAAAAAAAAGATATTCAAGTGTGAAATTAATAGAAAATAGGTGGATACTTCGTAGAACAAATAGGTGGATCTTTAACAAAAAAAACAAAAAAAAAAGGGAGGTTGAAAAAAAAAAAAAAAAATTGGAAGTAAGAGAAATAAAATGTTAAGATTGAGAGTAATTATTTGTTTCGACTCTATTGGATTGATACAAGTGTGTTGGTTGTACTCATTTGTTTTATTCTTTTATCTTTTCAAGAACGACGACTTAGCTTAATTGATCTTATCGATTAATAGAGATTTAGACAAAAATACGTCCAACTCTCGAATGTGCCATGTTTCCTTAAAAGTACCCTCAATTAAACTCTTAAAAATAATGGTGAATTACATGACATGAATCCTAATTAATAAGAGACTTGAAAATTGCCCGGATAGGCAAACTGTGAATTTCTTTGGTTGTTTTACCATTTTTGGTGAGTGCTCTCCGTAACCGGATAACATAACCAGACGTCGTTTGGGAAACAGAGAGGCTGAAGGTAACATTTCTGATCAAATTGTCCGGCCTTTACATTTAGTACAACATACATTTATTAAAGATAATATTTTACATAATCTGAATATATATATATATATATATATAACAAAATAAATTCTAATATTGAATAGGCATCTGTATAATATTAGGAAAAAAATATTGAAACATAATTGTCTATATATATATATAGATAACATATATGTGGACTAGGATTTGTACTACTAATCTAATAGTTTGTTCCACTATCACTGATGTAGAAAAGATATCCATGCATAACATAATACTAGTTTTTTTTTATCAAGAGATTATGAGAACCAATAAAACAATGTGTCACTAATTATATAGAGAAGCATAAAAAATAAGTAATATTACCATAATTTATGGTTCTAATTTTATGAAAGTACGTACATATAAAGTATTAATAAGAAATATATGCTATTTCAAAGTAAAATTAATACAGAACGATTTATGCAAATATTATAGACCGCAATATGAAAAAAGAACACCATATCTAGAATTGTCGAATGGGTTTATACATATGTTTGTTGCTTAAAGTACAATTTTAATCTATGACGTTATTTGTTAGAATAATCATTTTGGATGATACAGTTTGTTAATGTTTAATTAATTTGAAAGCAAAGTGTGTAAGTCATAGTTTGGAGTTACTCCTAACGGACCTAATCTAACTTAACTTATACATCCCAAAATAAACTTGATCAGTAAAACTACATAAAGAATTTAATACGTTATTGATAAAAATTTGTCCATAGAAAAAAACTATTGGGAAAAACACTATTATAATAAAATGCTAATGTATTTTAAATTTTTATTTTTTCATCTGAAGATTTTGTTATTAAACTAAACCCGACGATTAACCAAGTAAACCCGGAAGATATCTAAACAGACAAACAACAAGTTTCCGGAGACAAAACCCTATCGAAGGGAGACAAAACGATTTCATAAATTAACCTAACAAATCCTAAAAACAAATGGAATCAACACCCGAAACAAAACTAGAACAGAATTCTAACACACACTAAAACATCAACCAATCTTTCTAAAACCTTAAGAGTCTCCAAAATCACGAACAGAAAAGGACAAGAAAATCCCAAACAACTGCAAGCAATTATTTCTATAGCGGATTAGGACTATCTCACAAACGAAATTGTACTTGAGAGAAAGAATATTCTAACAATAACTACTAATGTTTAATCTTTTGGAATTTGGATGATATAGTAGGTAATGTGTTTTTTAATAAAAGGATAGAATAGTTTTCAGTATATTCGTAAAAAAACTAATATTTATGACAACACATACAAATATTGAGAGACAAATGAGATTAGTAACCGAAGTCAAACATGCACACCAACTCTTTCAAAAGTCAGTGCTCTTAATTCTCTTTGTGGGGTTTACTTTACTAGCGACACTTTCAAGGGACTCTAATTTTTTTCCTATTTTTATACTAACAAAATCAAAAACAAGCTTTGGACTTTGTACTACCCATCTCTTTTGTTTCCTTTCACTAAAAATAGTACTATTAAATATGTTAATAAATGTAAAAGGTTAGTGAGTCAGACAAACAACCACATATCTCCCGCTCTCTCTTTTAACTGTAAAACGCGTGTGCACCTTCCATTTTTTTTTGTTTACTAAACTTTGAATCTGAATCACTACCAAATCCTAATCTGTACTCTCTTTTATTACACAAACCCTAATTTGTACTTCTCTGCAGTACACTTTTCTTTCTCTCTCTTTCTTCATTCATTTCTCTTCTTCTTCTATAAATTTTTAAATCAATTCGACCTCTCTCTCTACTATGCCATTCTCTCTTCTTCTTCTTCAATCTTTACGCCAAACACCGACTCTGCAAATCACTCGATTCTGGATTCTTCTATATCATCGATAGATCAAAACGTTGTTTCTTTTGTTTCCTTGTACAAGAAGCAACCAATCGATTTAGAGACTCGTATCCGGTACGTGATCAAATTCTGTACCAAATTTATTACACCGATCGAGATTTCAATCTCAATTTTTTTAAATTTCCAGAGGTCTTTAACGAATCAATGGAAAACGAGAGGGTTGGAAGAGAAGAACAGAGTCAATTTCCCGAATTAGACGAGTCTATTGATTCAAGAAAACCACCACCATGGAGGAAACAGATCACGTTTCGAGCAATCTTCGCGAGTTTATTGATCGGTATTGTATACAGTGTGATCTGTCTGAAGCTGAATCTAACGACAGGACTAGTTCCAAATCTCAACATCTCATCAGCTCTCCTTGCTTTCGTCTTTCTCAAATCATGGACCAAAGTTTTACAAAAAGCTGGCATCGTCACTACTCCTTTCACTCGTCAAGAGAACACTATTGCTCAGACTTGTGCTGTTGCTTGTTACAGCATCTCTCTTGCAGGTGGATTTGCATCGTACTTGCTTGGTTTAAATAGAAGAACTTATGAGCTAACGGGAGTGAATACTGAAGGAAACAATCCTCGTGGTATTAAAGAGCCTGGTGTTGGATGGATGACGTCATTTCTCTTTGTTACTAGTTTCATTGGACTTGTTGTTTTGGTTCCTCTTCGGAAGGTAATGACTTTAACAACTAATGAAACAGACTAAAAATTTGATTTCTATTGTGTGATTTCTGAGAATGGTTTGATGTAATTAACAGGTGATGATTATAGATTACAAGTTAACGTATCCTAGTGGAACAGCAACAGCTGTTCTTATTAATGGATTTCATACTAGTAAAGGAGACAAGACAGCCAAGTATGTTCTTGATTCTTGTTTTTGTTTTTTCTCTACTTGTCCATGGATTGAATTTGATATATGTTGACTTTTTTTCTTGCTTTTGAACAGGAAACAGATTCGTGGGTTTATAAATTCGTTTGGGTTGAGTTTCTTTTGGGCGTTCTTTGGATGGTTCTATTCAGGTGGTGAAGAATGTGGATTCTCTCAGTTCCCTACATTTGGATTACAAGCTTGGAAAAAATCGTGAGTTTTTCTCTGTTTTTTAACTTTTTGTTTTATGTTTAAACAAGTTTGATTGAAGAGACTTTATTATCTCTTTTGTGGAATACAGATTCTTCTTTGACTTCAGTATGACATATGTTGGAGCTGGGATGATCTGTTCGCATTTGGTGAATCTATCATTGCTCTTAGGTGCGATCCTTTCATGGGGAATAATGTGGCCTCTTATAGCCCAGCTTAAAGGAGAATGGTTCCCTGCAACATTGCCAGAGAGTAGCATGAAGAGTTTAAATGGCTACAAGGTGTTTATATGCATTGCATTGATCTTAGGAGATGGGCTTTATAACTTCCTTAAGATACTCTTTTTCACTGGAAGAAGCTTCCACTCTAGACTCTCCAAAACCAGTAGCGTAAGCACATGTAAGTTTTTTTGAGGAAAGAGCTAGCTAAAACTGTGTTTTGTATTTGTTTTTCGATGTTGAAGTAATAAACGATTTGAGTGATTGCAGTGCCGGAAGTTCGAGAAGATGGTACAAAAGAATCCGAAAACTTGAAACGAGAGAATGAAGTATTCGTTCGAGAGAGCATTCCGATATGGATGGCTTGTGTTGGATACTTATTCTTCTCCATTGTCTCTATCATTGCGATCCCTCTTATGTTTCCTCAGTTGAAATGGTACTTCGTCCTCGTAGCTTACCTCCTTGCACCGTCTCTTAGCTTCTGTAATGCCTATGGGGCTGGCTTAACCGATATGAACATGGCTTACAACTACGGTAAAGCAGCGCTCTTTGTGATGGCGGCATTGGCTGGGAAGAATGAAGGTGTAGTGGCTGGAATGGTCGCTTGTGGTCTCATCAAATCAATCGTCTCTGTCTCGGCTGACTTGATGCATGATTTCAAGACGGGACATCTAACGTTAACCTCGCCCCGCTCTATGCTTGTTGCACAAGCCATCGGGACAGCGATAGGCTGCGTGGTTGCGCCACTCACCTTCTTCCTCTTCTACAAAGCGTTTGATGTTGGAAACCCAAATGGTGAATACAAGGCTCCTTATGCTATCATCTATAGAAACATGGCCATTCTCGGTGTTCAAGGTCTCTCTGCTCTCCCTGAACATTGCCTAGAGCTTTGTTACGGGTTCTTTGCGTTTGCAGTTGCTGCAAACCTCGCAAGAGATCTGTTGCCAGAGAAGATAGGGAAGTGGATTCCACTCCCGATGGCAATGGCTGTACCGTTCTTGGTCGGTGGATCGTTTGCTATCGATATGTGTATTGGGAGCTTAGTAGTGTTCGTTTGGCAGAAGGTGAACCGAAAGAAAGCAGATGTGATGGTTCCAGCTGTTGCATCAGGTTTGATATGTGGAGATGGTCTATGGATTCTACCTTCTTCGTTGCTGGCTTTGGCCAAGGTTAGACCGCCTATATGTATGAACTTCACAGCGGCTCATTAGGGCAAAGAGATATTTCAGACAGAACCTTAAACTCATTGCCGGAGGAATGTATAAATAGATGTGGTTAGGTTTAGGAGTAGACAGTTAAAAATATACATATATGTCTTATGGTATTAATAATTTTGAATAAGAATGAAGAGAAACAGAGTTGGTTAATTATTCTCTTCCCCAGTAACAAAAAAAAATCATTTCATATTCAAAATTGAAAATGGAGGTAGAGAAAGTTTCACAATAAACCACACAAATCATGTCTATCTTGTTTCTGTACTTGAGATTACGTAATCTTGGTGTGGAGGGTAACAATAAGATCGTGTGCATCGTCTAAGAGCTTCCACACATCCAGTTTCCCTACCATACTGTGGCATTCCCAGAGAATCTCCTCCATGCTATTGTACTTGTCTATAATGAGTTTCCTCCTCTGCAACACTGAAGCCGCTATCGTATAAAGCAGTAAATCATCTGTGGGAGGAGCACGTTGTTTAATTCGGTGGCTCCAAGAAGATTTCCCAATCCCAGCTCTTACTGCAGCTTGGTCTGCCCAAATCACTTCCCATAGATGCAGTGTTTGCTCTAAACTCAGCTCTCTTCTAAACATCACAAGAACCATTCTGTAAACAAAGAAACAGTCTTCTGCTTTAACTTTCTCAAGATGCTGGTAGAGCTGTGAGTCTTTGGATTTTATAATCTTTGAGACTATGTTAAGTTGCCTTGTGATCCCAACCTCATCGAGTCTAAAATTCTGACCAGCCTTCTTCATGAACCCAACGAAACACCAAAATGCCTCGTAGTCTTCAGGTATGACTGAGAGTATAGGGGAGAGAAGATCACTCATTCCTTGGCAATATCCAATTTCAGGGTCATGTAAGGCATAGGCTTCAAGAACAGCAACAAGACGTGCCGCGTGAAATATTTTCGAAGGCTCCAAATGATTATAATCCTTTAAAAAAACTGCTTCAGCAGCACGACGTGCTCTTTCCTCTGATACCATAGCTTGAGATGAGGAATATGGAGTCCATTCTGTATCAGCACGGACAGCGTCTAGACGGATAATACGCTGCCAAGTCACAAAATCCTCTTTGGTTCTGGATATATATACACTGGATGAAGAAGTACTATTTTCATCCCTTTCTTCAAAAGAAGTAAAGATTTGAACAGAATCATTCTCATCTGAAGAATCTGAGTCTGAGGATTCAGAAACCAGAAGTCTTGAACCAGTACTGTAGTCTCTGTCAAGCTTACATGAGACGTCACTCATGTACCCAATATCTTCTGTGAAAGCATCATCAGAACAAGAACTGTCAGAGTCTTGTCCTAAAGACCAACTACTATTGCCCATCTTGAGTAGTTTTATTGATCTTGTTTAACTTTAAAGTCCCACTATTTTGTCTTTGAAGCCTTTTGCATTGCCTGCGTAGTCTCTCATACGCTTTTCTGCATTTGTTTGTAAGATCAAGTAAAATCAAGTCACAGATAAACAACAAAGCAAAAATATTCTTGAGCGGTGATTCATCTGTTCCTCACCTTCTCCAAGTTCTTGTAACACCTCTAACACCTCTCTCTTCTTCAGAACTATTGAAATCGCATCTGTTTGTATAAAAGAAAGTAAAAAAAAAAATGAGGAAAACAAACCAAGAACACTATAATTCTATGAGTTTTATTAACAATCAATCAGAATTAGCAACATATTTAACCCAAATTTCACCATATGTCCACTATGAGCCTTATAAACTAGACAATGTTCATTACTTGAACATTTTACATTTTGCAAGCAACATGATAGAGATTATGTTATTAAAAATCAACTGCCATAAGTGTATTGTTGTTAATAGAGTTTGAATGTAAACTGACACTCCAAGAAGGAATGGCCAAACCTCGGACCTTATGCTAGGATCAATACCCTAAAAGAAAACATAAGAAGATGAATTATTCCAAAACATTTGTAGGAAACACTAACAACTTCACAAAGCTGTGTGAAGGTTTTGACTCACTCTACTCCGAACTTTCTTCAACAAATCAACTCCCCCATTCCGAAGTCTACCTTCAGGGGTGAATAATCGTTTCCACCGACGAAGTGTGAGAGGTTTTTTTCGTTTTCTTCTAGACCAGGGCGATTTGAGTCGATGCCTGAATAGAAAACAGAAATCGAAACTGTTTCAGAAAAATATCCTGTTTGTTCTGATACAAAAAATAACCATGGAGCATAAACAAGACATGTCAATAGAACAACACTGCACTTGAGAACCTCAGAGGAGAAGAATAGAAAACAGAGAACAAATCAATCAAGTTAGGATCACATATACAACAATTACTTATTTATTTCTTTCAAGTAAAATGAAGATAAAATCGAAAGATATGTTGATCTTATAAAGGAAGTTATAAAGTGGGTCCATTAGGACAAATCCAATCACCTCCTGTAATAAAAACAACCCTTAGAAGCAATCGTGAATTGGATTATTCTTAAAGCAGCCATCGTGAAAGAATTAACAAAAATCTGAAGAAACACATCTCCAATGGAATCATCTAGAAACTGAGAATGTATGATATAGAGATGAAAAGAGACTGACGGATCAGAAGAAGAAGAACAAGAAGCTGGAGATGAAGAAGTGACAAGAACGAAAGCAGAACGCAAATGAGTCCACGGAGATGATGGAGAAGATGGAAACGAAGATTTCGTTTGAATTCTTCTAAGAGCTTTCATCTCTATAAGCCAAATATCAAAATCCAGTCTCCTTCTCTCCTTCCCTTAATTTATAAGGTAATCAAGTCCAGAGTTATGGTATGGAACCTCCAAAAATCGCCAAGGTAACCGATTTGATACACAACTCCGGCGAAAACCATACGACCTCTTCCGTCTTTGCCGCGTTGTTGAACTAGCTTCCGCTTCAAAGTTGGGATTTTTTTATTTCTCTTTCTATCAAAAATCTGAAAGGGAAGTCAAAATGGGAGTAAAGAGAAGGTCATGGAGCCATAAAGCCTATTTCTTTGGCTTTGTTAAGTTCGGTATTTTTATAGACCCCCACCACCACGTTCAATAACTAAATGTTCATTATTATACATTTACCCCTTTTACTTTTACTTTTCTTATCTATTTACTTTTATCAATAACTAAATGTTCATTATTATACATTTATCATGTATGTACTCACATTCAAACTCAATAGATAATCTATGTGTATTTACCATCATATTCAAAATAATTTAATAACTGTAGATATCTGTTTTGCAAACATTAAATAATTTAGACATGTAAAATACTACATTGTAAAGCCAAAAAAACACACCATAAAGTTGTTTATCTCGCAATGATGTTTCGTTTTTTTTTTTTAACAAGACTCGTAGTAAATACTAAATAGGATGATCTATACCATATATGTTTCGAACTATAAATCTTTCATTAAAATTTTCAGATTTTTCTCCTACCATTTATTCCTCATTCAGATCTTATTTCAACAACAATTCTCTTTATGCAACTTATTTTTTACTTTACAAATATATCTCCTCACTCACTGCAATTATATCTTCTTTTTTAAAATTCTCAGATCTAGGCTACACAAACTTAGTCAAAAGCTCTCAAAAGTCAAAACAACCACATACAGAGAATGTGGTTTTCATAGATTTTGACTAAGCTACACAAATAATCAGGGACTCATTATTATTCCATGTCAAATACGCTTTTATTCCAACAATCTCTCCCACAACATAAATGAAGAGAATCGGCGAGTTAAAAACCAAACCGAACTAGTCACATTGATAAATCAAATTGAAAAGCATACCACCGGTTTAAAGCTTAGAACTGGCTGGTTTATCAAGAAACCAAACCAGCTCATCTTCAGCAGAAACAGAACCCGCAGGTACATTCCCAGTCTTCTTCAGAGCTGCCTGAACAGCTTCAGCTTTCCCAGAACCAGCAACAACTAAAGCTACATGAGCAGAGGAGTTGATAACCGGGAATGTGAATGTGATTCTTTCAGAAGGAGGTTTTGGAGAGTCATTGATGGAAGCTACCCATTTCTTGCTCTCATTGCATAGACCATGTCCTGGGAATAGAGAAGCCACATGACCATCAGGTCCCATACCAAGAAGCATTAGATCAAACTTAGGGAAGCCAGTTGATTCAGATACTCGGAGGATATTAGTCTTGACCAAATGTTTGAGACAAGTTTCGTAATCATCCGCTGCAGCCTCGGCTGAGAGGGATTCTTTGATTGCGTGTACGTTTCCAGGCAGGATTGGAACCTGAAGAGAAACGATTAGAGTGTCAAGAAGTTTTACTTTTAGCTGACTCTTATAAGTACATTGAACTAAACAAATCCAAGAATGGAGAGACAGAGAATGTGTTGAATACCTTGGAGAGAAAACTATCATAAGCAAGTTTGTAGTTACTGTCGTCGTGATGCTTTGGAACAACCCTTTCGTCAACCCAAAAGAAATGCCACCTTGCCCAATCGATCGAATCAATGTAAGGAGATTCTACTAATTTCCTGAAAAATTTTGAGCAAAGGATTTGCCATTAGAATGAAACATGATTAGTAAAAGTAATGTCAAATGTGAAAAAGCAATGTTCTTGATTATAGCCCATGACTGTGAAAAGAACCAGACTCTTAGTGAGAAGAATCACAGATTGCAAAACCAACCAAGAAAACAGTCAATGATCATTATCTTAACCAATAATGATAATAAACACCAAGTAGATCAAATCAAAGCACACAAAGAGGAGGCAAAACCTAATTAATTCAGCTATTTGAATTCATACAGAAAGCCACATTCAAACTCCAAATTTGCAGATGCTAAAACCCTAAATCCAAATTTTGTTTCTAGTAAAGTTTTAACCATCTAAATCTAAAATCGAATTGAAAAATCAAAGGAAGTTAGAAGACAGACCGGAGCGATTTGATCAGAGAGCCGCCGGAGACAACGACAGTGAAAGCGCCTCTTTCTTTACAAAACTTATCGGAGAGATTAGCTGTGAATTTAGCCAAATCAACCGCTAAATTCTCCTCGAGATCATAAATCTCAACTCTCTTCTTCTCTTCTTTCCCCATTTCCGCCGCCGAAGTAGCCATGCTCCTTACTTCCGATACGTTTCTCCGACTATTAGACAATCTACAGCTAGATCCAGCTCCGATCGAAGAAACCGATAACGATTCGAAACGAGACGCAGTAGAAGGAGGAGAGCAAGTGAGAGTGTTCGGGGAGAAAGCGAAGAGAGGATTTGAACGGAGATTAGTAGGAGAAAAGAAGAGAATCGAGCGAAGGAAACAAGAAGATGCCATGAAAAAACTGAGAGAGCGTCTTTATAGGTAAAGCGAGAGAGCAACTTTGACTTTGTGGAGTAGTTAGAAGAGGACAAGTGGATTCATAGCCTTCTCCGACCAAAACCAGTTTTGTTTCTTTGGTCCAACTACTACTACTAGTTTACTAAATTATTTGGATTCGATTCGATATGATTATTATGAGTAAAGCTTTTATTAGAAACCAATATCAAAGAAAAAACAGAAACATAAGATACAAATAGAGGAGATTATTCTAACTCAACCGAACATTACCTATTGGGAGCTTTGATGCCGTAGCTTGGTCGAGAAACCATATAGCTTCTTCGTCAGCTGTGAGCCTAGCTGCAGGATAGTTGAAGTTATCATTGAAAACCTCAGCTACCGCATCGGCCTGAGCCTCATCACAAACGGCCATGAGATTGTAAGAAGCGCAGTTAATGACCGGTAAGGTGAAGGTGATTCTCTTTGATGGCGGTTTTGGAGAATCTGTGATATAAGTTACCAAATTTGCCTTGTCCTTGATCTGATAATGTTCCGGGAACAAAGACGCCATGTGACCGTCTGGACCCATCCCTAGGATCTGGAGATCAAATTGAGGAAATCCCGAGGATTTGTATGTGCGGATGATGTTTCTGTTCACCAGTCTTTTGAGACATTCCTCGTAGAGCTGTGCGGCGCACTTGGCATCACCAAGAGCTGCACAATCTTGGTCGATTGCATATATGTTCGCAATTGGAATCGGAACCTATTAATATTGTAAACTATGTAGTATATCAAAAATCATCTACTAAGACAGTTTACTAAAAAATCACCGTGAAAATAAGAAGAGACTAGCACTAATATATAAATGACATCATCAAAGTTAATTTGTGCATTTGTTGAGGATTTTTTATTCTTATTTTTTTAATAAAATCATAAGTAGTTTGACTTATTTATTGATATGAAATATGTTCAAAGCATCTAAATAGTTTGATAATATGGTACGAGCGCAACCACATTCGTAGTCTCTCAAAGAGTTTCTCATAAACTATAAAATAATAAATATTGATAAAATAATATGGATCTCTAAAAAAATGTGAGAATCCTATGGATGAGTCTCTAAAAGAATGTGAGAGCTTTATGGAGACTCATCTATGGGTTCTTACATTTTTTTAAAAACTCAAATTATTTTATTAATATTTTATATTTTATATCTTTTAAGAACTCACGTGAGAAATTACCAATAATAGTGCTCATGTCGGAAATGGTGGGCATCATAATACTATGTTATGATGTTACCTTATAGAGAAAACCATCCAAAGCGAGTTTGTAATTGCTATCCTTATGGTCCAATGGAACAACCCTCTCGTCAACCCAGAAAATGTGCCACTTTGACCATTCGATGCTTTCTTGGTATTTTGGTTTCAATAGTTCACTGCAAAAGTTCATTACGTTGGATTTAACCATTTTATACTAAATGAATAAGTTTAAAAAAGATTAGTGATTAAAGAAAAAGAATTAGATTCAAAGACTTTCTCATACCTAAGCCAAGAGATGAGATCACCACCAGAGAGAACAACGGTGAAATAGCCTCTCTTCTTGCAGAACTTGGCGGAGAGTTTGGCCGTGTACTCGGACATAGCCTCCGACAATTCTTTCTTTGTAGGAAACACAATCTTCTTCCTCTCCGTTTTTGCTAAAATGGATGATGCCATTTTGGTTCTCTGTAAGAGAGAATTTTATCGATCAATGATACTATTCAACATATGAAGTGTAGCAGATGGATCAGACCAAAAAATATAATGCAAATTATCATTTGTAGTACACTCCGTCTGTTACACTCCATACAAGCGTTAAGTCATTCATAACCTATAAATATACCCTTTTGAACTCGGCACGGATTTCAAATTTGCTACAAATTTATTGTCAGTTAGCTAGTTTGAGTGCTTGATACCAACATATTTATGTGTGTTTCTTTTACAAACATTACTGTCAAAATATCAACGGATGGACGACGCCACATAAAATAGCAATAAATTGGTCAAATATATATATATATATGTAACAAAAAAAATTCTTGAGTTCGTATTGGGGTTGGTTAATTAAGTTCAAATGTTGATCCAAGACACATAGGTGTGAGCTGTCCACAATAGTCGTTTGAACGTGCTCGCAATTTTATCTAACAACTTTACGAAAATAATCAAATAGTTTAAAGTACGATGTTATATATGCTCTTCTCACTACAAGAAAACACCATATATTCCGACCACCATTTACGACCAATTCGGATGGTCAAAAAATTTCCGACCATTTTCCGACCAAATTTAAAATCATCGGAAATTAGTCAGAAATATTTGGTCAAAAATTAGTCGAAAAAATTCAGACCAATTTCCGAACAACCAGGAGATTTGGTCGGAAATTGGTCGGAATTTTTTTTTTTTTTTTAACTTTTTTACAAAATTATTATTATTATTCCAAAAAAATGGTCGGAAATTTTATACATTTTCCGACCAATTTCCGACCAATTCTCCAGTTGGTCGGAAATTATTATTTTTAATTTATTAAAAACGTATAGAATTTTTTTTTAATTTTTTTTACAAAATTATTATTATTATTAAAAAAAAATGGTCGAAAATTGGTCAGAAATTTTATACGTTTTCCGACCAATTTCTGACTAATTCTTAAGCTGGTCAGAAATTAGTCGGAAAATTGGTCGGTAAATAGTCGGAATTTTCTGACGAATTTTCGACAGATGCGTTTCTATATAACTCACTTAAATTTTCTTTCCAAATCATTTTAACCTTTAAACTTCTTTCTAAAATCTTTCTAACCTTCAAATCACTTATTTTTTTTATTTCATCTAAACAAAATCTCCATAAACTTTCTAAAAATTTAAAATTTATGTAATATCTCTAAAATATTATTTTGTTTACAAATTTATTTTCGTTTCTACATAATATCACTTTTAAAATATTTGAAATATATTTTATTTTTCTAAAACTTTAAATATAATTTTGTTAAATTTATTTTTATTTTTTTAAAAAAAATACAAATTTCTGACCAATTTCCGACCAAATTTTTACAGTTGGTCGGAAATTTCGGACCAATTTCCTACCAAATATTTTTTTAAAAAAAATCTATATATATGTAGTCGGAAACTATTGGTCGGAAATGGGTCGGAAAATTTCGACCAATTTCCGACTAAATCTCGTTTCCGACTCTTAGATTCTGACCATTCGACTATCGTCGGAAATTGGTTGGAAAATCCCTATTCCGACCAAAAGCTATGTATCCCGTGGTGGTCCCTGAGTTATTTTCGCAAGTTGGTCGATTCAGTGGAAAAGGGAAGAAACACAAATTTTCACAACAGGAGTGGACTCACTTGCATAAGTATGTCGTAACAAATTGTGAGGAGATGGCGGAGTACGAAAGGTAAAAAACTTAATCTATTTAAATACTAAATTATTTTATACATAAGTATTAGCTTTCAAAGGTTATATAATGTTGTTTGATTTCAGGCTTTACATGGCAATATCGTAGCCATTTTCGGAAAAAATCAAGAAGAACTTGAATTGGATAAGGAGAACGATTATATTACTTGGCTGTAATTTTACGTAAGTAGGCTATAATATTAATATATAAATGCCTTCAATTATTACGTAAGTGTTTTATATTAATTTTGTGGAAATTATTTTCTTAGGTTAATGAAGGCATTAGAGGTGGATCGGTTTTTCCGACATGGTTAGTAGAGTTAGTTACTGGTCCAATCTACATTGCGACCTCATATCCTAGGTATTGCAGTAGGGGATTTGCGTTTAGGATTCACGATGAAGGAAGGTCAAGACCAACTGCAGATTATGGTATTTCGGCTCAATCTGGTGATGTTGTCTACTACGGGATTTTCAAATAAATATTGCTAGTGCGCTACCCAAGGATGTTGGACGTGCATTATTTTTATGTGTGAATGGTATGATTCAGAAGTTGGACGTGGGGTTAAGGTGAACCAATTTGGCGTCACGTCAGTAAATTTTAGAAGAAGACTTCGTACGTATGACCTATTCATCCTAGTATCACAGGCAGATCAAGTTCGGATATTTTAATAAAAATTTTCGATGGATTTCCGACGAAATTAATAGTAAATATTGATTTCAAATTAAATTAACTAAACAGCTGGTCATGTCAGCGTTGCAGCGGTTTGCCCTAAAAACTAAAAAGCTCTCATCGCCTCAAGTCGTCAAAGTCTCCGTTTAGCTTTCACCGGCGCGTGGCAGCTCTCTTAGCGCCGGCGTCGGTCTCCTTAGGCATTTCCTTTCTTAGTTTTGCTTTTCTGGTCTTTGTAGCTTTGGTGGTGGATGCGTGGAGGCCTTTGTCTTTGTGGAGGTGTGGTTTTTGAGTTTCAGATTTAGTGAGGTTGTGCTTGGGCTTTCAGATTCGCCGGATCTGGTGGTTGCTGGTGAGATAGAGTCGTCGTCTTCTGCTCTTGGTTCACAGAGAGAGAGCTTCGGTTAGGCTAGTTTCTTTCCGGTGTTTGTCTACCTGAGTCTAGGCGACAGTGGAGGCCTTGGTTCTTTTTCCCGACAGTTCTTTCATCCTTCTTCCTCGGCAAATCGATGCTTATTTGGTTTGAATTCTCGTTACCTCGATCTGTTGGAAGTTGGTGGTGACGGGGTTTATTTGTTTCCGGTGTGACGATAGAGGCACCGGACTCGTTAGTCAACGGTGTGGTTGAGGCTGCAAACGCCTTCTTTGTCGTGTCGCCTTCCTTGGAGGTTTTCCTCCCTGATCTGCTTTCACGAAGGCTAGGCTTAAACAAATCTATCATGACTAGATTTCGTTGTAAGTCTCTCCTCTTCACTGAGTTTCTTGTTGCTTAGTGTTTTTAGAGCTTTTGGCTGGAATCGGTTTCTATCTAGGCACGAGTTATGGTGAGTCCAAATTAGCTGCTTCACTTTGTTTGTGGGTTTCCTTTGGAGTCGCGCCGTGTTCGATCAGTTGCCCATCTCAGTTCGCTGGGTTCGGTTTCTTAGGTGTGATTCGTACTCGTTCGTTGTCTCTACATTTCAGATTGGATCGTATCTGATTTTCTTTTCATGTTTCTATTGAGGCTTATAAGTAGTTGCAGACTTGGCCGCATCTGAAAGTTGGTGTTAGGCATATGCTTGGGGTTTTTCTTGTTGGGTTATGAAACCTTGGGCTCTCAATTGTGTGGTATGCTGGATTCGCTATAGGAGGTCTCCGTTATCGTTTGGTTTGTTTGGCACAACTTCCTCGATAATTTACTTTCGAAGATCCACTGGGAGTTTCAGTTGTTATGTGGGGCATGTGTATATTCTTTTTCGGGTTCTCATCATTGTCGTGTCTCGATTTAGGATGCTGAGTTTCCCTTAGTATTTGGAGTTTTTGGCTGCTTTGATGTCATTGGAATCTCGAGTGACTCCTCTTGTTGCTTTGATGATTCTCTTTTGGCTGCTAGAGCAGTCGTCGTCATCTGCTTTGTGTCTTCTTGGGTGTTGTATCCCTTAGTTTTTTTGTCTTTGTAGGTTTGAATGTGTTAGTTTTTATTACATGTTTCTGTCCAACCTCTTAGCATTAAGCTGAGTTGTTTGTAACTTGACCTTTTTATTATCAATAATAATCAGATGACAAAAAAAAAACAACTGGTCATGTCTAACTCAAGATTATTAATGATAAAAACAAACTAAAACACCACCATTCACGAAATCAAATGACAGGTTTAAGAAAAACTGATTATTATTATTATAACTCATAGCCACACACAACTAGATCAGACATCAAATCATCCATTCAACACTAAGCAACTTAGTGATTTAAAGAAAACACCATTATTAATGTGTTTGGAACTCTCTCTAGAGCATAGAGGCAGCAGCTTGGTCAAGATACCAAACATTTTCAACTTGAGCACTAAGATGAGCAGAAGGTAAAGAAGCATTATTATGCTTCATGATCTCAGCCACGGATTTAGCCGGTGACGCATCGCAAATGGCCATAAGGTTGTACAAAGCAGAGTTAATAACCGGTAAAGTAAATGTGATTCTCTTTGGTGGTGGTTTTGGAGAGTCAGTAATGTGAGTGACCCATTTTGTCTTCTCATTGATCTGAGGATGGTTTGGGAATAGAGACGCCATGTGACCATCAGGTCCCATGCCTAGAAGCTGTAGATCAAACTCAGGATAGCCTGTCTTTTTGGATATTGGGATTATGTTTTCCTTCACTAGATTCCTTAGACATTCCTCGTAGAGCGCTGCACAATGCTCGGCGTTACCATCAGTTGATGAGTTCTTGTCTATTGCGTATATGTTCTTGTTTGGAATTGGAACCTAAAATGTTATTACCAAAAAACAAATGTGGACGGAGTGAATATTTAGAATACATCAAACATTTTACATCATTTAGATAGATAAGCTCCGATCCATAGCTCAATCCCTTTTTACGACTTTTTACGCAAGACAAGCAGTGAATTATGAATATATGAAAACATTGTGAAAATTAGGCCACGAATGTATGCAAATTTTTTAATGGTTTTTGGATTATAGTTTTTGGAATTTGGATTTTGATTTATGGTTTTTAAATTTTGTATTAAATTCTTTAAAATAAATAAAAATGAAAATAAAGAGTCAAGTCACAGTCACGTAAGAAAATGTGAAAAACCAATGACACACAGATTTTGACAAAAACTATCAATCTAGATTTCCTATTTTTTTTTAGGAAATTCACTTTTTCATAATCTATAAAATATATTTTTGGAAAAACTAAAAGCAAAAACAACTTCAATATCTACATGCATTCAAAGCCTTAATCTAAAATGTAATAAAAAGAAACCTTGGAGAGGAAGCCATCCATAGCGAGTTTGTAGTTGCTGTCTGGATCGTCCCAAGAACAAACCCTTTCATCGACCCAAAAGACATGCCACTTTGACCATTCGATTGAATCAATGTAAGGAGGTTGCACCAACTTGCTGCAAACATTTGATTAATATTAGACCATTAATTATTGGATTTTTTTTATTAGAATATAATTAAAACATAGGAGACTGAGATAAGAGACCAGAGCCAATCGATGAGGTCACCGCCAGAGAGAACAACGGTGAAAAGACCTTTCTCCTTGATGAACTTAGCGGAGAGATTGGCTGTGTACTCAGCCATTGCTTCGGACAATTCATTCTTGCTCGGAAACACAATCATCTTCCTCTGCGAATTTGCCATCGTTGCCTTGTAAGAAAGAGAGAGAGAGAGAGTTTTTTATGGATCGACAAGTGTTTGGGGGTTTCTTGCTTTTTTATAGTGATAAGATTCTCCTGGCTTAAAGTTAAGTTTGGTGGAACACGTTATTTGTGGTTTTATATGTATGTTTATTTTTTTGAATAATATATGTATATGTATGTTTATTGGTACTAAAAACTGATAAATATATAAAACATTGAACAATACAAAGAAATTAAATGCATATATTTCAGTTGTTTCTCTCACATGTAAAACGAGTGTAGCTAACTCAGCCAAAAAAAATTAGTTACAACATGTCAACATGAGTTATAACAATCTTTTCCAAATTATTTGAATAATTGAACCATATTTTTTAAAATGCATATATATGAAAAGCTTGTTCTAACCACCCACTTTAATTTTCTCTACCATACTTATTCTCTACCAAACTTTTGAAGTGTTGGTTATATTCGTTTTACATGTGAGGATAAAGTTAATGTGAGAATATATGTGTTACACTACATGCAAGATAACATTATCCTTCACGAGATAATTTAGCACTGGATAAATTAAGTAGCAACGATTTAGTCACCAAATGCGATAAGTTTATGCTATATTAGCCACATATCAAGCCTAGTTAAACAATCTGTCTATTATAAAAAAGTGTAAATATGGTATATATGCACATGAATAAACAAAAGAGATATTTAGCAAGAACTTTGTAATAACTAAGTATAATCTCCAATGAAATTTAAGGAACTTAAAAATGTAATTAAAGGATCAAACACATAACATATGATGAATTAAAAAAAAAAAGGAATTAGGACAAAACTAAACAATCGGACAAACATAAAGACTGACCAAACTGAAAGCCAAAAAAAATAAGACCAGAAGAACAAGAACTCTCCATTTCCTTCTATAATAATATAATATGTTTTTCCTTTTTGGTTTGGTTCCTCCGAAAACAAAACGCTCAAAGAATCATTTACAAAGAAAACACCTACCTCCTGACTTCACTTCATCTATTATCTTTGAATCCAAGGTCTCGCTCCCATGATTGAGACTTGATTCATACGTTAGTAAGACTTTAATATCATATGATATGTCACCTAGGTCTTGAGCTTGAGCTTCGTACGGTTACACCATGCAAGAACTTAGCGTAGCCCAAGAAACTCAGTTTTCCATCTGAACTTCGGATCCAATCGTTGAGAAGAGGATACGCACTCGGTCCAAGGTTCATCTCCTGCTTTAAATTATGCCCCCAAGAAAGAAAATTGTTTAATCTTAAGAAAAAGAGAGGTGATTATGCGATCTCATAGAAGCTTAAATTAGGACCGTACCCCGGCAAGTTCTTGGACGGATATGATTCGGTTTCCTTCACGTTCAAAGTGCTCAAATGCTGAAGTTGCTATCTGTTCCCATTCTTCAAGAGCCTCCAGTTGGTAGACGCTGACCGCAGCAGCACAAAACTCCTCGAAGTCTAGTTTCTTTTGAGCCAGCGGTTGCATCTTCATAGACCAAAAAGGTAAGAAAATGACACAATTTAATGCACATTGCTACATTCATATAAATATGAAAACCAGCAAAGATACATCAATCTCAATATCGGGAGAAACTCTTGACTATTCCACCATGCTAAATCTAAAACCAGTGATAATTGTCTGATGTTGCACGTACAATGGCAAAAAGGTAAAACTCGAAGTTACACTGAGGAATAACAATGAAAATAACTACCACTACAGCTCCGCGAGCCACAATCTTTTCTTAATGTTTCCCACCCTAGAGAAATTTTAAAATCATTTTCAACTAGCACCGCCATGAAACCATATCTTACATTCATAACTGGTCCTGTGGTCCAACCCTAAACTTCAAAAGCACAGACAAAATACATAACAAGAGATGAGTTACCGTGTTTAAAATGTCAGGAAGCCTTGATTCCATCATAGCATCAGTAGCATTTCTTGTTAAAGCCTGCAGTGACACTCAACGAGTGATATTTCATACATATTAGTTTATGTTCTTGCTTTAGGAAACTATTCATATTTCTATTTCTTCATTTCTTTTTCCCATACGGTTTTAATATATATAGGGATGCATTCTTGGTTGTAAGACTCATCCAAGCTAGAGAGAAATTTGGCGGGTTTATCGGTTTTCAACCGAGGGAATTTATAGGCTTCTGCTGAAGGAAACCTTTTTGGTGTTTTAGTTCTGATTTGTTTCCTTTTGTGACTCTTAACTCTTAACATATTTCCATTCAGAAAATGGGATCTCCAGATCAATCAGGGATACACATACCGGATATAGATTAACGAATGAAAGACCGGGTCAAAATGCTATAGTTCAATAAGGAAAGATGCACTGACCAAGGTGAAACTGTTTAGAGATAGGCCTCCATCTTTAGGATCCAGGAGCATGAACTGTGCCTTAAGGAACACAAGTTCCTCATCCGGTATAGCCTTGGAGAGAGCCTATTGAAAAGATTGACAAATGGAAAAAAAAAAGATCAAGATAAGTAACAGACACCATAAGAAAAGATGTTTTAAAACCAATATAGTTCAATCAGGAAATGGATGTGCCAAAAAGACGAATAATATTATCGTTCTGGCATGAATATTCTGACTATTATCATGAGTACATCAGCTAGGTTTTAAGTAGAAAGACAAAAGATCAATGGACTTGATAATAATATCAGGGTATTAATAAATTACCTTAAGCGCTGATCGTCTGAAAGGCGAGGCACGTATATAGGACTTGACCAACTTGTAGATCGAGAAATCAAGAAGCAACCCGGTGTTTTCATCACGTAACCACGGATGAGCTGAAAACACAGATCATATAATATTACCACTAATGGAGTAAAGCCATGTTCTTGTTTTCCATTTCGGGATCAATGTCCATTTTAAACCACGGAAAAAGAACTTACCTAGAGCTTGAGCAGCTGTCATTCGTTTCCTATGGTCCTTGTTCAGAAGCCTTTTCACAAAGTCTTTGGCAGTAGGAGATATTGAAGGCCAGGGCATATCCTCAAAATTAGGGTTTGCTCTAAGCACACAGCGGAATATTGCAGATTCAGTTCTTCCATAGAAAGGTCTGCTTCCACAAAGTAGAATGTAACTTATGACACCGATGCTCCACATATCTGCTTCAGTGCTGTAAGACCTATGGAGTACTTCAGGTGCAACATAGTATGCACTTCCTACAACATCATTGAGACGCTGATCTGCAAATTTAAAAGATTAACAAAGAAGATATAAGTAGAAATTCAACTATTCTACATATGAGATTTGCAAAACTAGTAATGCCAAGGGACAGGAAAAGAGTCGTTGGTTACGATACAGCAAATGACCATTATACACTAAACGCATCAGAAAACTATAACGTCAAAGCCAGACTTATATGCAGAATCATGCAATAAGAAAGGGGAAGAAAGAAATAGACCATTACCGTATCTAATGAAATCAGACAAGCCAAAATCTATGACCTTGAGTACTGCATCCTCATGTCTGCTGGTAAAGAGAAAATTCTGGATACACAATTGTACCATTTGTTTAAGCAACCATAAATAGCATAGAAGAGGGAATAGGTGCAATTAACTGAAATATCAGCAACTTATAGAGACTTAAGTACCTCGGGCTTCAGATCACGGTGCACAACACCTTGAAGGTGAAAAAATGCTGTTGCAGACAAAATCTGCACAAGAATACGTTTGGCATCGACTTCAGGGTATCGACCACCTCTGCGATATAACAGAAGACAACAATACAAGGTCAAAACCCATATCTAATGCAGAGCTAATTAGCCTCAGTAGGGCGAAACTGAAGCAAGAATATAAAGTAACACTAAGAAAGTTAAGTTCGATTTACCTCACCAAAATTCTATCTAATAGCTCTCCACCTTCACATAACCTGAAAACATATCAAAGAGGAAGATTGAATATCTAAAGTCTTACTCATTTGATAAAAATGTAACATTTTCTTAAGACTTAATGATGAATCTTCCAAAATCCAAACACAATAACGTAAGAATCTTAGAGTTAACTACTTACTCCATAACAACATAGACATTATCAGCATCCTCATATACATCATAGAACTTAACCATATGCCTATATCCAGATAAAGCTTTCAGCAATTTCACTTCTCGACGAACATCTTCAATGGATAAAGCCGATGTCATCTGAAAACAAAAACACCACAATTCAAATCCAAATCCAAATCCAAATCCAAATCAGTAGCTCAAGAACCTAGCTGCATCATTCTACATTCCATCAATTTTGGAATCTTGTTATACTCAAATCAGAGTCCCTACATTGTCACAATTTACAGCAACGAGAGACGCACCTTAGCTTTAGAGATGATTTTGACGGCAACGGTTTGATTCTTCATCTTCCCTTTCTTAGCCTTTGCCCAACAAGTATGACCAAAATGCCCTCGCCCTACCTCCTTCCCTAGCTCGTACTTCCCTTCAAAGTTCTTCCCGAACCCGAAATTCTTATCTAGCCTCTCTCCGCCGCCGCTTCCGCCGTGTTCTACGTCTTCGCTGTCCTCCGGGATCGGCTCATCTCGAGGCAGTGGCGCCGCACCTCGTCGCCGTCTCAGAGCAGCCATAATCGGTTTCGCAGGTGATGGTGGCGGAAACGGCCATTTGAACTTCCTTCCCGGAGTTCTCGCCGGTGATGGAGCTACTCCCGCCGGTAACGGACTCTGAAAAGGGCTAATAGAATAAGAGTTGACTTCGGAAGCACCGGACGCAACCGGAGACTGAGGAATCGAAGCATGGCGGTTATTTTCCGTCGATTGAGATGGTTGATTTGTAAGCTCACCGTTTCCGGCGGGGATCTCATCATCCTCGACGGCGGAGATGTTCCGGCTGTAACAATGACCCATGACCGTTGGATGTGGAGCTCAAAATTGACTGATCGGTCAGAGTCAAAGCATCGGACGGTGAGAAACCGAAGTTGAATAGTAAGCTCGATATGAAAATAAAAAATGTTTTAAATCAAAGAAAAACAAAAAGAAGATTAATATTCAAAAAAAAAAAAAAAAAAAAGAGCTCTAAGATTTTAAAAGCAAAAGAGAATGCGTTTGTTTGTGTTTGTTGATGAGCAACTAGAAGAGGAAAGAGAGCCGCGTAGTGGCATTAATCACTTTTAATTGTCTGTTAATTTCATTTAATTACACATCTATATTGATGTTAACTCTTGAAAATAACGTGTCCAAAGAAAATATTTTAGAAAGTATCGAATCTAACTTAAAAATCATATTTTACCTAAAAAGGTTGGAAATTAACATATACTGTAGTATACTAATTTCAAGAGAAGCTTTTTGATAAATTTTGGTGTATTTTTTTTTCTTTTTGCATTTGACCAAAATTTGTTCTCAGATATAATAGGACTGATGTTTCTTTTAATTTGGCAATATAAAAAGGGTTGATCTTGCCTTTCACTTTTCTTTCATCAATATTTTTTCTTTGGGATATAAGAATATATATATATATATATATATATATATATGAATTCAAAATAATATAAGAACATGAGACTTTTAACTTATAAAATAGTTAAAAGAGTTCCGCGTCATTTGAATTATAATAGAGTATAGAGTATTTGATGACATACTTTGTAAAAATATATGTTTCAGTTTAACTAGTAAAAGGTTATATAAATATTGTAGTAATAGTTTCAAAAAAGTTCCCGCAATATTTTAAATTATAAAAAATGTCTAATTTTGGAGTTACTTAAACATAATTTTAAATAATTAACGGTTAAAATTTTTTTATTGAGTTACATGACGTATCATATTTTGATTTTTAGTATTTTTTTCAAACAACTTTCATTTTTAGTCTTTTAGTTCTATTTTAAAAAATTCTAATAATTATACTAACTTTAGGATGATATACTAACAACAAATATTTCAGAATTAATAACATTTTTTATAAATATAAATTTATTTAGTTCTCTTTTATTGAAATATTAAATTTATTAATCAACAAAAGTGTTTATTTACACAGAAAAGGTAAAAAAATGGAAAAACAAAAGTCTTACTATCAAAATCCTCTAGCCTGCAGCCACCGTTTAAATAGGTTGTGAAGCCCATTGTGAAGCCCATTGTGAAGCTCCGTAAATAAAGTTAGTTATCAATTACCTAAACTTGTTTTCTGAAATTTCTATAAATCTTTGATATTTTTTATAATTTTAAGTAAATTTGGGGCATTTAACTTTGAAGTGTTTAAATACTTTTATCTTGTTACCAAAAATCTAAACACATAATTCATAAGTATGTTTTTCCTAACTAATTTGTTGAAAGAAACAATTATTTTTGATTTGTTAATACTAATTCAATTATTTAAGAAGCTTTAAAGTTTTAATTAATACATTATAAAAGTATCTTCCGATTTAAAATAAGAAATCAGTTTGATATCAATAATTATCGATTGACATATACCAAACATTGACTAGAAACATTTAAACTAGTTTCTCCCTATTTTGTCTAAAACTTTTATAGATTTGAACACATTGAATATAAATAGTTAAATACACGATTTTGGGTGTAAAAGTTTGAATATAAATACACAATTATAAATCTCATGAAGATGTCGTTTAGATCGGGCTTTAGCTAATGAAGATTTTCATGATTTGTATTTTTGCTCTAAGGTAAATTACCTAGAGATGATAGGTTTTTGCTCTAAGGTAAACATTTAAACCAGTTTTATTGATTTTATTGAATTGTATGAAATCACAATCATTTACACGATGTCAGTATAGGTTTGATAAAAGGTGGTTAAGTAAAAATGGTTTTGCGGAGACCGTGGATATGGATTGGAAAAGAACCAATAATTTCAGAGTTTCAAGGTTTGTGGACAAGATTAAAAATTGTAGAAACTCAATTTCTTGGTGGAGGAAGAATAATATTTCGTCGGGGCAGACAAATATAGCTTCTCTCAAAGCAGCTTTAGAGGAGGCTAAAAATGATGATTCAATTCCACAGGAGAAAATTTTAAAAATAGCACAAAAATTAAAAGAGGCCTATCATGAGGAAAAGAGTTACTTGTTATAAATCATTGTGGATTGTCAAACTCTAGTTCTAGCCTATCAGACCCATATCCGATGAGACTTACCTTTATCTCTTGTATTGATTCCTATATAAAAGTTCTATTGGAACCTCATTATCAATAATACAACACATGAAATTTCCCCATAATTCTCTCTAGTTTACAACACGTTATCAGCACGATAGTCTCTAAAACCCTAGCTAGCAGCCGCCGCATCTAAAACCCTAATCTCGCCGCCGATCATAAAGCAACCGGATCAAAGCAAAGCAAAGAAGATCTCTTGAAACCATTCAATCTCACTTCACTCTGAGACTCGGTTCCTCCAATACATGGTAACGGGATTGTGAAAAGATTGATTGAGTGTATTTCTTGAGAAAGATATATGGTTCGTGATTTCCACTTCAATCTGAATCTCTAAGATGTCGAATATCCAAAACTTGGAATTTGCTGCCCTTACTCTCTCGGAAGATAACTATCTACAATGGGCATTGGATATTAAGATCACTCTAAAGTCTAAAAGACTTGGCGAATGTATCATTGAGAATAATAATGAGAATGAAAGAAATCGATACATGGCAATTATGATAATTCGCCATCATCTTGCTGAGAGTGTCAAAGATCAATACTTGATAATTGAAAATCCTCTTGACCTTTGGAACGAGTTGAAAACAAGATATGATCACCATAGAACGGTGATGTTACCAAAGGCAATGTATGAATGGAGGAATCTAAGGTTCCAGGATTTTAAATCCGTTGATGAGTATAACTTGGCCCTATTTAAGATTGTCTATAAATTGAAATTGTGTGGTGAGAAAATAACTGAAGAAGAGATGCTTGAAAAGACATACTCTACATTCCACACAAGTAACGTATTGTTACAACAACAATATCGTGGAAAGGGCTTCAAGACATATGCAAGTTTGATCTCTTGTTTATTGCTAGCTGAGCAAAACAATGAGTTATTGATGAGAAATAGTGAAATGAGACCTCTCGGATCAACCCCACTCCCTGAAGCCTTTACGGCCGCTGAAGAAAAGAAATAAACAAACCATGTCCATAAAGAGTTTAATGGCCTAGGTAGAGGCCGAGGCCGTGGACATGGAAGATGGCAAGGAGGACGTGACCGCAGCTACAATCCCTATGGCCGAGGACAAGGCAGAGGCCGAGGGTATCAACCCAACTTTAATCAAGGCCGTGGAAGAGGCCGTGGCAATTTTTCTCAGCCACAAAACTTGGCTAACAAGTATGGATGCCATCGGTGTGGAATGGGGAATCATTGGGCCAAAACATGTAGAACTCCCAAGTATTTGATTGACCTCTATCAAGAGAGTATTAAAGGGAAGAATCCGGAAGCAAATTTGGTCCATCAAGATCATGAAAATGATTTTGATCATGAGCAAGATGATCTAATGCAATATGAGACTTCAGATTGTCTAAAAGAATAAAGTTGATCTCGACATTTAGTTTCTATGTTTGGTTTTGGTGTTTTTATTTGTTTGGATTTATGTTCTTGAATTTATTTGTTATTGTTATTCTTTTGGATTTATTTAATTTAATAGAAGAATATGGTCAAGCAAACATATTATTACCTAAAGGTACACATCTAGAAATAAGAGATGCACTATACTCATCGAGCTCAAAGAGGAGCCTATTGAGTTTTAAAGACATTCGAATGAATGATTTGCATATTAAAACTAAGGGCGAAGGGAATAAAGAATTCCTTATGATATTTGAACTCGCCAATGGCCATAAGAAAATCCTAGAAACCATACCTACCATATCTACAAGCCTTTATTGTGCTAAGATAAATATGATAGAAACAAATGCCACGGTAAACAAAGTGTTTTCCGAAAATTTCACTCTATGGCATAACCGGCTTGGCCATCCCGGTTCTAACATGATGCGAAAATTGTTATTAAATATAAATAGGCACACATTGAAAGAAAGAAGAGTTATCCCAAAGAATCTCACGTATGAAGCATGTTCACTAGGGAAACTCATAGTCAGACCATCACCAGTAAAAGTGAATAAGGAAACATTAAATTTTCTGGAAAGAATACAAGGTGACATCTGTGGACCAATTCACCCACCTTGTGGGACGCTTAGATATTTTATGGTACTTATTGATGCATCCATGAGATGGTCACACGTATGTCTATTATCAACTCGAAATTTGGCATTTGCGAGATTACTTGCTCAAATAATTCGTCTAAGAGCACACTTTCCAGATTTTCCTTTAAAGACTATACGTCTAGATAATGCTGGTGAATTCACATCCCAAGCGTTTAATAATTATTGTATGTCCATGGGGGTAAGTGTAGAACATTCTGTGGCACATGTACATACACAAAACGGATTGGCCGAATCATTTATCAAACGCATTTAACTAATTGCGAGGCCATTACTAATGAGATCAAAACTTCCGGTCTCAGCTTGGGGACATGCAGTTTTATATGCAGCTGAACTAATTCGCATCAGGCCATCTAGTGAACACAAATATTCCCTATTATAATTGCTAACGGGTCATGAGCTAGACGTATCCCATCTTAAGACATTTGGATGTGCCATAAATCATCGTGGATTGTCAAACTCTAGTTCTGGCCCATCAGGCCCATATCCGATGAGACTTAAGACGGTTTATACTTTTCCTATTCCGAATAGGATTTACCTTTATCTCTTGTATTGATTCCTATATAAATGTTCTATTGGAACCTTATTATCAATAATACAACACACGAAATTCCACCATAATTCTCTCTAGTTTACAACATTACTGACAGCAAAAGAACATGAATTTATGGTTAAAGGTAGGAAATAAAAATACTAAATTATTTCATGCGTCAACAAAGTAGAGACGGATACTTAATAAAAATTTGGGATTATTTGGATCGGATAATATATAGGAAGAATCAGAGAAAGGTATGGAGGATATTGTTATTGGTTACTTTAGGGAGCTTTTCCAGAATCGAATACAAGTAGAATTGAAGAGACGGTACAAGTAGTACAACCTCTGATAACTGAAAGTATGAATATGGATTTAAAGAAGGAAATCTCAGAGAAAGAAGTCAAGAAAGCTCTTTTTGCGATGCATCCAGAGAAAGCTCCAGGGCTGGATGGGATGACAGCGATTTTTTATCAAAGATTTTGTTATTCTATTAAAGATGATCTGGTGCAAATGGTTAAAGATTTTTTCAATTCGGGGCAATTTGACCAAAGACTATATGAAACCAACATTTGTCTAATTCCAAAGAAGGATAAACCGCAGAGGATGGCTGAATTTAGGTCAATAAATCTTTGTAATATTAGTTACAAGATTATATCAAAAAATCTTTGTTTGAGGCTTAAGAAGGTTTTGCCACGGTTAATTTCGAAAACATAATTGGCTTTTGTTTCGGATAGGCTTATCACAGATAATATCTTAATAGCACAGGAAATGTTCCATGGTTTACGAAGAAAAAAAGTCTGTAGAAAAAACTTTTTAGCTATTAAAACAGACATGAGTAAGGCTTACGATAGGATTGAATGGAGTTTTTTGGAGGCGGTTCTACACCATTTAGGCTTTAATTTGGTTTAGATAGCATATATTATGTGGATTGTCAGTTCAGTTTTGTATCAAGTTCTAATGAATGGGCAATCAAAAAGTCATATTTTCCCAAAAAGAAGACTCAGACAGGGAGATCCTTTATCGCTATATTTATTTATTTTATGTACAGAGGTGTTGATAGCGAATATTAAAAATACAGAAAATGATAAAAAATTTACAAGAATTTCAGTAGCCCGGACGTGTCCACTTATCTCGCATTTATTATTTGCGGATGTTAGTCTTTCCTTTTGTAAAGTAGAGGCAGAAGAATGTTAAACTGTCTTGGATGTGATTGGGAGATATAGGAGAGCTTCAGGTCAAGAGATCAATTTTAACAAGCCATCGGTTATGTTTGGTAATAAAATAACCAATCAAGTTAAAAGCCATTTGAAAGGCTTGATTGGTATTACAAATGAATGAGGTATGGATAACTATCTTAGAATACCAGAGAGTTTGGGTGGCTCGAAGTGTAAAATCTTTAACTATGTTAGAGAACGTCTGAATGATCGGATTAATGGATGGTCATCAAAATTTCTATGTAAAGGAGGTAAGGAAACAATGATTAAATCTGTGGCCTTAACCCTTTCTTTTTATGTTAGGTCTTGATTTAAACTTTCGTAAGACTTAACCTCTAAGTTAACAAGTGTTGTCTCAAAGTATTGGTGGAGTTCTAATGGTAAGGATCGAGGTCTTCATTGATTTGCATAGGAGAAAATGTGTAAACCTAAATCTGATGGGGGTGTGGGCTTCTGTTGCTTGGAAAATATAATGATGCAATGTTGGCAAAATAATATTGGTGACTTATTCAATACCCGAACTCTTTTCTTGCTCAAGTATTAATGGGAATGTATTATAGGAAGTTTCATCATTTACAAGCTAAAAAACTATACTCCCCTTTCTTTGGTTGGAAAAGTATATTTTCAACAAATGATTTAGTTCAAAAAGGTACCCGATGGTGTTTGGGATTAGGGCGTGACATATCAATTTGGAAAGACCCTTGAATTTTAGATGTGAATCCTAGGCCGGCAAATGGCCAAGGAAGAAAAGATTATCCAAATATTAAGGTAGAGCAATTAATTAATTCGGTGTCCAAGGTATGGTACTTACCGGTCTTACAATACTATATGGATCCGGAAGATATTTTTTTGATTAGAGGATTGTCAATTAGTAAATCTTTTAAAGAAGATAGACTAATTTGGCACTACACAAAATCTAGAAAATATACGGTCAAGTCAGGATACGAGTTAGCATAGAATATGTCAGAGGAAGTTTTTTGGGGTCCAAGTTGTAAAGCTCTCAAAGCTCAGGCATGGAAGGTTAAAGCTCCCCCAAAAATAAAGCACATACTGTGACAAATTGCTTCTGAAACTCTTGCTGTTACTTCAAGATTAAATCATCAGAGAGTTAAATATGATAATATTTGTTAGCATTGTGGGTTGAAAGAAGAAACTATTAATCACATATTTTTGAATGTTCCTACGCTGTACAAACTTGGACGCTTTCAAAGATTTCGTCATCAATAATCAATTTCCTGACCGGGTCAGAGTATACTAATTTGGATTACCTATATTGGAGAATATCAAATCATATAAAAAATAGGATATATCTGTTTGTTTCCCTTGGATACTATGGTTTTTATGGAAAGCTATGAATAAAAAGCTATTTAAAGGCAAACAAACTGTTTCCCAGGACATATTAAATCACGCTATCACGAAACATTTAGCTTGGGAGGAGGCACAAACAAGTCCAACAGAGGAGAAAGTTAATATAGAGTTGTTGGAGATAATCCCTTCATCGATAAGATGTCGGATTGATGGTTCTTGGAAGTCATCTGATCCTACTACTGGTCTAGGTTGGTTATGTCTTCAGGGAGAGGACAATGTCTTATTGTTATGCGCAAAGTACAATCGGAAATCGTTTTCACCCCTGCATACAGAATTGGAAGCACTATTATGGGCAGTGAATTCTATCATTTCGGCAAAAATGTTCTGCCATGTGTTTGAAACAGATAGTGCAGAACTCGTCTCCATGGTGCAATCTCCAGAGGAATTGTCTGTTTTCTCCAATCAGCTTGAGGATTTTGCTCGTTTATGTGATTCTCTTCCTGGGTATTCTATCTCTTGTATCCCAAGATTGAGTAATAAATATGCACACTGCTTAGCATGAACTTAAAGAATTTTATTTTCTAAATCTTCGTTTGTAAATATTTTTTCTCCAACAACTAATTACGGAGTGAGTTTCTAGTTATTTAATGATTGGTTGAAAAAAAAAATGTCATGAATTTTTTGTATGATTGATATATTTAGCATAGGGAAAACATTGTCTTTTACAAAATACTAATTAATAGACTGACATAAAGAATACAATAACATAAAACAACCAAATTATACATAATTTCTATTCTTTTTTTTTTTTAACAAAACGCCACCTACATATATTTAGACTACCTACCAAAATTTTCAATACTTTTTTTTTCTTTCTTACAACAAAGACCTCAGAATAATAATATTTTTTTTAAAAAGATCCACAAGGTGATTCTGATCTGTCACAGCCATATGCATGAGAATTGCGAAAACGAGTTAATGCGGTCACCTACTACTACTTCCACCGTCACGTCAAGTCCTGAAAAAGACAACAAAAGGCCACTTTTCAACTTTAATACAAACCGGTTTGATACAAATTGGTTGGTAAGCCTCATTCAATCAACATCTCACCGGTCTGGTCCAAACCTAGGAAGCAAATGCTCGCCAGTTAAATTAATTGGTTAACCTTAACCGAAGTGGCTAACTCATACATATACATTAACCAGAAGCCACAAAAGTATACAGAGTTTGATGGCTTCATAGAACGCCAATCGTCTCTTAAGTTCTTAACCGTACGGTCCGGTTTGATTTTTGACTTGTGCCCTAGAAATATCCCACGTGGACGTGGTCGTGAGCTCGTAACTTGTCGTGTACGTTATCTCGATTATCTAGACCAATGACTGGTTAGCCGACAATGGTCTAATAGTTGACTTTTTCATTCCCATTTTGCAAACTTCGTTTCTCCATTTCTTCAACCTTTGTGTACGTTTTTATTCAATATATATAACATGTTAATGTCCCAAATTTGACAAAAAAAAATAAGTCTTACAGTTAAACAGGAGGACTTGGTCAAATAGATATTATATTCCTTTAAACATGTTTTATATTCTAATTATAAACAGAAAGTCAACTATTACTTCCATATGACCATATCATATGTATTGTGTGTGTCTAATTTTAGTTTTGGTTCCACACTTGGGTGTGTAGCTTTTGACAATCAAAGAAACCAAACTGATTCAATCAATTTTATTTAATTAAAAATTCAATTTTAACTTGATTTAAATGGTTTTATCCCTTTTCATACCAAAAATAACTAAACAAAGAAAACAGAAATAAAACTTAGTTTTGAAAAAAATATTAAAAGTATAGGATTTCCTAATTTTATAAAAGAAATTTACTGAATAGAGTAGTATCAAAACAGAGGGTAGAACTAAACAAAAGAGAAAATAATTATTCTTTCACAAAGGAAAGACTCTCCTAAAATCTAACAAAAACTCTTAAAAAAAATCAATGAAACTATTTGACAAGATAGATTTATAAAAGAAAAATTCTAACAACTTTCACTTTCATCAAATCAAACACTGAATAATCTTTCCCAAACAAAGAGAAAACCAGAGGATTTGTCCAAAAGGGTCTTAAAATTATCCATGCAGATAAACAAAAGATGTTTCCAAAAAACAAGAATCGATCAATTTGGTTCCGATCGACTCTATAAAAGAAGGAGAAAGTTTAGCCTAAGTTACTGAGGGTTCAAAGGATCTATATATATATGAACATAAAAAGCCTGAAGTACCATTAAATAACTTTTAATCTCTCTTTCACATTTTGAATTGATCTCTTTGTTCGGATTGTGATTAACTTTAGTTTGAAGTACTAGAGCCTTGTGGCCTCACTGGCGTCTTTGATGGGCTTACCCTTCACACATATAAGAAAAACCAAATATTAATTAATCTCATAGTGATGAGACTTATGACTTTGTTAAACCTTAAGAACACCAAAGTTATTACAGTTTCTACCTAAACATGAAGATTCCTCAGAACTCAAAAGTCAAAACACAAATGGTTTATTAGATTTCCAACAAAATTGTGTATATATTTGCAAATAACTAAATTAACTAACCCAACTCAACCTTTTCTTACTCTATGAATCTATGTTTTTTGACATAAATATTTTAAAGAGAAGAAAAAAAAATGTGGTAAATTAAAGTAACCTAATTGGGAGCCCACCCAAGACAACACCGCTGTAATTAAGAGCAGAAATTGCACTTCCCGCCTGAAACACACAAAAACAATCATTTAACACTTTATTGCCTCATTAGGCCAAACAATATATAGTGTGAACCATGCACATTATTGCAGTGTATTCACATTTATGAAGATCATTTGTATATGGTCTCAGAATTGAGTACAAGTTCATCACATAAGTAAAATGAAAAGAGTGATCAAAATTTATATAATTTGCACAAGAATATTGGGAAAAATAAAAAATATTTTATCACAAGATGTAACTCATCAAAAATGCAAATTTGCAATTCTACTATTAATACAGTTTTAACTATCAAGACTAAGGGTTTGGTGGTGACAGTCTCCAAGCAACCTAAGATGGTGAACCTAAAACAAGAAAATAATGATAATGTCAAATTCAAAAACACACAACATCATTAAAAATCATGAAACCAACTCTATACCTCCCCACAAGCTGTTTTAAAGAAATCTTCCAACTCCAACCGAGTCACCTTCAATTATAAAAAAAGCGCAAAAAATACGAAGATAAAAGTTGAATTTCACCACTGTTTTGATTTACTCTGATGCAAACATGTACTGAGTATAGCAGAAGTTATGAAATAATGACATCATAAGTTATACCACCTTCTTGTCAATGTTAGTACAGTAAATAGTCTTTACACCCTTCTTACGCTCGTCCTCAGACTAAAGAAAGAAATAACATTATGCATTATATAAGAATATATATAAGATTTACTTGTAGAGACATCAATGTAAGAGCTAGTCAAGCCTAAGATCGGTTTAGACATGATTATTTTTAACTTACCTTTGGAAGGAACATTGGATTAATAGGTGCAATAGCTGTTTTTGAAAGATCAACCTTAAGAGGATGAGAACCAAAGAGAGTACCAGATTTTCTTAAAGCAGACATAGCTCCCTCTGATCAGAAAATTACTTCATTGATTAATAAAACCACAACAAGAACATTTTCAACTCATTAACATAGTTAAAAAAAAGTTCCTTGATTAGTGAACTCAATGAAGGCGAAACGAAGAATGGATTTATGGTCACCGCATATACGGCAATCAACAATCTTTAAACCCAAAAATTTGGCCAAAAAAAAGTATGAGGATTGAGTTTGAAAATATCAAAATATATAAACTTGTTAAGAGATTATTAAGTACTTGGCCACAAGAAAGGAAGAGACTAGCTAGCTGCTCTTCAGTAACCTACAAAAAGATTAAAGAGGGCTTTTGTAATATATATATTAGATTACTTATGAGAAAGTGCTTTCTTGAGACAAAAAAATTATCGTTTTTATACGTGTTGATCGATGTCTGCAACATATACAGTTCTTCTGATTACATCTTTGTTCTGAGCCAAGTTTGTACTTTTGTTCATCCGTTGCTTTCCTTGGTCAAAGTTCATTGTCTGTTTTAATTAATAAGTTGTAAGAAGAATTATGATCCAAACAGGCCATTTTAATATGACAAGAAGAAATTTAAAATTCAAATGCAATTAGTCTGCTCAAAACGTAGAAGTGTGACAATATATTCCCAGATAATCTTATAGCTAGCTTAATCAAAACTAGCATAACTAACCATTGTCTTCAACTAACAGAAACTTGGATATACAAAATGATTATATAAAAAATATATGTGAAGAATCATAAGCATTTTTGATCAAACATTGAGAAGACATTTCATGAAACATAACAAATCCAACACAAAACAAAAACACATAGATCATGATTCAGAGAATATGTAATGGATTATTTATATATGCATACCCTTGTAGCCATTGAAGAAGGAAAAAATTCCTTAGCCATCGGATTCAAATGACTTATCTCACTCTTGAGATTCACTTCACTGGTTTTTTTGATCCAATGCTCTGTAGGGTTTGGTGTTTCGACATAGGAATTGGAGTTAGGAGTCTGATCACCATTACATGGTGGCTTCATCTCTGTTAATGAAGCAGTGTTGTTGTCTGAATTCTGATCAAAAGAGTCCACTTTCACACCACCATTTTCCGTGACAGCCATGATTAAACCAAAAGATGAATCTTCAGATTGTAAAAATAATAATCAGAAACAACTCTTGAGCACGCCGATCAAAATTGCAAGACATAATACAAACCTGTTCTTGTAGCAATCAATGGAATTTCACACGTAAACGATCACGAAGTAAAGAATGTATGTGAAAAAAGGATTTTTAGAAGAATTCTTTAGAGGGAACCGGAGAAAAGCTTTGAAGATTTAAGGAGATGATTTAGTTCTTTTGGTATTAAGTAAACAATATTTTTTTTAATCAAAAAATAAACAAATACAATAAATTGTTATTATTATGTCAACACCATTTCTTAAATTTTCTTGTTGTCTATCACATTTTCTTAATAAAGTTAAACGTTATTTATTTAATACGATTCTGATAAATAAAAAATTATTTCTCTCTTTATCTTTTTTATTTAATTTTACTTTTATCTTCTTTTTGGCAACATATTTTAACCTTTTAACAAAAGGACATATTTTTAAAAATTTTTATTAAAAATATAGAAAATAAGTACAATTAACGAATATAGTAAAAAAAATATTAGTGTATACAAAAATTATCATATGATGTAATACTTTAAGACTTATAAATTTTATTTATTTTTTAGTTAAAACATTTAATTTTTAGTCAAAACATGATTTGTTGTTTGAACATTAGTCAAAACATTTAATTTTATTGTACAGAAAACCCAGCATTTTTTTCTTTTCCTTTTCCGGTTATTACACTTTTTATTAGCTGCCAAAAAAAAATGATCAAACCGATTAATCCAGTATAGACCGGCCGGTCAAGTCTTTATCAAGAGATCAGAGATAGACCGATGAATCCTGAAAACGACAGCGTTTAGCATTTCGCCGTAAGGGCAGGAGACAGATGCCTTGCAAAAGCTCCGGCAATTCTTCTCCCACCGCCGTTTGCTCTTCCGACGCTCCGTACAGCCTTCTGATCCGGCTCTAATTCGAGATCTTCTCCGATTCCTTTCAGCTACTTCTGGTATATCATCGTTCTCTCTGTTGAGTCTCTGCGTATTTGGATCATATTGACTAGCGAGCGTCTTCCATGGTGTTTTGAGCTAATTTGAGCTCTATTTCAATTTTCTCATACGTTTCGTGTTTCAATTTGGATTTTAAACATTTTCCAGAAATTTTCTTGTCACAATTTTATCAGTAGTCTTTTCTTTCTCTACCGGAATTTGCTCCAGCCAAATTATTTCCGATGTAATTGTGTTTCTGGGGATTTTGGATAGTCTCTGAAATCTTTATAATCTCGTTCGTTTGACCACTTTAGCTTAATAACTCCATCTCATGTATCTTCTTGTATCACAGTATAGTGAACTTGGAAAAGAAACAATGGGAATCATTGAAAACGGAACAATCTCCGGTAACTTGCCGAGCAAGGAGACGTTTGTGGTGCATTATCCTGGCTATCCATCATCTATTTCCCGAGCTGTGGAGACTCTTGGGGGAATCCAAGGGATCACAACTGTAAATTTTCGCATTTGCCTAAGACTTTTTTTTTGTTTACTGAGCTGTTTATTTGTATGCTAGTTGTTAAATAGGTGTCCCTAATTTTCGTATGCTGATATCATCTTCGGGCGCTTTATGCATATAGATGTTTTTGTAGTGTTCCTCGGTTTCTTTTGCTTGATGCATTCCAAGGTTTAGCTAAATTGGTTATAGAAGTGGTATTTTTAGTTGTACTATCTTAAGTTTGATTAGTAGCAAACTTGTAGACATGTTCTGGACAGTTTAATGACTTAGAAAACTTTTTTAGGCACGAGAATCAACGTCAAGCAAGCTTGAGCTACATTTCCGCCCTGAAGACCCTTATGCACATCCTGCCTGGGGAGAACAACGTCCTTGTAACGGTTTTCTGTTGAAAATTTCTAAGGAGGATATTAAGAAAGATTCTCTGCCTGAAAGTAAACCTTTTCTTGCCACTAGCGATGCATGCTTACCAGAATCTTGCCCAGCTCTATGTGCTGATATTGTAGCTCGTGTGTCTGAATCGTATTGCTTCGATGGTTAGAACCTAGCTCTCCAATTTCTGGGGTCTTTTGCCTCTAAGTTTGTCTTATATAGCGAGCCTTGGCTTAAAATTATTCCATTGTATTACCTTTTTTTCACTCTTTATGTGGGTATTGTGAAGGTATGGCCGACTACCAGCATGTTATTCCTATTCATACTGATATTGCACGGCAGAAGAAGAGAAAATGGATGGAGGTGGAGTCGCTTGCAGGTGCTTTGTATCCGTTCATTTGTTGTTTTCGTTATATTGCAAATGTTCAGGTATGATAGCATAATTGAAAATTAATTCTCTGTGATATCATGCAGGAAAAAATGATCTAATGGACATGGCTGATGAAGATGTAATGATGTTATTGCCACAGTTCTTTGCACCCAAAGATATGTCAGACAACTTGGTGTAAGATTACATTGTCTTAGTTATTCTTGACGATTTTAACATTCTTACCTGGTAACACAAGATTTGTCCACATGAAGTTATCTGTTTTCATCTGAATCTTAGTTTGGAGAACCCGATGTTTAGTGTGGAGTACTTTTGTTATAGGATGTTTAGTCTGGAGTATTTTAGTTATAGACAAATGATGAAGGGGAACATAGTTGATTGGATTGCTTTAAGTTCTATTTTCAATACCATTTATGTTGTTTGATTCACAGGCTGAGACTTCCCGGAACATCAGGCCCAAAAAAGAAAGATGAGGCACTAACTCAGAGTCTTTATGAGGTAAAAGAAGAAATGAAACCATTCGACGTTTCTGGATAAACTGAAAACAGACCATTTAAAACAAACCATTTGATGTGGTTTCTATTTCTCCATTCACTAATTGATTTACTGATGATGCAGATTGATATTGGCCCAGTATTTGCTATTGATTTCAGTGTCAAAGATATCCTTTTCTCTGTATTACTAATCCCAACTCTTATTATTGCTGAGTATGAAGCCATGCTTGTTTGATGCTTTTTGTCATTTTGGATATCTTTGATAGGTCCTTAGTGTTTGTACAGATCCCAAAGATATTAAACTGGGAAGAATTTATTGCTCCTAGCTCCAACCAATGGCAATGGCAGGTAGAAGTGTCTGCATTGTTTCAAGAGCGACCTGTGTGGACAAGAGATTCCATAGTCCAACGACTACTTGATAAAGGTCTTAAATGCACACATCATATGCTAAACAGGTGAACAAATTTTAGGCGTTTCTTATGTGAATTAGTTTTCTTAACTGCAATAACCAACTTTCTGTAGTTTTCTGTGAAGGTTTCTTCTTAGGGCAGCATATTATTTCTCGGGTGGTCCATTTCTTAGGCTCTGGATTAAAAGAGGCTATGATCCACGGAAAGATCCTGAGTCTCGTGTGTGAGTTCTATCTCTTATAAATTCGTTCATATTACAAATGTAGAGTTCTCATTTTCTGCACCTCAAACTAGAACAGAACCTCCAAAGGTCCAAAGATACAGTATTGAAGGGTCACCACAGTGGGTAAGAGTTTGGAGTATGTTGTTGTTTTCTCAATAGCATTTTCTCCTAAATAGAGGAGAAAATGGTCAATTTCACCTATGAACTTCCACGTCTTCTACGAAGTGTTTTGGAGAATGATACAAATTCTACTTGGCTCATTTGAGAACGTATTTGGATCTTCCAAATGAAATTTTTAGTGGTGACATTATCTGGGTTTTGTAAACTTACTTGACATGAAATTTTCTTCTGTAGATCCTCTTTTCTTTCTTTTTGCATCCAGTCTGTAGATGTAGGTCAAAGCTCTTCTTCACCTCTTTCTCCTTTGTGTGTGTTATTTTTTTTTCAGATTCCAGAGAATGGAATTCCGGGTTCCACCTGAATTAAGGGGTTATTGTGATGCCAATGCAACTAACAAGTAAACTTTTCCTGTTTCCTTGTAAACTCATTTTTTCTCTATTTGAGATTCTCAATTTGGTAATATGTATGGGACAGAACACAGAAACATTTCAACTTTTGTTTGAAACTACTGATCCATGGTGAACTGTAGGAGATCATTTTGAAAATAATGGAAGTGCCAATTCTTTAGAAATCAACAATTCACTGTAGTTTTATTTATTTATTCAAAGTCTGTAGTGAGTCTGGATATTACGAATTTTAGCCATTTTCCTGTGTATATCAACCTGAATATTCTCTTTTAAAAAATTAAGATAGTTTCTCATGGAACGTACCATGAATAATAATATGGAGAAATTGCAACTAAATCATTGGGTTTACGTTTGGAGAAAATATCCAATTATAAAGGAATTTTTTCTTTCTTTCTTATTTGTGACAGGTCAAAGCCAAGCTGGGATGACATATGTGCGTTTAAAGTATTTCCTTTCAAATGCCAAACATTTCTGCAGTTATTTGAACTTCACGACGAGTACATTCAACAAGAGATAAGAAAGCCTCCCAAGCAGACTACTTGTAATGTGAGTTCTCAGCTAAGCTTTTGTTCATGTAGTAAACACCAAAGAAAATAGTCTCTCGCTTATTGTGGTACAATGACGGGTAGATATGACATGTTGCTCCATTATGAAAAAGTTAAAGATCAGACTTTTAGATGCACTTGCAAAAATGCCACTACCTAAACACGCCTTGTTAATCTCACACAAAGTCATGTATTGCGTAACTACAGTAACTTTGACCAGCCCTTAAACGTAATGACGTTGGAGATTTTTTTATATCATGTCTTGGTTATCTGATTCAATGTGTTTTGTTGGCAGCATAAAACAGGATGGTTCTCAGAATCGCTGCTTGATAACTTGAGACTCCGTGTAGCTGTGAGGTTTGTGTCTGTGTTTCCTGAGCCAGGTTTCGAAGATGTTTTCAAATCTATTCAAGAAGAGTTTGAAAGGTCAGAAAAGACACGAATCCAGAAAGATGCATTGAAACCATGTCAAGAGAATCACCAGGAAACAACTAAAGGTAAAATCGACAAAGAAATTTCAGTTTTTATCTCCATTATTATGTTTTAGGCAGTCTAGTTAGCGACTGTCGACATGGTTGAGTGCAATTCTTCTGTCTCAATGGCCTCAAAATGGTGTTAAAGTGGGATAAAACACATTCACATGCACCAAAATCGAATGAGGCAGGCATTATCTTGTCATACATCACTTGCTATGCTTATTATCATTTGTAATGAAACACATTCTCCTTGAAAATTATGGATTAATATTTATTGACGTAAAATAATCCGCAGATATGAAAAGGTGTAAAAAGACAAACAAAGAGAAAGATGGTGATGTTAATGAGGATGAAGATACTGAAGACATGGATGATGAATACGAGGAACTCGATATGGTAACCATGCTTACAAACTTTTTCTTGTTTACTTCACGCCCTAGTTTTACCGAAAGACATTTCACCGTTTCTCTGTTACTGTAATGTGTTTTTGTTTTACAGGCTGCAAACGATGATGAAATATCAATTAGTTCTCATGGATGTATCCTTTAAAGCCATAAACTCTCATTATTTAGGCACCGATTGATTACATGCAGATTATAGGGTATATTAGTAGTAAGAGATCATAAAGACACTTTTGAGCTTGCTCTGGTTTGGTATTAGTTTTCCTTGAGCGATGATAAGATCGTGACATGGAGAACAACTCCAGAACTTATCTGCAAGGTTTGTTCGATAGTTTTCCAAGCAGTGCACCAGCTCTGTATGATGCCGGTGATGGTAGCGATAGAGAGTATCCTATTTACGAGCAAGAATCCAACGCTTTGGATGATGATGATGATGACGACGAGGAGGATGACGAGTGAATGAAGTTTGAATCTAATGTGTATAATCACTGTAATTACGAAATTTGGTGTGTGTAGTTAAATGTAAAGAGAAATTTAAAATTTTGTATGTCAGTCTCATCATCCATGTTATTCACTTATTTGATAGAAAATAATAAGCGGGTTCTAAAGGTAAATTATTCAAAATTTAAGATCCATTGTGTAAATTAAACAGAATCTAGTTGTGAAGATCAGATAGATATGCGAATATCAAATTTGACCCTCAATATCTTCCTCATATTTATTTCCCTGGTCGTAAAAAATCTAAAAGAAACCAATAAATTGTTATTATACCCTCTCTGAGTCTTGAGTACGAGTATGAGCCACGATTGGGTTCGTTGGGGGTATTTTGGTCATTGTCATGTTCGTTGGCCCATCTCCGCCGCATACGCCTCTCGTGAACCGCCGCAACAACAATCACCACCGCCACCGGCCTCGTAACTCAACCGTCACCTCCGCCTTACCTGATCTATTTCTCGCAGCGGTCTCTCTCCTCTTCCTCTGGTCATCTCCTAAGCCTCTAGTCTCTCTCCCTCCTAATCGATTCTCTTTCTCTCTAAATCCTCGCCGTCGATCCATCACTATGTCCCGTCAATCTCCTCCTCCTCCGTCTCCTCTCTCCCAACGCTTCGCCAATCCTCAATCGCTATCCGATTGGCTCGAATCGCGGTTACCTTCCGACTCATTCGCCGCCTGGGGAGTCAAACCGGGAACCAAAAACGTTCATAACCTCTGGCTTGAGCTCTCCGACGGTGAAACTTCTCTCGCCGATTCAACTCCGCCGGTTCGCACTGTCAACGTCGTCACGGTTCGAGTTATCGGAAATAACGGCCTAGTTCTCGTGGAATCGCACCAGGAATTGTCCGATGGGAGTATCCGGGAGAGATTTCGTCCTTTATCGGAGAAAATGAAACCGGAAGAAACTCCCGATGAAGCAGTTTTTCGCGCCATAAAAGAAGAGCTCGGATCTATATTCAATGGCGACGACGTTGGACAGAGAATCAAGGTTATTCCCGGAACTTACAGTAGAAGAGTGGAGGAAAGGAACTCTCTGTCGTATCCAGGATTACCGGCGCGTTACGCTCTTCACTCGGTGGATGCGACGGTGGAGGGATTACCGGAGGAAGATTTCTGCACGGAAGAAAAAGAGTACGACGGAGAAGACTCAACGGAAGATTCAGAAGAAACACGCGCCGCCGGAAAAGCCGTAACCGTGAAACGGCATCATTGGAAATGGGTTAGTCCCAATTCGATTCGACCTTAAAACTCAAATGGTCTTTCACAATTTTATCAAATCTTAGAATTTTACGTGAGATTCATTCAGTTACATGAATGATCAGAGACACATATATATACATAGATACACATTTTGATATATATATTCATAGAAGCATCGTCTTCGATTGGCTTTGTGTGTGTGCTAATGGATACTCTATTATTCTCAGTTGTTTTTCAGAAGTTTTGCTTATCTTCTTCTTTATTTTTGTAAAACATCTTTGCTTTATTGATTTTAGAAAGTTGATACATGATCATTGAATAAGGAGTTCATGATAGGAGGGAACTTTGTAAATTAAAACATTGAAATTGTTGTGTTGGTCTGATTTTACAAGGCTTATCGGCGACTCCAAACCTGTTATGATCAATCCGGTTATTCATGTTATGATCAATTTGTTTTATTTTAATCATTGATTAAATCAACTAGTTGATGAGAATCATCATCCATAATGTTCCAATGGAAGCCTCTAATCCACAGATTTTGGAGGCCTTAAGTAGCCATTTTGCCTTTGGCATAGAGAGCAGTACAACGATGATCTAGTAGTGAGCTTCCTACTTGTACCTTGGGACAAGCAAATAAAACAATAAACCGAGTTTATAACTTAACGCTACTTAGTTTTTTGTTGCCGTGACATGTACAGACGAGACTCGAGAGTGCCCTCTATGCTTAATGTTTGAGATCTAACTCAATAAACCGAGTTGATACTATATCCCGTCTCTAATATAATGTTAAATCAATTTATCTGGTTCTTTGTACTTTGAGAGGTAGATACATCTATCTCTTCACGACCTTTTGTCATTTTTATCAATTTTTCTTGCAAGTTACAGAGACTAAATAACGTAGATCCCTAACTAAACTCAAGAACAAGCTTTTGAAAGCTGTATGTACAAACCAAATCGTTTACACCAACTACGTGTGTGGAGTTAGCACAAGAACAACAACGAGAAAACAAAAATTTCCCCTAGTTGATACAAAATTGAACTGTATTAATTTATATTATATCAATTTCGTTGGATCATTGTGGAGCTTCTGTGGATTGGACTTGACGAACGAATTGTCCTTTGATACGTGGTCGTTGCTCTGCCAATTTCTTCCTACTCTCATAACGAACCTGTAAGTCATTTCCAAAAGCCGTTAGTGATCACATTCCGTTATGAGTTTGTATATCAAATGTGATGAAACATCAAAGTTTAGTTATACCTTTTTCTCAAAACATCTGTCTTTACGCTTCAACCGGAATTTGTTTAAAGCGGCTTCTCGTTGAAGAGAATGCTGAATTTTCCCAACAGACGACGAGTATCCATCTTCGTTCTTCTTCTCAAGAAGCTGATCAATGTGGTTGCCTATTGCACTATGTTCTGTTGCAGAAGAGACGTGTCTTCTCTCCTCTACGTCCATGGAATTATCTCCCTCGGGTTTACTGTTATATGGGTGAAACATGGAACTGTACTCATGCGGGCTAACAGAACTAGGGCTTGGAGAGAGTGAAGTAGGAGCCATTGTAGATGCATAAGCTGTGTTGGGAGGACCCGTGGGGAACTGTATGCTCTTGATGGGTGTTGGTGTTGGATATGAACTCTGTCCCGGCCAAGAATTCTTCTGATTGCTAAACGGTGGACCCGATGACTCAGCTGTAGTGTAAAAGCCGGCCTCTTTTCTTCTTGGAGCACTTGGAAGCGGTTCAGATGAATTGTATTGGTTCATTAGTACAATGTTATCACCTTGACTCGCTGCAACATTCTTTCTTTGATCAGTAACCACCGGAGAAGCCAAGCATTGTGTCTGCAACGGTCTGTGAACGTACCTGCAACAAGAACATAGCATACACAATCATCAGCAAAATAGAACGATGGCAGCTGTTGAAAGATTGATAGAAAAAGGGAATGAGAAAATAGGCAACTAACCGCGTGAAAGCCGAGGCACTAGAAGGATGAAGAGAAGGTCGGTCTCCAGAAGATTGGTTCTCAGAAGCGTTAGGTCTTCTCAGAGAAAGATCAAGCTCTATCCGAGATTCGTATTGGGCAACACTTTCTTCTCTATTACGTTGTCCAGTTCTTCTAAATGATGCTCCCATGAAGTCAATAGCTTCTTTCGATGAGTCTATAGAATTTACAAAAACATGCTAGGTGAATCAATGAATCTGATGAACTTTTCCAGACTCAGATGTATAAAAAAGCTCACTTACTCTGCATTTCATTCCCTAAAACTCGTGTCTCGTTGAACATAGACTTTGAGTTCCCCATCTGTAATGAGTCTCTCGCTCTTGGATTCTCCTCCACATCTGCGCTCTCGCCTTCCATCTCTGGTCTAGTACACGAGCTCTACAACCACAAAGATTAACCAAAAGTTTAGAAACAATCAAACAAACACCAAAGAAACAACATAAAATAGTCTATAATCAGAAACTAACCTGAGCATCACCGCCATTCCCAATTACACGATGTTCATCTCTCTCAAACGCATTCCCGTGCTTACTCATCGAATTGTTTGCAGATGCACCCTCGGCTTTCTGCTGTCCAACACTCTCATTCATTGGAAAGGTATCAGGAGCAAGTAACTGTAAACATGATCAAAACAAAAACAAAAACAAAAATCTGAGAACTCAATTATCTTTGAAAAGACAACGAAATTTCCCAGGAACTTATATAAGGATGGTTTAGTTGTAGAATCGAATCAGTACACATAAAAAGGTTAATAAAAAGATGGCATGGAAGGAACATACATTTTGTCTTTGTTTTCTCCATACATGTTGCCAAAGATTTCTCAGCTCATTCCTTCTCAACGGCTTAACAAGATAATCCGCCGCACCTCTCAACATACACTTATACACAGTATTAACCGAGTCCTGTGTTGACATCATTATAACAGGAATGTTCTTGCAAATATCATGCTCCATGATAAGTGTTAGAAGAGCATATCCAGATATTGAAGGCAAATCAACTTCTGTTAATATCAAATCCACGTTTTCGGAGTTTCCTTTTAGCATCTCCCAAGCTTTCAATCCATCAGGTACAGCAGCAACTGATAATACACAAAATTAAACCACATTAAACCATTGAGCTTGTTGTAGAAAACTAAAGATATTATATGAATTACAAACTCAGATTATATATACAATTGACTAAAATTAACATCATTCTTGATCAAATCTTTCACATGCTAAAGAAGAAGCTGAAATTTCTTTGTTCCAATCCTAAGAACCGAAACTAACCGACAGATGAAAAGCTAAACCGAGAAATCGTTGACTTGAATTGTAACACTTCTCCCTAAGGCATAAATGATCCGAACGCGAATCAGATTCATATATCATTAGCAGACAATTTCCAATTTCTCAGAGATTCCAGGAATATTCCGATGACGGAATGAATCCAGAAACTGACCTCTGTAACTGCATTTTCTAAGGAGAGCAGATATAATCTGTCTGGTCGAATCATCAGCTTCGACTAGCAAAACTCTTAACGCGATTTTCGGGAGAAACCTCTCCCACTTCATCAAACCATTTCCGCCATCTACGGCGTCCTTCTTCCGCATCTTCCGCCGTGTTGTTAACTTTCCTCCGCCAGCTTCAGTTGCTTTCTCCACCGTCACCTCAATTACTTCGTCGCTGCTCATCACCATATCCAAAATCGAATCGAAGCTCCGAGGAAGAGAAGAGAGGGAAGAAGAAGACAGTTACGAAACAAATCAAAATATTTTGTGAGTGAAAAGATAAAGAAGAAAAAATGTTTTATTATGTCTATAATATTAAGGAGAAGAGGAAAAATATCTAGAAAAAATCTGGCGAAAGTGTTAACGGCTGAGATTGGAATAGGGTGGCCCAACCGACCAGGATCTAACGGTTATGAAAACATGTAAAGGGATTCCAAAAAATATCTAGTAGAGTTAGCTGACGTGGCCACGTTTGCCATATCAGCAAAATACTGTAGGAGACAAGAGATCCAATTCCAATACGCCAAATAACCTTTTTTAATTTTAAATTGGTGTGGTGGCTGTGGTTTTGGTGACTCTGTGGTTCATATTTAAAGTTTGTTGGATTTTAATTTTAAAAATATTTATTTCATAACGAATGTATGTACTGTATTTATAATGTAGAAATGTTCATGTACTTTGCGTATTTTGTCGGCAATTTAGCATTATACAGATCAAAACATCGATGCTATTACTTACATTTATAATTAACTTAACAAAAAAGGTTATAATTACCAAACAATTAGGCTTATAAAAATGATTTTTGGTAATATTCAACATTCCACTTTTTAATGAACAACGAGGCCAACGAAAAAATATCACTCGTGACTTTTGGGATAAAATCAACCGAAAAAATATCTAATGCAAGTGGAGAAAAAAATATCTTATAGTATACAATTTGTACATGGGTTTCTGTAATTATGATATTTATATGTAAAAAATAATACGGATATTTAAGTAGTTTTGTTAAAGAATATACATATATTTCAAATTATTTTTCACAAAAAAAAAATTCAATTTATTACTCCAGAATTGTTTTAGAATCAATAAGCCCATGGTCATTGGTGCAAAATTTAAAAATGTCATATAATAATATATTTATTTAGGCACGGATATAATAATATTTCATTTTGAAAAAAAAAAAGAGGGAAAACTCAGAACACATAATAATTATCGATGCCTTTACCAAATTATATGAGCATTTTGGTTTTTTTTCAGTTGCTGCTTTGTTTGCGTGGTGGATAAAAAAATCAAGTGAACCAAACACGAGTCAAGGTGGGGGCCACATGATTAGTTTAAAAGTAATATCCGCGGCTAGATATTTTTGAGGGATAAGGCAGACACTTGTTTAGAGCTCGTGGTCTTGGTGGATGGGAATATGACACGTGTATGGTGATTATCTGACACAGCCTTTCACCTTTGATTGGTAGTTGTCAGAGACAAAATATCTTCTTCTTTTTTTTTTCTCTGTTTCCTCACGCGCTGGGTGTTTAAGAGATTCTGCCTACTCGCTCTCTCATTCCACTCACACTCCTCCGTATAAATTAATGTTCAGTTTTGAGTTTCTTTCTTATTGACCGATTAATCAAACTTGGTAATAAATACTACCTATATGTGTTTTTATAATCTTTAATATTTAAATATTTCATTTATAATTTTTGTCCTTATATTTTTTCAATTGACCATTGGTAAATTAGTAGTTTAGTACAGTGACCATAAAACAACAACTAAATTAAATAAATAATTATATAATAAATTAAATTTAAGTTAATAAAGAAAATTAGATGTTGTTGTCTTGTTGACAAATCACAAATGTACCAATATTCTATTAGATTTCACATAAAGCATAGCTTGACATAAGTAAATGAAGTGAACGGTAAACTTAAAAGTGAAAAAAAAAATTATTTGTTTTAGATCTATTATTAAAAAACAATTTTGTTTCCAAATTTTGTTTCCAAATTTTGGTTTTCCTAAAAATTATTTTAATGTGTATAACTAATCACAAAATTTCACAATTGAACTTTTTTTAGCAGAATTTTATTGTAACAAAGTAAAGTATGTTATATATTTTATTATATAAAATTGGGTTGTATTCACAAAAAGCCGACATATGTCAAAATTATATTTAATGAGATCATAACACAACACGTGTTACAAATAATTCAGATCTTTCTATGTCTCAATTTCATAAATACAATTACTAAAAATATATATACAGAAAGAAATAATTATCACAAATAATTCAGATCTTATCACAAGTCAAATTCATAAATACAATTATTAAAAAATATATACAGAAAAAAAAAATTTAAAAGGAAAATAATAATAATAATTTGTTAATTTATCTAATCAATAATTAAAATTAAGAAATAAGTATTAAAAATATAAAAAGAAAAGAAAATAAATAATTTTATAAAAAAACCAATAATTTGTTAGTTTATCTAATCAATAATTAAAATTAAGAAATAATTTTAAAACAAGTAAAAAACAAAAATAAAAGTAAATAAAATATAGAAATAATTTTAAAAGGAAAAAAGAAACAAAAATTTTGTAAATTTATCTAATTAATAATTAAAATTAAAAATAATTTTAAAAGGAAAAAATGAAACAAATAATTTTTTAATTTATCTAATCAGTAATTAAAATCAAGAACTAATTTTAAAACAAATACAAAAACGAAAATAAAACCTAAATCCCTATCTTAAGGAAGAAAAGTTAAACAAAAAAATTTTAATTTATCTAATCAAAGGAAAAAAATAAATCAATAATTTATTTCTTTATCTAATCAATAATTAAAATTAAAAAATAATTTTACAAAAAAATCTAAAAACGAAAATAAAAGAAATAATTTTAAAAGAAAAAAAACCAATAATTTGTCATATATAAAAATTAAAATTAAAATAATTAAAATATAGAAATAATTTTAAAAGGAAAAAGGAAGCCAATAATTTGTTAATTTATCTAATCAATAATTAAAATTAAAAAATAATTTTTAAATCAAAAATTGAAACTAATAATTTGTTAATTTATCTAATCAATAACTGAAATCAAGAAATAGTTTTAAAACAAATACAAAAGATATTATGTTGGGAACCAAGATACGATCTCAACAAGAGAATATCATATTGGACAATTAAGATCTTGCGAGAACATCGTCTCACCTATATATAAGTGAGAACATAGCAGCCGGTCACTGGATCTTTTTTACATCTTATACTATGTCTGAGCTTTAGGGTTAGTTCATGTCTCTCAAATTTTTGGGTTTAGAAGCCTATGATCCATTTGGTTTGGTTTGGTTCCATTTGCATTGTAATCAAGTTTAAATACACGAAATAGAAAATAAATATTAAAAATTGTTTAATTTTGAATAAAATTTGGTTAAATTTGAATAAAATTTGGTTAAATTTTTACAAATATAACTTAGAACTTTCCAATATTTTTGTATTTTGTGTATGTTAGTTATTTTGATCTAAAAATAATTGATATTTTGGATATATAATTGATTTATATCAAGTTTATATATTATTAATGGTTTTGAATATATAATTATATTTCGAATATTTCAGGTATCCATTCAGTTCTCGGTTTCGTTCTTCAGATAGAGAAGTTTATGATTCTTTCGAGTTTTTGTCTGGTCAGATTCGGTTTAGTTTTTTTTGTTTCTGATATTTTTAAAATACATATCTCATACGGTAACCAAAAAAATAAATGACAAGATGGACTAAGCTAATGAATGTGGTATATATTTTTAATATGTTAATAATAAAATTATACTATAGAAATTAATCTATTCATGTAAAATATGTTTATAACCAAACTATTTTCTTTAACGAAATATGATTTCTACTTTTTCCCTAAATTTACATTAATAATTAATTTTATTTAAATTTTATTTATTTTAAAATTAAGAGACCCGCTTGATGTGGATCCTAATCTAATAGTATATAAATCTATATTCAAATTAGAAAATAATATATTTTCTGCATTTAATATTAAAAGATATATATCAAAAGAAAAAAATATATGAAATCAATATCAAAATGCATTAAAAACAAACATTTCCGTTTTATTTGTCAAATCAATTACCGTTTTATGATTATTACTTATTTAACAAATATGACTATTTCATAAATTGATTCATTTTATTAGTCATATAGATAACATTTCAACTAAATGTAGTATAACTATATACTTAGAACATGCATAATGGTTTCTATATTCAATACCCTATTTTTTATTTTAAAGCTCTACATCATCTTTTCTCTTTCACATAATAATTTAACATTCATTCAACTTTTATACTCTATAATAATTGTTTGATAAAATTTAACACATTAGCCTACTATTTTAATTTCATAATTTTATTTTCCTTTATGTTTTTTTTCTTTTATGTTATTTTCTTAACTAAAATAAGTAAGAGTTAAATAATATTTAAAAAGTTGTTTAAACTATTTAAAATGTTTAAACTAAAAATGTGTTTTTCAATCTATTTAACTAAAAAATGTTTTAAAAGATGCTTAAAACTATAAAAAAATAGTTTATTAGAAGCTAATAAAAAATTATAATAAAAATAATTTTTTTTTTGGGTCCAAATCAAATAAAACAAATCTATATTTATAGAATATAAAAATAATAACTTGAAAACTGTCTAGTATCAAGAACCTCAAAAAGATGATGTGCACACTAAGCGCATTGGGATTCAACAACTTCTTAAACACTACAAACGAATAGAGTCGCTTAGTGTTACTAAATATAATGAAAAATTCACTTATATATAATAAACTATAAAGGAATCATTAATATTGGTCTATAGATTCATAAAGTAATATGGTTTGCCATTCAGTTCGGATTTTAAAATATTATATAACACATGTGTTACTTTCTTTCTTATTCAACAAATCAGTTTTAGCATCTAATAAAAATCCATCATATGAAATTCTTCTCTCATTATTTGCGAGATTCAAAATGTTAAATTAATTCAAATTTAAATAATTAAAAATGGTCTTAGATGATATTTAAAATCTAAAATCAACATCTTCATTGCATTCATTCAACTGTTTGAATTAAAAATGGTCTTCGATTATATTTTGAGACGAACTTTTGACTAATTTAACTTAAACCTATGATTTCCAGACAGACATATAATTTAAATAATAAAATCAGCGGCAATTTTACTTTTAGAAAAGTTAATTATATAGTTTACATATATATTTGGCTTGGTTTGATGATATTTCACGCGCCAGTGGAGTGGACCGATGACTCTTTTTTTTGTCTGTGTGATATTTTCATCCTCTCTTTTTTTGTGTGGCCAACTTTGATATTTCTTTTTCTGTTTCTTTACAGTCTGTATGTAGGATATTTTTCTTCTTTTTCAGGCTACTTAGATATTTCCAAGTTATATCATTTGGCTAATGACTTGTCCATTTTTTTGAAAAAGTTAGCTAGTAGGTATTAATTAATACAATTAATGTGCCTCAAAACATCTACAACCACAAGATACAGTACATATATATATATATAACCAAGCGATCAAAACGAGACCAAAGATTATATATATGTAGATGAAGGGATAGTAATGTTACGGTAGATCTAAAGTTTGCAAATTAATATAGCTGAGTTACGTAAGAACAGTATCAGACCGATGTTTTTAGATTTAGAAATTTTTTTTGAGTCAATTTATTTATGATTCAACATGTTAATTCTTATTTTCCCCAAAACTTAATATATTACTAAGTTAAAATGTTTGTGGCCTTTTCAATCATTACATATGACCGGAACCGATTCAGTAGTGTCCAATATACAATCGCATCAAATGTAGTGAGTTGTGACTCTTGTGAGCACGTTTCGCTAAGGAATCATCAATATCTTGATTTGATTTCTGAAATGTATGAAAGAGAGAGACTAGGTCAATTAATTCTTCGTGAAGCAGTTAAAATAAAACTAATTGCTCCAAATATTTTGTAGCCCATTTTGAAGTCTTCTTCTTCGGTGGCTAGAGCATAGAAAACAGGAAGATATTTCTCCTCCATTACAAAACTTCTCCAATCGATCTTCTCTACGGTTTAACATGTTATAGTTGGAAAAATACGATAATAATTTGATGGGTTAATAAGATAGATAATTTTATTGAAGGTTTATTAACAAAATACCTTCATGACAAACTCTTAAATAAGTAGATGTTGCTTTCATGTAAGAGTTTGTGTCATTTAAATAGCATGATTTTTGAATTAAAAAGATACTAGAATACCATGCTAATTGCAAAAATACGCACAAAATAAAAACCCTTGTTTACGGTTTTCTATTCAAACAAGTTCCAAAATTAGGCTATCTACTATATATTACCCTAATTTAATTTCTAAATTTTCATTCTCCTAACGTTGAAACTCTACCTTATAGTACACAAACAAAAACTCACTTTCATTATACTTTTTCGTTTTTTTAGTCCACACTGAACCTTAAGATAAAAAAGAGAAAATATATCACTTTCTCATAGATATATATATATATATATATAGATGATTCAAATCCAAATGATGCAAAATAATAAATGATGATCTATAATAATCGATCCTAAGTCTAAATAACAAAATCTTGGAATCTAAGTTTCAAGTTTTATATTAAATTCTTGGGCCGTAAGAGTTAAAAGATCATAATTAGCTCAATTCGTAAATCATAGAGCAAAGTGGATGAGAAGTAGTGAACTCAATTCCCAGTCTCTCATTTTATTAAGTTTTATGCAATTTTATTTGTTTAAAACTTTGTTCTAAAAATTGTTAAAGTGTTAATCGGAGAAGTAAAGTACAGACTAGTGTCTAAAGGATTAATCGGTTGGCCATTTGGTCAATGGACGAAGAAGAAGATTGAGAAAGCTATGTTTGGTAATGGTGAATAATATGAATCTTTCTTTCTGCATTCAGTCAATGTAGTGGCGTGATTCTCTATGAGGCGTTTGCTAACATTGAAGAAGATGATGATTTGATCAAAAGAGGTTGCTGGTCCATATCAGTCAATATTTTGCTTACATTTTGATTATCTTTGCAAATCTAAAAAAACCCAAAAAAAACTAGAAATTTTAGGTTCAAATTTGAGATTTCAAAACAAAAATAGATGATTATTAATTACCAACGAAGCAAAACAAATGTAAAAATACAAAATGCATTATAATTGATTTCAAAACAAAAATAGATAATAATTGATTTCGTCTTGTTTATTAAATCTCTAGTAACCATTGATTTATATTGAGTTATGCCAATAACTCATAGATACTCAAAAATATTACCAATCATAAAAGTTTTTAAAACTTTGAAGTTAAGTTTGAATTATGAATCTGTTATGGTTGATTTACAATTTTAAGGTATGACCTTTATAAAACTATTAACTCAAATGATAAGACAACATCAAGAAAATCTCATGGGTATAGTTAATTGTATAGTTTTAATATATTTTTAAATAATCCATTTCTGATATTTCTAACTAGACAAATTTTTTTCTTAATGGTCTAGTTGAATGATTCAGACAAATAAAAAAAATGTTCCTATTATTTTAATTGTTGATTTTTTATTCTTAATTATTTAAAAAATGTAATGTACACAGATTTATTTATAGTGTTTTTCTTAATACTTATTATCAAAATACAAAACATCTTCAAAATTTATGGTTTGATTTTATTTTCCTATTTATTAAATCCACTTTTGATCAAATAATTTATTTTTTTCTATTAACAAGTACTACAGAAAGAAGTTATTGGTTATTTTATACCTTCACTCTTCTCAGAAAGTTGTTATTGTTTCAATTCAGATGCACACACTGTCTTCATACTTTTTTTCTTTCCGCTAGAGAAGAAAGAGAAATGAGCCGTGCATATATCACCTTCAACTGATCATTTGGTCAAATGAGTCTAACCAAGTCAACTGATCAATGGTCTCACCTTCACACGACTGAGCTACTATCACCTTCTTTACCTTTTTAGTTTTTACCTTTTTAGTCTTAACCTTTGGTTGTCTAATTTAAATTTCTGAAATTCAAATTGTAAACTTCATTGGAGAAATTAAAACTCAAACATTAGAAAAATAAAATAATCATCCACATAGATGCATATAAAAGATCATACTTATGGTGAAAATTTAGAAACAGTCGCCTACTACCTATTTTAAAATATTTATTAAGATATATTTATTTTTTCTAATGGTATTTTTAGATTATTTGTATGTAAAAGGCTAAAAGCTTTAAAATGTATTTTTAAAATCTTATGAAAAATCTAAGATTTCTTTTAAATCTAGACACTAAATAAAATATAGAGTACAAGCTTAGAACAAAATAAATAAAATATCAATATCAATAGCAAAAACTATATAACAAGCAGCATTGAGCTTAGATCTAAACTAATGGGAGCTAAACAAGAGCTTTAATTATAATGATACCATAATCTGATAGAAAACTGTTGTTCAATTTCTTTTTCTCGTGCTCTAAGGTAATCATAAAAAAATAAAAAAATATTGTAAAAGATAAAATAAAATAGATTCTTAAGACATTTTACAAAAAAAAATCATTTTTAACTAATTAAAGAAAATAAATAAAAATCTTTTGAAAAGGGATATATCAATTTCGTTTCATTTTATTCTTTAGACAGTCAATTTTAGAGCTGATTCCATTGCCAAATTGGCCTTGTTTAACTTTGAGAGCTCTTTGAATTCTCTTAATTTTAGGGGTGGGCACAATTACCATTCCTTTGCCGCCTGCGTAAGCGGTACCTTCGTCTAAATCAAGTAACAAGGCGGATTTTCAACTACTTGCAATGTAGCGGGGCAAGTATCAAGGCGGATTTTTTTCCTTTGTTACCCGTTCCAGATTCGTTACCCGTTACCCGCCATAATTACTCGCAATTACCCGCCTTATACATTACATACTTATCGTAATTACGCCTCTATATCCATTACCCACAATTATTCGTAATTACCCACCCCTATACCCGCTACCCCATACAATTACTCGCAATTACCTCTATATACACCACTATTACCGTAATTATCCGTTATCCGCCCGTTACTTTCAAAAAAAATTGATAACGAGCAAGTAACTTGCAAGTAGTGGAATTTTAACGGATCTGGTTTTTTTCGTTTAAGCGAAGCAATATCAAGCGGATTTTTAGCTAAGTGAATGTGAGACAAATTTTCACCTTATCTCCCCTACCTAATTTAGCTTAATGAATGAAAGATAGTGGGTTTGACCAAAAAAAAAAATGAATTGAAAGAACAAGTTCATAGTCTAATTAAACAATTTAATACTCAAATTTGAATTCAAGAGTGTTGATCTCCTTCCCCTACTGCAACCATCACAAAAAGGTATCATATATGCTACACCATAACATGTCGAATAATCTCAACGACATAAGTTTGCATTTGCAAACCGCCTAATCCAACGATCTTTTTTTAATGTAGTGTCGCTAAATTTGAAAACCAGTGATTATGACAATTTCATATAAAAATAAAATAGGTGTTTGCTATTTTCTTTGGCGAATTTGATAACACCAACAGCTTTTTGTTTTTGTGGAGAAAAAAACTATAGATCTATTTTTTTATCATGATCGTAATTGTATTGAAAGAACATGATGTTAAAAAGTAGGTTTACGGTTGAATTTTACGATGGTAAACTCAATTTTATGATCCTACCACTTAACAAATGATCCTATGTAGATAGATTTACTCAATGTAATTTCCCCAAAAAGGTTCGTTAATGAAAATCTGAAAATAAAAGGAAATAGTTTGTATAAATAGAAAGAAAGGGGCTAATTTCATAAATTTAAGTCTTGATAATTTTGCTTATGTCAGCGTCCTTATCCATTTTTTTTTCCTTATCCAAACATTTTCACCTCCATTGTCTTCTTCAGTCTTCACTCTTCACTTCACAAACGAAACAATCCTTGAATCTCTCTTTCTCTTGGAAAAATGGCGACGCTTTTAGGTTTCTCTCAGACGAAGTTTCACCACTGTGTCGTCTCGATCTCTTCGCCGCCGTGCTCATCTTCTTCCACGGTTGTCTCAATGAGCCGTATTGATTCGAAGCCGCTCCGGTCAAGTTTCCTCGGCCGTATCGCTTATGAGGATCAGAGACAAGTAAGACCTGGTTCCTGTAGAAGTTCATTAGCTGTTAAAATGTCGTGGGACGGTCCTCTCGCTTCCGTCAAGTTGATCATCCAAGGCAAAAACCTCGAGGTTTGGATTCTGCTACTAGACGCTTGAATTCTGAACAAAATTGTTGAATTTATGTGGATTTTGATCTTGGTTTTGATTATTGGGAATTGGATATTAGGAAAGTTTTGAACTTTCAGGAGATGTTTGGTGTTAGGTATGAAAAGATATAACAAGAAACAAAGCTGCACATTTGAAGAAAAAACTCTGGTTTTGTTGAAATTGATGTTAGATTATTCTTATTTTCTTAGCCCATGTCAAATGTATGTAGAAACTATCAAGTTCTTGTTTACTCTATAATCGTTTCAGAGACTGATTTTGTTAGGTTTAAGTTTAAGATAGTAACTCTTTGTCAATAGGTGTTCCTTTCTAAAAGTTAAGAGTTTGTGTGTTTCACATGTTGAAGTTTGTTGTCTTCAGTCATTTAATTAATTGTTAATTTGTGACATTGTTGTGACAGTTATCAGAGCCAATTAAGCAACATGTTGAGGATAAAGTTGGGAAATCTGTTCAGAAACATAGTCATCTCGTCAGAGAAGTTGATGTAAGACTCTCTGTTCGAGGTGGAGAGTTTGGTAAAGGACCTAGGATTCGTAGATGCGAGGTAAGCATGAAGCAACTGTGTATATAGGTTTGCTTGTACAAATCTATAAACTGTTATTTCAGGAGCTAACATATAGATTTTTATGCTACTTATAGGTGACTTTGTTTACAAAGAAGCATGGTGTTGTGCGAGCTGAGGAAGATGCTGAGACGGTATATGGTTGTATCGATTTGGTATCATCGATAATACAGCGGAAGTTGAGGAAGATTAAGGAGAAGGATTCTGACCATGGAAGGCACATGAAAGGGTTTAACAGAGTGAAGGTAAGAGAACCAGTGATTGAGCCGGTTGTGGAGGATGCTGAGGATATTACTGAATCTACCGTAGGAGGAGAAGAAGAAGAGGATGATTTGATCAAGGAGGTTAGTCCAGACTGGCTTTATCATTTGTGTTTGCTGATCTTATGATGATGTTTACTTTTTTCTTGCGGTTTTTTCACAGATTGTGCGTACCAAATACTTTGAGATGCCACCATTGACCGTCTCTGAGGCAGTTGAACAGTTGGAATTAGTCGATCATGATTTCTATGGCTTCCAAAATGAAGAAACTGGTATAAGCATACTGAACTATCATTATCCTTGTCTTCCATATATGCTCAGATTGCTTAAAGTGCAAAGGAGAAATGAGCGGATGATGATTGAAAAGAAGACTTATATGTTGATATCGTTTTTGATTGGCAGGTGAGATTAACATATTGTACAAGAGAACACAAGGAGGGTACGGTCTAATTATCCCTAAGAAAGACGGGAAGGCCGAGAAGGTTGAGCCAATTCCGACTGAGAAACTGAATGAACCCTCTTTCGCGGAGTAGACTGCGACTACACAAACCAAAACCGATCAGCTCTTCTCTCCTTGCAGTTGTCTGTGTAAGAGTTAGGGTTCTTGAGAAAACAATGAAAGAAAGATTGTAGAGTGTACATAGAAAAGGCCAACCACTCTTTGCCGATGATTCTGCTTTACTTTTGAGGTGAAAAGAAATTGAATCTAAAGTACAAATTAGATTCTCTTTAAATAAGATGAATGCAATACATTTTTTTTCTTGTCAACAAGACGAATGCAAAACATTTCAATAAACAAGAATGTTACATAATAATCATACAACAGTATCATATACATGAATGCGGAACTTGATTTGGTTTAGTCTATAAGACCAATGAGCGATGGCCTTTGACCCTTTGGCTCGCTATTCTTCTTGCTTGTTGTGTATATGCCGCCGAAAGAACCTTCTGTTCTTGTTTTAGATGACAATCTGGATAAGAGAAGAGGATACACCATTAATATACTGAGGGAGCTATAAATTAGATCAACAAAATCTTTTTAAAGCTCTGTTTTGAGATAGAAATGCAGCTAATTAATGGACTTGCCTTCTGTTGACATTGCTGCTTTCTGGTTCATCTTCAATTTGGTATCTTGGAATCTACAATGACATCAGTTACGGTCAAACTTTGGATCTACAATGACATCAGTTACGGTCATATGTACATTAGAGTATGAGGCATGACATCAGTTATGGTCAAACTTTGGATCTTACAATCAACAAATATCAGATTTAGCTTCAGGCACAAGTTCTCTCAATGCATTATCAAAACCTAATCTAATTCTACTGCTGATTATCAAAGCCAAGTTTATAGTCGGATATGCAAATTCATAATCAAATGAGCAAAAAGATTTACTCACATTGTCTGGAACTGAAGTTGAAATCTTCATCTTCTTACTTTTCCGAGCAATTTCATCATCACCAACCTCACATATCCTCTTTTTCTTCTTCTTCTTCTTCTTCTTCTTCATCTTCATCTTCATCTTCATTTGCTTCGTCTTCGAAGAAACAACTCTTGATTTACCTTTTTTATCCCTCACTTTCCAAACTTTTCTCCTCCTGAAAACAAGTTTCTCAGATTTCCAAATCTTAAAGCTCGTATCAATCACCGTCACTTCACTTCTCGAGAATCCAACTAAATCCTTCTCTTCTTTCTCTTCTTCCTCATCAACGCCGTCTCCTTCCGCTACATTTCTTCTCGGTGCCGCCGCTGGTTTCTTATTATACGAGCTACGCGACGACGTAGCGAATTCACGAACATTTGGGAGACAATTCGTTTCGTCGCTTTTCTGATTTAGCAATGGAAGAACATTGTTAGGAGTCTCTACAGAGCAATGCTTAGGGTTTGATTGTTTCCTTCGGAGCTTCTTCTTTCCGGAAATTGTGGAAGATTGAGATGAGCCGCCGAAATTGAATAGCTCGGAGAGTACATCGCTCATCACGCCGTACCATTCTCCGTTACCTGGCGGTTCTTCCAATGGACTCTCAACTAATTCTGGATCCGAAGGAGTTGGAGGAGAATCGGAGGTGGAAGTAGTGGCGAGATCTCCGGTGATTTCGGTATGGTGATTGCGGTGGAGGAAGTCGTCGAGAGTAAGTGGATTACCGGAAGCATCGTCATCGTCGGTGGTGGAGAGTCCTCTGTTTAAGCGGAGGCGATCAAGCCAAGTGGAGGCGGCGGGCTTGTCATCGATGACGGAGCTGAGCATCGGAGACGACGAAGATACAAAATCTTTTTTTTTTCTCTCCGTTGTGAATTTTAAAACAGTGCGCCGTTCGGGTTACAGGAAAACTACAATTGCAATTGTCAGTCCAACTACGCGTCGTCTTCTTATTATTATTAATTTAAAATTATTTTCGAAAACTACAACCCCCAAAAAAAGGACAATTTACTGTACATTGGAACTTTCAGAGTCAAGAGGTTTTGTCAAAAGTTACGCGAGTGAAATAATGAAAATGAGACATTGGACTTTGGAAAAATGATATTCACTTATAATTTATTTACAACAAATAAAAGATATTGGAGTATCAAACAACGGTGTGTCTGAAGTTCGAACCTATAACACATCTTAACGGCTGAAAAGTAGAAGCCGCTTTTATACTAAAAGTGTCCAAATGTCCAATAAAGCAATTATGCAAGGCGGTGCGTGTGCATTGTACATTTGTACTTGAGTTCCAATTACCAAATCTAAAAACACCAGAAACCGCAATATATTTTGGTTGAGTTTTATACACAACATGAGATAATAGTAACATTTGATTCATCAAATGAATTCAGTTTTAGTTACAATCAGATAGATACAGAGACATTGCAGACAGACGAAGAAGCGAGAGTGCGGATGCACCAAACCTACCACTTACACACTTGACGATTATTCGGGTCTATGCTAATTCCGTTTTGATCACTTGACATCTGCATCTGAAATCAAGTGAAATGGATAGTAATTATCAGGAAATGTTATTTCATTTTCTACGTATGGAATGTTATTGTGCAATCTAAAATTCTCTAAATGAGTTACAAAAAAAACCTGAAGCATGAGTACAAAGGTGTTCAAACCCAGCATTTCCGATTATCGTATACGATAAAACAAAGGTTTAACGTAACTCGTGACTCATGTAATCAAACCTAGAACCCAAAGAATGTACAACAAATTCATCATATCATACATGAACTTAGACAAGCGCCAATATATGCCTACAGGTATTACAGCAAGTATGAGAACTGTTTCTAATAAGATCTCTTGGACATCATAATTTTGCCAATAACAAAGAAACTGGTTTCAACAAAGATATTGAACAAGATTTATCAATATGGATTAGTGTCAAATCTCTAGTGGCATTGCAATCAAGAATCTCTAGATCCAAGTTTAGCTACAAGACTATCTATAATGACGATGCGAGCAAATACAGCACGACCTTAAAGGTCCTAAACCAATAATCAATGCAGAAACTCTAACCTCAAACTCTAAGAAGCTGCATTTTGTTAGCAAAAGCAATGCCAATCCAATCAGGCTGCGAAGAAGACCACTGCAACTGGTTAATCTCCGAGCCAGCCGAATAAACCGACATCGGATCAATACCATTAGGTCCAGCAACAGTAGGAAGCTCCCAAATAAGAGCCTGTGTATCATCACCACCCGAACAAATGTGTTTACAGCTCTGTGGAGCCCAAGCTATAGCATTGACACTAGCTTGGTGCCGTTCAAGCTCCGCAACAGGCATAGTCGGCGAACGAATATCGAGAATCACAACCTTATTAGAATCCATAAGAATCGTAGCCATGTATCTAAGGTCTTGTTTGTTCCAAGCGAGTCTTAGTAGAGGCGTATCAGGCTGAGGACTCTCATAGATGATTGTTGAATGTTCCTTATCACGTAGATCGAAGATTCTCACGGATCCATCAGCTGAGACTGATGCGAAAACCCTAGCTTCTCCCCAAGCGATGTCATGAACCTCTTTGTCATGCGCTATGAGCTGAGTCTCCACAACGGACTTCTCAATATCCCAAATCGTACAAGTCGTGTCGATGCTACAAGTTCCGAGTCGTTTCGGCTCTACATCGTTCCAATCGAATGAGGTCAACGGTGCGCAGAACTCACTCGTTTTGCTGTTGTTGAGGACCGAGATTGGTTCAACTGTGGAAGAATCTTCGTTAATTTCCCAGAGACTGAGGAAATCGCCGGAGGAAGCGAGGAGATCTCCGGCGAAAGGACGACGGAGAGAAGGAGGACTGAACATTAGCTTAGTGGGAGGATAAGGATGTTCGAAGGAGAGATTTGGAAGAGGCTTCACGGTCATGGAATCGGAATCGAAAGAGAGAATGTCGATGCGGTTGTTGTAATCTTCTAGGAAGCTTCCGACGGCGATTTTTTGGGTGGTGGGAGTTCCGGTGCGGGGAGAAGAGAAAGCCATGGCGTAGAGTGGATAAGGAGAATCATAGGTGACGGCGGTTTCCGATCTGGATAGAGAATCTGGAGCTGAGTTATCCATTGGAAATGTGAAAATGGCTGATCTGATCTGATTCGATTCGATAGTATTGGCTTCTTCACAACGACATCACCACTTTCTTCAGAGGTCAGTGTCAGTTGGGATTTTTTTTTATGGAGCCGGAGAAAATATCAATGGAGACGGCGTTAACTGCTAAAACCCCCTGGTTTAATTAGTATCTTTAAGGTATATATATATAGTGGGCCTTTTTATTCGTGTTTGGGCCTTGTGTCTTTTTAAAATGAGTCACTTGGATTTCAATAAGTTTTTCTTCTTCTTTTTTAGTTATCAATCTTTCATTCCTAAGGCAGAAGTATTGAACTAGGTTTGGGGTGAATTGTATTAAAATGATAAATTATATGTTATTTAAATATATTCTTAAATTATTTTTTGGCAGAAATCTTTTTAAATGAAGTATTATTAAATTAAGAATTTTTAAATATATAATCAAATTCATTGTTATTGGAAATGTTTTAAAATTTTGATTTAAAAATTTCAGGTGAAATTTCATAGAATTTTTTAGTTAAAAATATAAAGATTAAAATCTGATGGTTTTAGATGGGAATTCATAAAATTTAATAATAAATTTCTTTATTTACCAAAATTTAACAAAATCCTCTCAAAATTCATTAAAACTCAAATCACCATAAATCTCTACTTTAATACACCCCACTAAATTTTGAATCAAGCATCTAGCAAAACAGTATACACTTAAATATTACTTCTTTACCCCCCTCTAATCCTTAATTCCTCGACTTTGAATATTCTTGATTCGGCTCCTACAACCAGAGCCGGTCTTGCGATATACGGGGGCATACAAAAATAATCTTTTATATATATATATATATATATATATATCACTACAAAAAAATAGTATTATTGTGACGAAATTTTGAGACGAAAAGTATTTGTCACAAATTTGTGATGTTTCAGTTACTATATAGTGACTAATTGTATTTGTTACAAATACGTACTTATTTAGTCACAATATTGTGACAGAATCTTTCATAACCGAAATTGGTCATAATTTGTGATGAAAATGTGATGATATCATTAGTCATAACATTTGTGATGGTATTGTGACCAATATGTAGTCATAAATTAGTTACGAATTTGTATCGAATATGCGAATCATAGTTTGTGACATAACAGTGACTATATGCTAGTTACTGGTTGATACACAAAAATTATTAGTCATATATTGGTATAAATGTTTTTGTTGTAAATAGTTATATAACTGTGTAAATATTTTTTCGTAAATGCATGACTTATTTTGTAATAAAACAGTTACAATAATATTTTATAGTTACCTATCATATTTTTAACTGTTAAAATTATAATGTTAACCATTTTAAAAATAAAACAAAATTATAAATGTAATTTTATTTTCTATCACGTACGTTCATAACAAAAAAATCATCAATGCCCAAACAAGACTTAATGAAAACAAAACAAAATACGTAAAAACAGAGATTAAAAATAAACAAATCAACAAGAAAAATTAAGAAAAGACCAAAGCTAAAATAGCATAGGCAAATACATTTTTAGCATATCCACGACCATAGCTCTTTCCATTTCTTTGATTCGTTGAAACTCTAAAAGCTCTCCTTCATCTTGTGGTAACTTATTTAAATCGAATTCTGGAGTAGTGTGTGATTTGATCATGTAAAAATCCCTTGAATATTCGCATTTTTCTTCTTTGTCTTTCATTTGTTTCTTTCCACCTTCTTCTTGTTTCATTTCGTTTTCAGAAACAAAAAAATAAATAAATAAAAGATTACTAAGAAATAAAGAGATTTGGTGTCTTGATTTTATAGTATGGTATATTGTTAAGAGATTCCTATTTTGTCGTGAAAAGTAAATTAGTTTTGATAATTTCAACATTTTTTGTACATATTCTTCGTAACTATATTTTCTATAAATAGGTTGGAGAATTGGAAAAATAGAAACTTTTTCAAATTTTTTTCTATCTATAGCTTTTTTATTAAATTTGGTGAGATAATCTTTAATAATATTGTAAACTCAGTTATACCCTAATTTTTTAAAAAAATTAAACAAATCAAATATTTTTAACATATAGGCAAACCTCTGATTCAAAAAGAGTATTTCAGTAACCTTTTAATTTTTCTTTTCATAAAATCATATATTAAAAAAAAAACTAATTAATTCTTTTTTTTTAAACCTAATGCAACAGTTTCAAGTTTTGGGGATTAGTTTTAATTAAATAATTAATTAAGTACGAAAACTAATTAAATACTATTGAATTTGATTTTAAACTAATTAAACTAATTAAATTCTGTGTAAGACGTAAGAACAGATGATTTAATTTTAATATAAATAAACTGAAACAGAATATATTAAAAAGTACAACAAGCAAATTAATTAAAATGATTTAATTTTAATCTAAATAAATTGAAACAGAATATATTGAAAAATAATAGATACAAATATAAAATTAACCTGCGATACTATCCCTAGCCTCCTGCTCCCCTAAACACAGGTCTGGTTCCGAGAACAGCCACCACTCTCAATCCAACAACCCCAATCATATATATTATTTCCCTAAGGTAAACTACAGAATTTGTTAATTTTTGAATGCATCCCTTAAACACTACGTAAGTCACAGCAAAAATAATGTTTTGTTGGTTTGCCTAGAAACCGATTAATATATCAGACTTGGAAAGACAAGCATTGAATGGCACCTTTGTCATATTATATATCTCTTTATTTTTCTAAATGATCTCATTACTGTATAATACCAATAATCATCTCATCCAAATTGTCAATTTTTTGAATTTGAATTTTGATATTTCAGGTCTGACACAATGTCGTCGAGTCGTAATAATATTAAGGCTACGAGACGTTGGATGTATGAAAGGATCGATCCAACAACTAATCAAGTTTCAGAAGAATTTTGCCAAGGATTAGAAGATTTTATGAGATTTGCAAAAAATCAACCTCTATTTCTCGAGAGTTGCAAACTCTTCTGTCCATGTGTTAAGTGCAAGAACGGAAGTCTATTGCAGGAACATATCGTGTTGACGCATTTATATAACAGGGGTTTTATGGTTAACTATTGGGTTTGGATTTCTCATGGTGAAGATTACAATACCGTAGACAATCATTCTGCTAGTGAAGATGCTTTCGAATCCGAGTCTCAGACGGAGCCAATGAATTCTTATGTGGAAATGGTGTCAGATGCATTTGGTAATACAGAGTCAAGATCCGGTCAAAACATGGAAGAAGAGCCCAATGCCGAAACGAAAAATTTTTATGATCTTTTGGATGCTGCAAAACGACCATTATATGACGGATGTAAAGAAGGCCTTACGCAATTATCTTTAGCAGCTCGACTCATGAGTATCAAGACGGACCATAATCTCACTCAAAATTGCATGGATGCGATTACGCAAATGCTACAAGAATATTTGCCAAAAGGTAACAATTCAATGAATTCATACTATGATATAAAGAAGCTTATGCGGTCTTTGGGTTTGCCTTATCACAAAATTGATGTTTGTCAAGATAATTGCATGATATTTTGGAAAGATGCTGCAAGTGAAGAGAATTGTCAGTTTTGTAAAAAGGATAGATTCCGTCCTACTCAAAAGCCGGGGCAGAAAAGAGTTGCATATCGCCATATGTTTTACTTGCCGATAGCTGATAGACTGAAGAGATTATATCAATCAGAGAATACTGCAAAAGATATGAGATGGCACGCAAAACACTCATCGAGTAGTGGAGAAATGTGTCATCCATCTGATGGAGAAGCATGGAAACATTTTCACAAGGTATTCCCTGATTTTGCATCTGAGCCAAGAAATGTTTACCTAGGATTATGCACTGACAGTTTTAATCCATTTGGTATGTCTGGACATAATTATTCATTGTGGCCCGTAATCTTGACTCTGTATAATCTGCCACCTGAGATGTGCATGAAACAAGAGTTTATGTTTCTATCAGTTCTAGTTCCTGGTCCAGCTCATCCTAAGAAGAGTCTAGATATTTTTCTGCAACCATTGGTAGAAGAGTTGAAAAATTTGTGGTTAGACGGCATTCAAGCATATGATATTTATACCAAGCAGAACTTTATATTACGAGCTGTACTTATGTGGACAATAAGCGATTTTCCAGCCTATGGTATGCTTTCGGGATGGACAACTCATGGTCGGTTGGCATGTCCTTATTGTTTGGATCAGACAAATGCATTTCAATTGAAGAATGGTAGAAAAAGAAGTTGGTTTGATTGTCATCGGTGTTTTTTACCAATAGATCATAGCTATCGGCAGAACAAGAAAGACTTTAAAAGAGGACGGGTTGTGAGTGATACTTCACCTAAGTTGCTAACAGGTGAAGAACTGTGGGATAAAATCAATTGTTTGCCAAAAACAGCCGATTGCGGAGGAAACCATGGGCGATTACAAGGATACAGTGACACTCACAACTGGCATAAGCAGAGTATTTTTTGGGAGCTACCTTATTGGAAATATCTTAAGCTTCGACACAATCTTGATATGATGCACATTGAAAAAAACTTTTTTGATAATGTCATCAATACTCTACTTAATGTGCAGGGAAAACAAAAGATAACAACAGATCACGACTTGATTTGGAAGAGTATTGTAGTAGGAAAGAACTACATTTAACTGATGATGGAAAGGCACCATTTCCAATATTCAGGCTAGAAGTTGATGCGAAGAAAAAGTTCCTACAGTGGCTCGAAAAAGAGGTTAAATTTCCTGATGGGTATTCGTCAAGTCTATCTAAATGTGTTGATCAAACAAACGGAAAATTGACCGGAATGAAAAGTCATGACTGCCATGTTTTAATGCAACGATTACTTCCGATTGCTTTTGCTGGACTTATAGATAAATCTATACACGATGCACTATCGGGTAAATAAATATACTTTAATTGGTTTAATCTTTTCTACGTTATACTTTAGTTGACTTTAGTTCTCTTCTTTATTTAATTATTATAATTGACATTTGTTTTCTTTTTTTTTAACTTAATATTTATATAAATTTAAACCCTTTTTTGTTTTTTTTTGCAGGCATTAGTTTATTTTTTCGGGAAATTTGTGCAAGAACCTTACATGAAGATGGTGTTGCGACGTTACAACGAAACATTTGTATTCTTCTTTGTAACTTGGAAAAGATATTTCCACCATCTTTTTTTGACGTCATGGAACATCTGCCTATTCATTTACCACACGAAGCTCCACTTGGAGGACCGGTACAATTAGATGGATGTATCCCTTCGAACGGTATATGGGTCATTTGAAAAAAGGTGAAAAATAAGGCAAAAGTAGAAGGCTCGATTGTTGAGCAATACATCAATGAAGAAATTTCTATTTTTTGTACTTATTATTTTGAATCACACATCAAGACGAAAAGTCGAATGGAAGATCGACACTATGATAGAGAAGATCAATATGCACACGAATCTAATGAAATTCCAGTCATTTTTTCTCAACCAGGGAGGACCAGTGGTAAATCGAAAGAGATATGGTTTCAAAGTGAAGACTACGATATCGCACATACATATATTCTTTTGAATTGCGAAGAGCTATGCCCATTTGAAAGGTACGCAAAATATATAGTTTTCACTTTCAGAGCATTTATGAATTATATAAATTTTTATCATTCTTATTAACTAAAAAAATTATATAGGTTGTTTGATGAGAGCATGGCTGAAACGTATCCTGAGATAACTGGAGCCAATCTAACCTCATTTAAAGAAAAAAACTTTGCATTGTGGTTACAGGAACATGTAAGAAAAAAATTAATATTAATTTTAACCAGATTTTTTTGTTTGTTTTATAATAAAGGTTTTGTATATCTGTTGATAAAAAACAGGTGGAGAACACTGCAAGCGATAATTCATATCCAAATTGGTTGCAGACGTTTGCCCACGGCCCAATGACAAAAGTCACTTGTTGGCCTATGTATTTCTGTCGTGGATACATATTTCACACATATGATCATGGGAAAGATAAAAAGAATGCTAATTATGGTGTTTGTGTGAAAGGCACATCATCTTCTGGCTCAAGTGAAGAACATGTTTACTATGGAGTATTGAGAGAGATTTTGGAGCTCCATTATCCTGGACCAGTTCATCTTAAAGTTGTAGTATTCAAATGCGACTGGTATGATCCAACCATTGGAGAAGGAGTACGAATAAACAAGTATGGGATTATCGATGTTAATGTTGCGAAACTTTACGACAAGTACGATCCTTTCATTTTAGCTTCACAGGCAGATCAAGTATGTTATGTACCGTATCCAGGGATGACTCAAAAGAAAAGTCAACAATGGAAAGCAGCAATCGCTATACAACCAAGAGGAAAAGTATTGTTTAGTCCAGCTGATTTGGATTTCACTGCGATGCAACAAGAAAATAATGATTCTATTGTTCATGTTGATTCGTTGCAAATCGACACACTAACATGTTTAGATGGTCAAGCAGAAGATATAGGTGGCATAGAAGAAGAAGAAGCAGAACCTGGATCAGATGATGAAGATGGAAATTTCGATATCGAACAAAGTGATGGAGAATCTGAATAATATTTTCTTATTTGTTTTTGTGATTTATTTGATTATTTTTGTTATTTTACTATGAAACAATTGAGTTAAGATGTTTTCTTTGATAAATTAGTTGCTTGCACATGATGTTTAAGGAGCGTTACTTTTTTCATCAATTCATTATCTACCGTTATATGAAGTTGTTCGTGTTTAAAAGCAAAAAGTCATTATACTATTATTGAAAACATCAAATTAATGTTTCAGCTGGGAATTTCATAAAGCATCAAGTCAAAAAAAAAAAAAAGCAAAGTAAGCATGATAAACTGTTATAAAATGTTACTTTTTATGGAGTATTGTGTTAAGCCAAAAGTACTGAATGATGGAAACGTATAATATTGGAGAAGAGTCTTTGCTGAGCTGGCTGAAGCATGATAAACTGTTAATGAAGAGAAGAAGAAGTGTTAGGTTTGAAGATGCAACAGAGTAAGAGTAGTAGATGTCTGACGTGATGGAGAAGCTAGGCATTATATTGGATTGTAACTAAGCGAAGGAAATAGAGAGAGCCTTTGATCTTAACAAATTGTTTATGGAGTCTTTTTTTCAAGTATTTGTTCGACAGATTTGATACAAAATAAGAAAATATTTTTTCAAGTATTTGTTCGACAGGTTTGATATTTTTTTATTTTATTTTTATTTCTTTATCAAACAAAATATATTTCTTGCAATATATACTAACTAACCGTCACAAATACCCTAATTTGTATTTAGTATATAAATAAATTAATAACCCACTTCTCACGTTCTATCTCTGTAAACTAACTAATCGATTAATCTCTCAAGCAAAAAAAACATTGGAGTGCTTCTTCTCTCTGAGATCTGTCTGTTGTCCTCCTTGCACTCTTCCACTACTATTGATTTCAAGGTCTGAATTATGTACTTACTAATCCTCTTGATTGTTTGGTTTTGTTTATATGTATAGCAATTCTGTTTTCAATTTTTGATGATCCTTTTGACTACTAATCCTTTTGACGTAAATTGATAAGCTCCCTGTGATTAATTATAACCCTGCAGACATTTTGTTTGAAGAGTACTATTAAAACCGTTTACCAATTAGCGTTGTTTTATCAATAATTTGTTCTTGTTATCATTTTTTTTTTGATATGGATGTGAGTTTCATTAAAATGAAGATTTTGATTGTATAGACTTGTGAGACAACATTATATTTTTCATAGAAAAAAAGCAAAGCTCTTGTTATAGACTTGTGAGACAACATTATATTATTTTAAGTCGTATCATGTTTGTTTTCCCTTTTGACGAAAAAAGAATGTTGTTAGTATTTTATGATACAGTCCAAATAGAAAAATTTATAAGAATAATAATTTACTTGCGATACAGTTTCTAATTATTTCTCTTTGCAGATGCGTTCACCAATAATTATTGGTGGCCGTTCTTACCGGAGAACATTAGGTCCTCAACCTGCTGGTTTGCAAAGACCTTCGTCTCCAAGACCTTCAAATTCCCAAGATGCAAACATTGAACCACATGAACAGCCGGAAGAACTTGCACTTGTACAGCGTGATGTTCGAGTGCTACACCCGTCTCGAAGGAATGGAGCTAAATGGTATTGTTCTCATTTTTTCATACAGAATATAATATAACAAACTATAAATATAAATAAGTTAACAACATATGCAACAGGTTCAAAAATAACACTGAAGTATCAACGCGTGTTAGAAAGATCATTGAAGGAGATTTTAAAGGACCATGGTATAGCTGGAAAAAAGTGCCGTTGTTTCATAGAGACACATGGTTCTCAACGTTTAAGGTTTGTTTTAATTAATATATCTATATTAGATTTTTAAAACGATTTAATATTTTTTACTCATGGCAATATTACATGTATTGTAGACATTTTTTTTTAATGGGATGCCTCAATTGAGAATCTTGTCAAAGCCAACTTTGATGCACTTGCTGCTATTCGCCTCAAAGGAATGGTTAGCCTTGCTAAGTCCGATTTCAAAAAAAGAGGAGAAAAACCTGAGTGGATTTTAGAGAAATATTGGACAATAATGGAAGCTTATTGGAAGACACCAAAAGCCAAAGTCAAAAGCGAGAAAGCTCGTGCTTCCCGGCTATCTGAACGTGGTGGATTAGGTGCACATTGTCACAGAGCAGGTTCACGTTCTTATGTCAAAGTTCAAGATGTTTTGGTAACGTTTCTATTTCTTCACGTGTGACAATGTTTATGTATTTTTAAAAAAAATTTGATACTTTTTTTACATTGTTTAATGTTTTGTTTGCAGGAAGCAAACAATGAAGACTCTTCTTTCATCGCTATGATGAGAAAAACACACCAAAAATCTGATGGGACATTTGTTGATGAAAAAGCACGACTAATTTCAGAAAAGTATGATGAATATGTGCTAGAACGTTTGGCACATATGGAGTCTTCCAATGAAGAGGTTTTGACGATGGAGCATCTTACAGTAGAGGAAAAAAATGACATTTATGTTAAGGTAATATTTAATAACTTTTACTTTTGTTTTTTGTTTAACTGTGGGGTTATATTTACATGATATATTGTTTAATAGCTAGCAAAGTTAAAATATCTTTTTTATTATTTATTTAACACTGACAACACCAGAATATTTTGGCATCTCCACGTTACCTCTATAAACCTATTTTTCAAATTTTCGGTGTTAAATTTGTATAAACATTACAGGGCATACCATTGTTCTCTAAATATTAGATGGGTAATTTGATGCTATTGTTGTAGTCCGCATTTCCAATTGCTTTTGTTGCATTTTCGAGTTTTAACAACTATTTTCCGTATCCTTAAGAGTCCAAGTTAACATTTACACCCAAACAAATTTTAAAAGTACTCGTCAAGTCTTTTTTTTTTAAATCAATGGTTCCCAGTCTATATAGAATAGCGGCTGTCACAAATAGAATTTGTATACGATCTCAAAATTTATATAAAGTATGCTTTCACTTAAATCTTTTTTTTTGGAGTTCTGATGTTGTTTTGATGAAGTTTGTACATTTTATTAGTTTTTTTATTAGTATATTAATTTTGTGTTTGAAAATATGCTATTGATATGCATTGGTGTTTTTTTGGTAGGTTGCTGAAATATCAAAACAAGGTCGTGTATTTGGAGTTGGATCAATTCAAAATGAGATTCCTATGACTTTAGATGGTTCACCGGTTTTCACACAACCTACTGAAGAAGTGGAAACAATCAGTGTTCGAGTGGCAGAACTCGAAGCGGAACTGAAAAAAAGTCGTGATGAGTATGTGCTTTTTCAGAAACGACTTGAAACAATGGAGAAGATACTTCTTTCAAGTTCAGCAGGTCCATCTGCTTCTACTCCATCTGGAGGGATTTCTACCTCTTCACAAGTTCTCATGGGCTAAGTTCGCCATCTCCATAACTTTAGTTTGTTTGCTTCTGTTTTAATCTTAAGTCGTATCTACGTTTGTTTCTCTTTTATCTTAGTAACATATCTATGTTTGTTTCCGTTCTAATTGTAGGATGATCTATGTTTGTTTATTTATGAAAACAATTTCATTTTGTATGTTGTGTTTGGTAATTTATTTGCAAATTATTTTATTTATTTAAATATTTCATTTGAATTAGATATTTAATTAAATTTGGGTGAATCATAATATATTATTAAATGTTATCAAGTCAATGACGATTTATGATTGTGACAATAATTTAGTACAGAATAGTGACAAATATGAGACGTTAAATTAGTAGCTATTTCAAAAAAATTGTGACGATTTGAGACTATAATTCCATCGTAATTAGCAACAAAATTAGGACATTATTTTGGTCACCAAATACTACGTTATAGAGACGCTTTCTTCGTCAGTAATTGTGACGTATTTGTGATGTTTTTCTAGTCATTACTTGTGACGACTTGTGACTATAATTTTGTCATAATGAGTGACGGAATTACGACGTTATTATAGTCACAAAAGATGACGGTTTTGTGACTATATGTTTAGTCATTAATTGTGACAGTTTCGTTACTCTTTTTTTTCGTTACTATTTGTAACGAAATAGTAACTAGATATTATCGTAGTAATATTGTCACGCTTTTGTTACAAAATTTTATTTGTGACGATTGTATTGCAACCGTTCAAATTTGTCACAAATTAGTCACAATATTTTTACTGTGACGAAAATATCTTTATTGTGACGAAATTTTTTGTAGGAATATAATTATTTTCTTGTAGTGTATATATTTATGAAAAAAAGTTGATATGAAAATTTTTCCAAACATATAAACTAATGAAAAGTATATTTTATTTTTCTTTAATATAAAAATTTTCTACTAATTTAATTTACATTTCATAAATATATATATATATATATATGTAGATATATATATATATATATATATATTTTGTCAAACAAACAGATTCATTACTAAAACATTGTTATGGGCTTACAAGACGAAGACCTAAGGCATGTTTTGTTTTCTGGTCTGTCACACTATTTGCAAGTTTCAGAATAATATTAAACGAAATAAACTCAAAGGATGAAGATAAGGAGGCGATGTGTGCTAACACGCCATAGAGTTCCAAAATCGATTCATTAGAATCGATGGCTCGGATGAGAATTGAGCAGTCCAATTCAAATTTGACTTTGAGAAGGTCCGCCGCGATCGCCGATTGCATAGCCAATCGTAAAGTTGTACTTAATGCTGCTTGGTAGATAGCATTCAAAGCTTTCTTGAGAATCTTCCTTTAAAAGAAGGAGAGTAGACTCCTAATAATTGTTCTTTACCACGAGGGGAGATGGGTTCTGCACTGATCAAAAATGACCAATGTGAAAAGTCTCTACTTTTCTGTAGGAAAAATAGGTTTCTATCTTGTCTCCCAGTTGAGCCAATGTGAAGTTTATAGTTACCTTCCGGTTTATTGAGGCTAGATCCCGCATTGTGTGTGAGGATGAAGCTCCAACCGTGAGGCTTCCAGCTGCAGAGGGTGGTTGTGGTAAAGGATGGTCGGAGCTGGATGACTTGAGGTCACCGGAGGCCAAGTTTTTGCCGGTAAACTTGTTATTTTTGGAATTAGGGTTCCAAAGTTATCGTAAGTGGTAAAAAAAAGTGGATAAGATCTGGTTTATTTTGAAAATAATCTTATAAATAGATACTCGGGAAACATCCATGTGAGGATTCTATCTCTCTTATTTAATATATAGAATATAGAGTTGTTTTTTGTATATATATATATATATATATTATGTTATTGTCTCATTTTAATTATCTATCATAACATATTTAATATTTTATCACAAAAATTAAATTGGTGGGGCTCCAAATTTAGATCTACACAATTGGGGATCCATGTAAATGTTTAGAGTCAAGTTCGTATTTAAAATTTTGGGTCAAATTTGTATTATGAATTGGGACGAATTTGGATTAGAAAATAGGTTTTACTTAAATTTTGGTTTTGAATCGCGTTTTAATATAACAGACCAGACCACCAAGAAGAAGATAAAGCGTATGTAGATGACATGCTCTGTAAATTCAAACTCCACTTTTTATTTCAATAAATTTAACATTAAACAAAAAAAATGAGTTGGGACGAATCGTTACAATTTGGAAAGTCACGTAGCCTTGTATCCGAAATCAAATTTTGTGTGGTTCTGAATTAATAAATAAGTTGTATTATGTGTATTTTATACAGCCACATGGACTCTATCTAGTTAGAGATAGTATCGAAACTTCCCACGTGGGATTTTGTCATATGAGAATCGATAAGCAAAAAAGTAAAAAAATAAAAAGATAAGAAACAATGACTGGTCCAAATTTAAGCCAAAAATAAAAGGCAGATACAATCTTTGAGACATTGACATGTCCTACTACTTTCTTCAACCCTGAACCCACGTTTACTTCTATATAATTCATAATATTTCCACAAGTCTATTTGTTAGTATAGGTCCCACACATTTTGTTTTAAATATATACATCGAATAGTTCGTACTTAATCATGATCTTGAGATAATAGTCAATAGTTCATACTTCATAAATGTTAGCATCCAGATTGAGACTAATATATCAGTGAACTCATTCATCGTTAATTAGTATATCGTTTTGATCCGACGACATCGGTAATCAAACTAGTGTACTACATTGACCACAAAAATGAAAAGGTTTTACAAATCACGAGTTTGCATAGTTGCAATCAAGAATTAACTCATTTAACTTGTTATTCTATACCGAGGAGATGTAAAGATTGAATCAGCTCAGAAACTTTTCAGTAACCAAACAAAAACAAAAACAAAATATCTCGAAAAATCAGTTATGGTGACACTAAATGATTTTATATTTATTTTAAAGTAAAGTACGAAAAATATTCAAAACCTTTTAAGATTAATATTTTTTAGTTATTCTAGGATTTATTTCAAATTACATTATTAAATATTTGTTATTATAATATATTTTTGGATTTATCATAGAAATTTATATTACATACTATGTTTTTTTATATTTTATGTTAAACCGATACCACAATCCCTATCAATTAGTCAAATTTTTTCCAAAAATGCATATGTTTTTAATTGCATGGTAGACTAGTTATATTTATTGTTTAATAACGCTTGAAACTACAACTGTCTATTTTCATAAATTTTTGCATCCGGTCAGATCCTAAAGATTAGACTATAGATTGGGTTTTGTTGATCCATATAATGTAAAAAGAAAAAAAATCCTAATCAAGTTAAGCATATATACTCTGAATTAATCATATGCGCAAGAGTTATTTATTAACTTTTTAAATTACATTTTATTCATGATATATTGTAAATTTTTTGTTTATAGTTTAGTAAATATTTTTATTTAATATAAATTTTTTTATCCATTAGTCATCTAAGAAAGAAAAAAATCAAGTTGTTTGTGAGAGTTGTCTTCATAGTTCGGTACTCATGGAAATGATAGTGTTTGTTAAATTATCATCAACCCTTTGTTTATTATTTTTTTTTTGTTAAAAAGTATTTTTTTTATGAGTTGCAGAAAAGTAAAATTTACAATTCAAATAGGATAATTAGCATAGAATCGATTTAACATAAGTGCGCGATATTTCTTTTTCGTTTGTAAATTTTATTATGTCATTGTGGCTACCTAGCTTAAATTCTCATTTTGTGCATAGTTTTTGTATGAATGGTTAGTTTGACGTCAAAAACCAAAAACCAAAAACAGTCTTAGATCTTCTAACTAGATTTTTGTACCATAGATATAAATTGTTTTCTGAATACGTAAACACAATATATTCTAATGAAACTTATTGGTAATACTGTTTAATTGTATAATACAGTAACATAAAATAAAATATGATCCAGAATTAATGAAAATTCTCATAATTAAACATTTCAAAATGAAAAATATTTCAATTGAACAGATTTGGTGAAATGGCAGAATATAATATTAAATTACTAATATACGCATATACATAAGAAATTAATAGTTTCTTAAATAAGTTTTCAATATCATATATTTTAGCTACTTTCTTAACAATTATAATTAAATATTTTTAGATAAATCATAAATTTAAATATTAATTATTATTTGATAGAGAAATATTTTCATATATATATATATATATTATTTTGTAGTTTATTTTATTTAGTGTGATCATCAAAATATTTATTTAACCATCTATCATATAAAATATAAAGTTTTGTTGCATGTTCAAATATATTCAAAATGTGATAAATAGTTGAATGTTAATTGTAAAAAAATTTAATATTTAATTTTCTGCATAGGTAAAATAGATAAATAAAATGTTTTGACAATTATCATCAAATAAGATATTAAATACATATATATTTGCATAATAGAGTGCTTAATTGTAAAAAAAAGTTTAATATTTAATTTTCTGCATAGGTAAAATAAATAAATAAAATGTTTAGACAATTATCATCAAATAAGCTATTAAATACATATATATTTGCATAATAGATTGTTACTTGTACTTTTTAGGTTAACATGCAAATTCTTTTTTTTTTTTTATCTAAATGTGAATCATTATACAATTTCTTTGTGATTAGAAAAATACTTGTCATTATGTCACAAATTTATTTGCAAAATATTGCATTTAATGTCATAAGGACGTGCCATTTAGCTGAAGTGTTTGACACGGTATACCGTACATGACTCATTAGTGTACAGTGTAGGTTGACTCACAAGTCATAACCATTATTTTTACTTCCATAATCGTGCCAATTCTTTTGGATAGGGTAAGACAATGGTTCTTGTGCGAATGGGTTCTGATTTGGGCCTCGGTATTTCAAAGAGTCAAATTCAGGGTTTTGAAATTCGGACAGACTGGCCGGTCGGACCGGTTCAACAGAGAATCGGCTACCTAGCCAAGTCCAGTTATAAAAAAAACTTGAATTTGACTAAAACCGATAAAATCGGTCAAAAACTGGTAAAATCGGTCAAAAACCTGTAAAATTGGTGATCCGGTTCAATTTCAAAATTCGGTTCATAATAAATAAATCAAAATTTTAATCAATTAAGAGTTTTGAGTTAAAATTTAAACCATAATTTAAAGTCATGTTTATTACTTTTCAATTATAAATTTTATTTTCTATTTCAAATACATAATAGTTTTATTTTCATTTAAATTGATTCAAAATTTTGATATTTACAATTTTCGTTTTTTCTTTTCTTTTGAGATTTATTGTTTTAAGTTAAAATTTAAAGAAAAACTCATATTTAATTTCTTATTGTTTATTTTTATAAGTTTATATAATTAATATATTGTTCTATTATTTTTTATTTTGTTGAAAAATACAATAATAAAATTTTCTAATTATATTTCATGTTTCTTTAGTTTTAATATTAGAATATAAATATTCAAAAATCTGGTTCGACAGGTTGAACTGATCCGATCACCTATCCAGTAATGACGTCGAGTCGGTATTCAATCTGGTTTTTAAAACATTGATAAAATTATACCCAACGGCCAACACTAGTTATACACTATTTTCAAATATAAAACATGAAAATAATTTGTATTACTAATAAATCATTTCTAAAACATTTATAAATAATGTATTATCTTTTTCCTAATAGTGTTTATACAGTAAAATTGAAACCATCCAAAATAATAATGTTCTAACATCTTCGAATTTCACTTTTTTAAATTCATTTTTTATTTGTATTCACTTTTTTTTTGTCGTCACTTGTATTCACTTTTATCTTCAATTTTTGTTTTTGGTTTCAAGAAAATCATTCCCAACAGATAAAAAAAATGGAGAATCGTTCCCGAATAATTAGGGTATAAATACTTAAAAATTAATAGTAGAATATTGATGTTTGTTAAACGTCACTTGTTAAGTTGTTAATTTTATTTTTAATTTGTGAAAAAAATTGAAGAGGTCAATAGAGGAAGGTAATCAAACCCTCATTGTCAAAATAACTATTTTGAACTATAAAAAAACTATTCTCAATTAAATTTTAATTCTAAGAAATGAGAATTATTTTTCATTATTAGTGACGTATTTTAGTAATGTTTATAAATGCCTACGAGATACCTATGCCGTCGACAACAATCATTCATGACGTCACTGCTATGACGATGGGATGGCATCATATATATATAGAGTTTTTACTAATCTCCTTATACTATAATTATGCCACCACCACCTCTTGAGTCTTTTTTTTTTCTTTTATCCTTTTTTTTAATCTATCTCAGCAACCACTATAATTTTTCTCTGAATGTTCTTTCTATTGCTTTTTTTTTTTGTTCACACCCGATCATGCTCATAGAAGGTGATATGCTCAAATATATCTTTAGACCTACTTTCTCAAATTAAGAGATCACGGTAGTACTTAGCCGTCAAATCCACAAAAACTCAAAGGTTTCACAATAGATATTTTCGTTTCGAATTCAGCTAAGAAAATATGAATTAAATTAAAGGACAAAGCAAAAGTAATTAAAATTAGTTTGTAAATCAGATGGCGAAAGCATCAGGTTCAGAAAATTTCTCAGAAAATCAAGTAATGAATATCAATTTAATTGGTAGAATCGAATGATGAACATGTTCTAGAACTCAAATCACGAATTAAATATGTTTAAAACCTAAGAAACCAAATCTCTTTCCGAATCCTAAATTCTAAACAAGCATTAACCGCAAGTTTGATATGTTCACAAATTATATAATCCAAATATCTTTGCAATTATCTAATTTGCTCACTCTAGGTTTAATCAGATTATAAATCATGATGTCGCACCAATTTAACAACATATGATCTAGATTCTAGGTAATCAATCCAGAACTAGTTTTAAGTGCAATCTAAGTGAAGAACTATCAAGTTTGAATCCTAACCAATTAATCAATGTATCATTATATGAAATTCTTAATGGAAATCCCTAAACCTAACAATGAATCTACTCACACATATCAATTGAAATCAAATACATGATGATGAAAATAGAAATCATATAAATAATAAAAGAGAAATAGAAATAGGGATTCAAAATATTCTCTCAATGTAGAACAAAGTATCAGATCAGCCCCAAGTTCTCAATCTCTCCAAGGTCTTCGTAGAAAGTAAGATGATCCCTAACAAAGTCTACAAACTTTAATTATAATATTCTAACACGAGCTGGGGCCTTATTGTAAATAAATAAAACTTCTGGGTAAAAGTTGTAAACCTCCAAATAATTAATTCTTCGTGGGCTTCAGAAAATTGGGCCGTGTCGACCAACACCAGAAGTTGCGTCGCTCGACATAATATAACACCAACTTCGACTTCACAGCTACAATGCTCCAATACGTCCAAGTGATCCCCAAACATGTGTAACCCAGTAAAAGACTAGATATGGACTCAAAAAACATATAAAAAAACTCAAGTAAATACATATTTCATGGCTTAAAAAACATAAAAAAACAATGATATATCAACTCCCCCATACTTAGCTTTTGCTTGTCCTCAAGCAAACAGAAAACTGAATACAAGGAAGAAGTTTGAAAATGTCGAAACTCATATCATCATAAAAGCACCACACTCACATTCACCATAGTAAAACCACTAGAAATTCTCACCTGACAAGATCCAGACCATCATGTAATTCATCGCTAGCACTCGCAACCTCCTTGATTCAACCCACGATTTTACAACATTGTCCAATAGGCAGCCCTTCATCGATGGGTCTCAAATCTGATCTCAATGTCAAGGACTTTCTAGACTTATTTCCGTAGATCACTACGACAAGTCAGCCATACTACACTTTGATACTCTTTCTCTCCTCCAGACTTATTATTTTCATTCTTTTCTCTCTTTTTTTTTCTTTTGATTCTGAATAAATTTATAAAACAAAGATGTAGGCCAATAATGGTATCACGGGAAATTTTCCTAACCTCGCTTTCAGCCTTTGCGTGATCATCTAAATAGAGTAAAATATGGTCACAGGAACTTTCTCCTACCGTTTACTCAAGTGAAATTCATCTCACATTTATAAATTTATATTTTTAGAACATGGGAGAGCAGTACCAGTTTATTTTACACGGGCCAGCATTGTCGAGTTTGAATGGGGAGTCAAGCCCATAGAATATCGAGCTTATCGATGAGGTAAAAGGAATAAACAGAAACTAGCTCAGGCTAAAACGGATTCTATTAGAAATATGGGAGTCTCAAGTCAACTGATGAGCCTTTGATTTTTCCTTTAGTCTCCGATTCAAGTCAGGATAGAATCAGTAGTCACTTAAGCTATTGCAGTGTTGGTGATTTCCTCAGTAAAATCATAGTTTTTTTACTCAATAAAATAAAAGAAACAAAAGAACTTGACTCTAAGTAAATAAAAGATAATGTCACTAACTACCTCCCCCATACTTAAACAACATTAACCCCATTGTTATCGAAGTAAAGGTTTGGTGAAAAAAGAATAAGAAATTGAAAAGAAAATAAAAATAGGAAAACTTACCTCGTTGTGCTCCGTGTTAACCGAAACCCGCGTGTAGCGACCGACACAGATGGAAACTTTAGTCTATTCGGCCTCATTGTGTTGACAGACACAAAGTTGTGTCGCTCGACACAGACAAGAACAATTGATCCTTAGCAAGAACGATCGATCTGAAAATTTACGCAAATGTTTCTTGAAATCGGATCGATCGTTCTAAGGTTGGATAGATCGATCTGGTTAGTTTTTTTTTTTTACTGATCTATATCGATCTAAACAGGAAAATGTGATGGTTGTGACACGGACTTTTGATTAATGATTTCCGAAATTTCCTGTCAAAATCCAAAAATAAAAGAAAATAAGTCTCCGAAAAACATATATACAGACTTGCCGGTGGGTTGCCTCCCACCAAGCGCTTGTTTTTAAAGTCATTAGCTCGACTTGGCTGCAGAAAATTGTCGCCTTATCCATGGTGGAGTATAAGCCATCGGTGCATGAGAACGACTAAGGAAGTGAATAACATCACCTGGGCGGAAGGTTAGTCTGGGTGGGATATTTTTTTTCCCTGCAAAATCATTAAAAGAAGAAACAAGTACTCTACGATAATCTCATGGCTTGGTTAACCGTAAAATAGTTTTTATAACTTTAAAAATCTGATTGATGATATCGGGTTGTTTGGGTCTCGTAAGTACGTACCTTTGTTTTTCATGTGGTGAATGAAGTGTGGGACATAGAGTTTTCTGTTTGACAATAGTTTTCAGACTTGCATCATTGAGGCCAGCCCGATCCTCAAGCTCAGAAGCTTGCTTATTCAATTGTTCATTAGGACTCAACTCTTCGATATACCGAGTAGTAATATCTGTGGAGGTTTCTACAGAGAAAGTTTGACATGATCACCTACGCGCAGAGCTATCATGCTTCTCCTTACATCAATTAAAACACCAGTTGTTGCTAAGAAAGGTTTTCCCAAAATGAAAGGATCCTTAGGTTCTTCTTCATATTTCAACACCACAAAGTCATTGGGAATCAAGTAATCTCTAACTTTTACTAAAACATCTTCTAAGACACCTTCCGAAATTCTTTTGGATCGAACATCCAAGATAAGATAAATCCTTGTTGGCTTGAAAACAGTCATCCCAAGACTAACAACAACAGAGTGAGGTATCAAGTTGATACTAGAGCCAATATCACATAGAGAATGAGAAAATCTTCATGTGGAGATGGAGCAATCGAGCACAAAACTTCCTGGATCAGGTAGCTTTCCAGAAATGATACTCTTAATCATGGCATTAACTTGTTCAAAGACCACCACTTTTTTCTTCTTTCTTTTCCTCTTCTGTGGGGTTTCGTACAAGAAAATTGCAGTAATATCCCTGGTAAGCAAAGCTCTTTCCTTAATACTAACATTATTAGAAACCATTATCTTCACATACCTCTTGCGTGGCAATGAAAGCTTTTATGCATCAAATAAGGGGAGATCAATCATCACCTTATCCATCATTGTTTTGCATCTTGCTTCCTCAATCTCTTATATAGACTTTCTAGGCTTTGGAAAATGAACTTTTGGCTTGTAAACACGTTCTACTAAAATCTTTTGCTTTTTGGAAATTTGTTCTGCAACTGGGTTTGCGTCACGACCAACACGGCAATCTGCGTCGAACGATACAAATTTTTGTTTTTATACTTTGCCAAAATTTTAGCTTCATCGAGCTTCCTTGATTCTGCTTGTTTAACAACATTAGAGTTGTGATGAATAACGTAAGTCAACTCGCCTTCGTCTATCAGTACTGGTGTTGAATGACACTGTCTAGTTGTATCGCCCGATACAGAAATCGCATCCGCAAAATCTTCTTCAATTTCTTCTAACTCCATGAGTTTATTTCTATTTTTCACAAAAATGGCATTGCAGGCATGGTTTGGGTTTCTCTCAGTCATTCCAAGAAGGAATCCCTCTTTTTTTTTTACAGCCCGAGTAGTTTGAGCAATCTTAATATCTAATATCTTGTTATGATTGCTCAAAGCTTTGAACTTCCCATTCAAATTAGTGTACATAGCATCCATCTTCCCATTAAAATCAACATTAATTTTATATTGTCCTCCCAAAATCTATTCAAGCATAGATTTCATCTCACTTGGTTCAGTTGGTGCAGGAGGGGCTTGGTAAGATGAAGTTTCATAAGTTCTAACAAAACTGTTATTGCTCTGGTACAGATCATGAAACTGAGGCTTAGCAACATATCCATACTTGTTCTTATCACTCAAAAATTCACTGATCCTCTGACCGTAACTGTTGTAACCACCTCGGCCTTGTTGAGTTCTGAATCTCTAACTCTGAAAACCAGTTCCACCTATATAGTTGACGTCTTCTTTGCATCCATCTTTGGGCTCAAATGTCTCAACCTCTGCAGGAAATTAAACTTACTTCTTTTTCACTAATAAGTTATGTACTGAATCCAACTTGTTTTTCAACTCAACAATATGTGTTCCATCAAAATTTCCAGCTTGTTTCTGCCTCTAAAAGTGAGCATTTTTTATGCTATTACTAGACGCTAAGTTCTCAATAAAAAAATAAGCTTCTTTATGAGATATCATCTTGAAGTTCCCATTACTCGCAGAGTTAAGAGCCATCTGATACTTCCAATCTAAATCTCTGAAGAAAATACCAAGCAACTGAACTCACCAAATTCGTGATGTGAACAGTCCCATTAGTACTCTCGGAATCACACCCATGCAGCGTTGAATGCTTCAGTCGGTCCCTGTGTGAACTGAGAGATGTTGTTCCACAAATCCTCTAACCTCGCATCATCATAGAAGTTACGTAAAAATGCCTTCTTCATATCTTTCCAGTTGGTAAGAAATCTTGTTGGTAACTGCTTCAACCAATAAGCTGCATCACCACCAAGAGAGTGTGGGAAAAGCTTATAAAAGAGATAGTCATAACTAATTCCATTATGCTTCATACTATTCATCAAGTCTTCGAACCTCTCGTTATGATCTGTGGGATGTTCAAGAGCCAATCCATAGAAAAGATGTTGACCAACCAGAGTGTAATACGACGATTTTAGCTCAAAATCATTCCTCTCGAAAGTAGAAAGTCTTATCGCAGACCTATTCGCATAGAACTCATCAGGTCTGTTATAGTCCCCAAGCGTCCTCACTCTGTTATCTTGCACTCACGTGTTTTTTGTACCCCATCCGCACCCATAATAGCAACTGGCACGATGGAGTTTCCATTCGCATCTAATCTCTGACCTTGCGCGTTACACACATGACCCTCTTGGTCACTCAACACGCCAGCTTCGTCTTGACGTAAAATTACAGGATTTACCATTTCCGTTGGCTTCTTCACTTTTCTGCTTGCACGTTCTAACTTTGCAAGCTCCTGATTCCGAAGAAACAAATGCTGATTGTACTTGTCGCTGCTAGTACTGCGATTAGGCATGCACCTGAAACACACAAGACAAAAATAAATAGCGATGTAAGTAAAACTGAAAAATAAAACTTGGTCTAAATTCTACACTTAAATCTATCGGAAATTCAAAAGAGTCTCCGACAACGGTGTCAAAATTTAATATGCTCAAATATACCCTTGGAGTTACTCTCTCAAATTAAGAGATCATGGTTGTACTTAGGGGTCAAATCAACAAAGACTCAAAGGCTTCACTATAGGGGTTAAATTAAAGGACAATGCAATAATAATTAAAATCAGTTTGTAAATCAGATAGGAAAAATGTCAGATTCAGAGAACTTCTCAGGAAATCAAGTAATGAATATCAATTTAATTGGTTGAATCGAATGAAGAATAGGTTCTAGAACTCAAATCACGAAGGTAAAATTAATCAATTTTTGTTACGAGAATTAACTATGTTTAAAACCTAAGAAACTAAATCTCTTAGTGAATCATAAAGTTTAAACAAGCATTAAGCGCAAGTTTGATATGTTCACAAATTATCTAATCCAAATCTTTTTGCAATTATCTAATTTGCTCACTCTAGGTTTAATTAGATTATAAATCACGCTGTCGCGCCAATTTAACAACATATGATCTAGATTCTAGGTGATCAATCCAGAACTAGCTTTAAGTGCAACCTAGGTAAAGAAATATCAAGTTTGAATCCTAACCAATCAATCAATATATCATTCCATGAAATCCTTGATGAGAATCCCTAAACCTAACAATGAATCTACTCTCACATATCAATTGAAATCAAAGACATAATGATAAAAATAGATATCATATAAATAATAAAAGTGAAATAGATATAGTGGTTCAAAATCTTTTCTTAATGTAGAACAAAGTATCAGATCAGCCACAAGCTCTTAATCTCTCCAAGATCTTCGTAGAAAGTAAGATGATCTCTAACAAAGTCTAAAAACCCTAATTCTAATAGTCTAACACGAGATGGGATCTTATTGTAAATAAAAAAAACTTCTGGGCAAAAGTTGCAAATCTCTAAATAATTAAGTCTTTGTGGATTTCAAAATATTGGACTGTATTGACCGACACCAGGAGTTGCGTTGCTCGACACAAAATAACACAACTACAATGCTCCATGAATGCTCCAAAACGTCCAAGTGATCCCCAAACATGTGTAAACCTGTAAAAGACTTGATATGGACTCGAAAGACACATAAAAGACTCGATTATGTACATATATCATGGCTTAAAAATAATAAAAGCCATGATATATCAGAAGGCAAAACGAAGATGGTTGGGTTTCACCCCTAGGGGTGAACCCCTTTGTTCACCTCTTTTTTCTGTAGTCAATCAAAATATGTCATGTAATATTATCATTAATCACTCTTTCTAAATCAAATCAATAAATTATTCACCACTCTTTCATAATAAAATAATTCGATTAAATTATTAATCACTTTTAATAAATCTAATCAATAAAAATATTTCAACTAAAATTATATTTAAACAGATATAATAAATTAAAATTACAATTAAACAAATAAAATAAATTTATAAAAACAAAATAAATTAAGAAAATTATATTTACAAATATTTTGAGATCACGAAATAACATAAACCATTTTATGTTATGTTTTGGCCATTCGTTTTGGTGTTTCCCTTGGGTTTGCCGAATTGTATCTCTTAGGGTATATTTTTATATATCTTTCATATTTATTTTCGTAATTTATTTTTCCCTTTGGTTCGCCGAATTGTATCTCTTAGGGTATATTTTATATGTCTTTCATATTTATTTTTGTATATTATTTTTCCTTTGGGTTCGCTGAGTTGTATCATTAGGGTATATTTTTATGAAAAATAAATTACGAAAATAAATATGAAAGACATATAAAAATATACTTTAAGGAATACAACTCTGCGAACCCAAGAGAAACAGTGAAACGAGTGAGCCAGAACATAACATAAAATGGTTCAGGTTATTTCGTGATCTCGAGATATTAGTAAATTTAATTTTCTTAATTTGTTTTTTTTCTAAATTTATTTTATTTTATAATTGTAATTTTAATTTATTATATATGTTTAAATATAATCTTAGTTAACATATTTTTATTGATTATATTTAGAAAGAGTGATTAAAAATTTAATATAATTATTTTATTACAAAAGAATGATTAATGATTTATTGATTAGATTTTGAAAGAATAAGAAAAATATTTGGGTTCACTCCTAGGGGTGAACCTCTTTGTTCACCTCCTCTAAATTCATCCAATAAGATTATGCCAGTTTAAATAAAAATAATAAATTAAAACTAAATAAATAAACAAACTAAAAAATTAAATTTTTTAACCCTTGGGTTCTCTGAGTTATATCCTTTAGGCTATATAGTTTTATATGTTTTATTTATTTAGTTTTAATTATTAATTTAATTTAAATACTAAATTAAAATTAAATAAATAAAACAAATTAAATATTTAAAAATTTTAGTCTTTGGGTTCGCTGAGTTGTATCCCTTAGAGTATCGTTTTATATGATTGTTTTTTATTTATTTATGTTTTGTATTTAAATAATAAATTAAAACTAAATAAATAAAACAAATTAAAAAATTTAAATTTTTAACCCTTGGGTTTGTTGAGCTATATCCTTTTGGGTATATAGTTTTATATGTTTTATTTATTTAATTTTAATTATTATTTTAATTTAAATAATAAATTAAAATTAAATAAATAAATTAAATTAAATATTTAAAACTTTTAGGGTATAGTTTTATATGATTTATTTATTTAGTTTTAATTTATTATTTTTATTTAAAGAATAAATTAAAATTAAATAAATTTTAAAAAAAATTTTAAAAATTTAATATTTTAAACTTTGGGTTTGCTGAATTGTATCCCTTAGGGTCTAGTTTTATATGTTTTATTTATTTAATTTTAATTTACTATTTTTCTTTAAATTTAATATTACGTAAATAATCTTATTGGATGAATTTCTTAATTTATTTTACTTTCTAAATTTATTTTAGTTATTTTATTTGTTTAATTATAATTATAATTTATTATTTTTGTTTAAATATAATATTAGTTGATATATTTTTTATTGATTAGATTTAAAAAGAGTAATTATTGATTTAATTTAATTATTTTATTATGAGAGAATGATTAATTCATTAGATTTAGAAAAAAAATGATTAATGATAATATTACGTAGCATATTTTGATTGGCTAGAGAAATAGAAAATGAACAAAAAAATGAACCCAAGTATTGTTCAAAAAATAATTAATTATAATATTACATGACATATTTTTATTGAATTTATAAATAAAAGGTGAAGAAAAAGGTTCATCTCTAGAACACCCTTAAGGATGAAACCCAAGTATTGCTCCTATAACCAACAAGAACTCTGCCGCCGCTGACATATCTGTTTTTTTTGTTTTCTATGTAGCATCATTTGTATTTTTAACACGATATTTTTTGTATATTTCATGTTATATTGTTTTCAACTTTTCATCTCGCATACTTTTTTTAAAACACAGTAACTTTTAACATGACCTTAATAATTTTCTTATATCTTATGTATATTTTTACATATTTCTCAACCACCACCGTAAAAAATCTCAGTCACCATTGTTATTTCTTTTAATTGCAAGTTCTTTTTTAAAATTACTATGATTTATGCTGAAACTATGTGGAATTGTTTTAAGCGGATGGAGACATTGGATAATTATAAGCTAAAGAGAGAATTATTTTAAAAAAAACACTTACTCTATCATGCGAGTCCATAGTTAGTTTCCAATAAAAAAAAGCTAACAATGGTTATTTAATTAATTTTTTCTTAGAATTTGGTTATCTAGCTAAATTACCCTAATTGTTTTTTACCAAACAAAAATTAGTATTTATAGATTAAAAATAATATTAATTAAAAAATAGATTACAAAAACACTATAAACTTATATTAGTTTGACAAAATAGTAAAAAAAATTTTAGATTTAAAATAGTATTTATTATCTCTAATTTATTATAAAATATTTTAAATTTTAGATGATAGATTTTTTGTCTTAGTATCTAAAATTCTTGGCACCTTTTTGCATAATTGGTTGAAAACAATTTATTAATTCTAAACTAACTTTTTAATAAAGTACTGAAGAAGGTGCAGAAAATGTAAAGATGTGTTAAGCTATGTTGTAGAATATTGTAGATGCTTCAAGTATTATTTTTATATTTTTTGAAGTTAGCATTTATAAGAGCATCTCCAGCCTGTTTCTCTATTTTTTATTTTAAAATAGAATAACACTAAAATAGAATTGGATTTTGTTCCAACTCATTTCTCTATTTTTATTCCTTTTTATTTTTATTCTAAAAATGAATATTTCAAGTATATTTATTTTCTACTTAATTATTATTTTCAAAAGGTATCCATTATTTTTTAAAATTATAAATTTGAATCACTTATTTTATTTTAAATCAAATCTAATAAAATTATGATATCATTGCAATTAAAAATTTATTAAATAAATAAGGATTTGTTATGAATCTAAGTGAATTGTCATATCCAGTTCTGGTCCATGAAGTTCGGCCCGGCCCATCACTTAGCCGACTTAAAGACTTAGGCGGTTGTACTTTTCCTTTTCTCATTAGGAATACGTGATGTATGAATCCTATATATAAAGGATCGATGTAACCTCATTAGATATATCATATAAACATAAGCAATAACACAAGAGATATTCCCCATAACCTCTCTAGTTTCTTAACACGTTATCAGCACGATTCTCTAAAACCCTAAGCTAAAACCTCCGACAACAAAACCCTAATCTCAGCCGCCGATCATGAACCAGCGAAGCTCGCTGAAGATACTCGATCCTCGCCGAACGGATCTCCGATAGCTGCCGATAGAAACTCGATATCACCAGCTATATCATCGAGATAAGTAGTACTTACCCGTCATATTGATGATATAAAACGATGATATCATAACATGCCTTGATATATATGTTTTGCTTAATGATTGATCGACGAATCCAGCTTATTTATGTTATTGCATGAGTATTTGCTAGACGATGTAATCACGATAAGCCACCAGCAGACTCGCGATCGATACTCGATACTTTCGATAGCACGACGAAGATCAGCAGCTCGCCGCAGCACCAGTAGCTCACCGCATAGTTCATACAGCCTCTAAAGTTACGGCGAACTAAAAGTAGTTCATACAGCCTATCAATGGTTACGGCGAACTAGAAGCAAACAATCATAAGGTAACCCTAAATCTGAAAACCCTAAAATCGGTAAAACCCTAGTCAAATAGGAAATCCCTAAACCCAAAAAAAATCATGATCATAAGTCCGGATATACAAACCGATATTATTAATGATCGGATACTTCATACCAATGAAACTTGTATACTCGGACATATATATGATCCGCTATTGATAAAATCTGAATTTATATTCCGATAATAATATTGTTATGCATGCTTGATGGAGTGACGAAAGTCTGGATATTCTTGTTTGAATTTGATGTTATACATGTGATGATTGTTTAATTGTTATTACGAAAATCACATTGAGGTTATGAATTGGATAAATAATTATCGGACATATTAAATCGGCAATTACACATGTTAACTCTAAATCTAAAATATTCCGCATGCTTGCTTTTGATTGTTTTGAAAATTGTTTGATGCATAAACCTAGTCGATAATATTGTTGTTAAGTTGTTAAAAAAAAAAAAAATCGGACATGCATATAAGACACTAGAAAATATTTTTGCATATAAACCATATTATTATTATCAATTGAAATTTGGAATCGCATGTAAATTGTCACAAGTTCTAAAACCGATCATGTAAACACTTAAGATGCATTATCACCTTGCATGGAAATTTTGGACGTGTAAAATCACATATTAAGTTGCTCGAAATTTTCTCGAATGCATCTATTTTTCACGTGAACCATGCTTGCATAAAATTGAGATTTTACGTGTTTGCTAAGTTGAGAATAAATCGGCCTTGCATCATATACGAACATGAAAGGTTTTATGGTACTTAAAGAACAAAGGCGAATGAATTCTAAAGATGTCGAAAAATTTGATTGCATGATAGTGAATGGTGATAATTTATATGATGATTATTTTGTTTGAAAAGCAATGAGTTGTGAAAAGATGATTAAAGGCTCGGAAGAAGCTTATATGTTTATGGGAATACAACATGAAACTGTTGATAAGTTATAATATCCCAAATCTCAAATAAATCTATTGAGTTTAAGATATCCACATGATTGGATACCATATTGAAAAAGATTATCCTAAAGTCATAAGGACTAGGAAAATATATCCTAATAGAGAAAAGGCAAAGATTATCCCAAAGTGAAAAGATTATCCTAAAAGTCTAAAGGACTTGGCGAATGTATCATTGATAAGAATAATGAGAATGAAAGGAATAGATACAAGGAAATAATTCGCCATCATCTTGCTAAAAATCTAAAAGGATCAATACTTGAAAATAAGAAAATCCTCTAGACCATTTGGTATGAATTGAAAACGTGATATGATGTTACCAAAGGCTATGAAATATTAGAGGCATCTCCGATTCCAGGATTTTAATCCATGGATAAATATATTACTCGGCCCTATGTTAGAAACAAATATGAGTATGAAACCGGAGAGATATGTGGTTAAGATATAAACAGAAAATTATGCATGTAAACAAAGGGCCGAGGATTGGCCGTAGTAATATTGCCGTGGTAATTTTCTAAACCACAAGACTCAACCACCAATTTAGAACATGAAGAAATTTGGAGATATTATAATAGGCAAAAGAAATGACAAGCCTCAGAGTAGAACCCGAAATCCATTTATTCCCTCGAGGACCACTAAGACGATTTTTGATCATAAGCAAGATGATATAATGAAATATGAGTTTTCGATAATAAAGTTGATGACAAGGATAAAATCTAGGAAAGATATGATTATTAATTTCGATACTAAAATAAGTAATGACAAGGATATATAGTCTAAGAGACAAAGGATTCTAAGAGACAAAGGATTATAAAGACAAAGGATATTTCATCGACATAACACTCAAAACGCCAATGTATGTACCATAAAGGGTATGGAAAATTAATAGAAGGATATGGCCAAACTAACATATTACCTAAGGGTACTCATCTAGAGAATCGGATGCACTATACTCATTGAGCCCAAAGAGGAGCCTATTAAGTTCTAAAAAATCCGAATGAATAATTTACATATTGAAACTAAGGGCGAAGGAACAAAGAATTCCTTATAATATTTGAACTCGCCAAGGCCATAAGTAAATCCTAGAAACCATACCTACCATATGCTAAGATTGTGCTAAGATTATGACGATAAAAGCATATGCCACGGTAAACTAAATTATTACCGAGAACTTCACTGTATGGTATAACCGGATAGGCCATCCTGGTTCAAAACATGATGCGAAAATTACTAAATACATATAGGCACACATTGAAAGAAAGAAGAGTTATCCCAAAGAATCTCACGTGTGAAGCATGTTCACTAGGGAAACTCATAGTAAGGCCATTACCAGTAAAAGGGAAACTTTGAAATTTTTCCGAAAATAATACAAGGCATTTGCGAGATTACTTGCCCATATAATTTGACTAATAAGCACACTTTCCAGATTTTCCTCTAAAAGGTCTATACGTCTAGATAATACTGGTGAATTCATGTCCCAAGCATCTAATGATTATAGTATGTTCATGGGGGTAAGTGTAGAACATTCTGGCACATGTACATACTAAAACGAATTATATACTAATGAGATCAAAACTCCCGATCTCGAGCTTGGGGACATGTAGTTTTACATGCAGTTAAACTAATTCAAGATCAGGCCATATAGTAAACACTAATATTCCCCATCACAATTACTAACGGGTCATAAAGCCGACATATCCCATCTCAAACATTTCGATGTGCCATATATATATATACTAATCGCACCACCACAGAAAACAAAGATGGGACCTCAAAGGAGGATGGGGATATATGTTGGATACGATTCTCCCACCATGATTAAATATCTTGAGCCAACAACGGGTGATCTATTTAAGGCCGGATATGCTATCCAACATTAAGAGAAAATGAGAACAGACTGGAAAAGAAAATACATGGAATCAAAAGAAAAAGGAAATTACATGGAAAACAACATCCTGAAATTGGCAAGATCCTCGGACTAGACAATATGAAATGGACGTCCAAAGAAAAGATAATACATTTACAAAGCTAGCTAATCAAATGCCAGATTCCTTTGCTGACCCGAAAAGAAAAGAGAATAACAAAGTTATATACACCAGCTGTTAAAACACCCATATGAATCGATGTTCAAGAGGGACACGATCAAGTTGCTACAGAATATAAAAGCGCGCTTAAAGAAAAGTCGACCATTAGGTTCCAAAGATAAGAACCCTCGGAAACTAAAGGAAAGGGCAATGGGAGAAACCGAGAGGTAATTGGAACAATAAGAAATGAATGAACCAAAGGAGCCAACAATGATGCTCGGGACGCCGAGCCTCATGGTCCTGAAGTTCTTGAGATCTCAACAAATCATATCCGGATCCAGAAAACAATGGAATAAAAGAATGTCGACATGAATGAAATAGTTACATACAAGGTAGCACTTGAACTTATGAATATATGCGAGGATCTAGAGCCCACGTCATGAGTGCACTCATAAAGAAAAAAAACTCAGAGAAAAGGATTGGATTAAATGATATAGACGTGGAGTTAACTAAAGAAGAGGAATATTAAACCAGTGAGACAAATGGGTCTTTGTGAGGAAAAGAAATAAAAACAATGAAATCGTGGGACATAAAGCACGGCATAAATGCACAAGGATTCACGCAAATACCAGAAAAGATTATGAGGAGACATACTCTCATGTGGTGGATGCAACGACTAAGATTTCTAATAAGTCTGGCTATATCCAAAGAAAATAATGGATGTTGTAATAGAATACTTATATGGTCCACTGGATAATGAAGTTTATAATGAAATCTCCAGAAAGTATTGAGCTCAAAGACAAAGAAAGTTCTCGAGAACAACATTGTATAAGATTGAATAAAAGTCTTTATGTATTGAAACAATGAGGTCGAAAGAGGGCTATAAGAAGAACCCCATAAAATCCGTGTATATATATAAAAGAAATGGCCAAAGGGGTTTGTAATCATCGCGATGTAGACGACCTGAACATCTGGAGAAATTACCCAAACAGTCTAAAGAAAAATTTGAGATAAAAACGAAATTTGTTTAGGATTGTAGCTTGAGTACATGAACAATGAATCCTTGTGCATCAAATGGCATATATAGAGAAAGTACTCAAGAGATTTAATATGGACTGATCTCACCCGTTAACTAGCCCCATGGTTGTGAGATCGTTTGATTTGGATAAAGATCCATTTGGTCCAAAGAAAGACAATGAGGAAGTCCTTGGTCCCGAAGTGCCATATCTAAGTGCCATAAGAGCTTTAATGTATTTGGCGAGCCACACTAGGCCAGATATATATTTGCCGTGAATTTATTATATAAATTTAGCTCATGTCCGACCCAAAGGCACTAGAACGGGATTAAACATATTCTGCGTTTACCTACAAGGAACGAAAGATTTGGATCTATTTTATACTAACCGATCCAAAGATATTTTAATTGGTTTCATGGATGCAGTTATCTTCGGATCCACATAATGCTCGGTCTTGGACAGGTTATGTTTATATTCATTAAGGTTATGTTTTATTTATTGATGTGTTTGGTTAAGTCTAATGACGCAGACATAAAAGTTGATTGTGAGATGACCGTAATCACCACCATCATGTACGAGGACAACGCAGCATGCTTAGCTCAACTTAAAGATGGATATATCAAAAGGAGACAACAAGTTCATTCAAATTGAAAGATATTCAATGAGGTTCGTAAAGGGGAGTTTCACGTGTTGTACTCTTTTTCCTTATCTCGGTTTTGTCCCAATGGGTTTTTCGAGAAAGGTTTTAATGAGGCAACATCCAAAGCGTGTTACGAGCCCTATTACGGATATGACATTCAAGGGGGAGTGTTATGAATCTAAGTGAATTGTCATATCCAGTTCTGGTCCATGAAGTTCGGCCCGGCCCATCACTTAGCCGACTTAAAGACTTAGGCGGTTGTACTTTTCCTTTTCTCATTAGGAATACGTGATGTATGAATCCTATATATAAAGGATCGATGTAACCTCATTAGATATATCATATAAACATAAGCAATAACACAAGAGATATTTCCCATAACCTCTCTCGTTTCTTAACAGGATTATATCTTATTGATTAAAAGCAGCATTTGTCCCTTTTCGAAAATCCCTAAAACTCCACGCCATATAATATATTAACCAAGCGGTAATGACTTAATGGTTCTTATTTAAGAAATAGATTATTCGGGTGCTCTAAATTAAAGATTATTTTTATTCAAGCGTGGAATTATTTAAACTATTTTTATTTGATCAGTCAAAATAATAGTATATTTTAGGTCTACTAGAAAACTCTATAAATGGGTTACTCCATAATACATACTCGACACAAAATTTTACATTCGGTGGATTAAGAATTTTAAAACTTTTATACTTAGAAAACTCTATATATATTCGGTGGATTAAGAATTTAAAAAATCACTCAATAAAATACAAACTCGCCACAAAATTTTACTTTTTATATTGAGTAGGACCGGTATACAATATTGTGCGTGTGTACAGAGCCGTGTCAAAGATTTTAGAGACTTAAGGCGAAAAAAAAATCGTTTTGTATATCTTTGTAGTAAAATATGTGTTGTAATAAAAATTTAACATATTTTGTAATAAACTAGATATAATAAATACTATTTTTAGTCTATGAAGATAAATTTGTACGATTTTCTTAAACTATAAAATATATAAGGTTCATAATCTAAAATATACATTTTCAGAAATTTATTTCTAAACAAAGTTCCTTTGGAATGATTTTTTTCAACTATATGAGACGCTGTTTGGAAATAAATATTTAAAAGTGTCTATTTTCGGATATTTTCTCTAGATATAAATACTAAAATTTAAAATTAATTAAAATTTGTTAAAATATTAAAAATTAGTAACAATATCTTTTTAATATATGAAAATAAATTTTAAACTAAAAATCACACTAATTACATATTTTATTAACATACCAAATATTTTTTAAAACATGCAGGCCCTAAAACTTGCCTAATATTTTGGGACCTAAGGCCAATGTCTTTTTTACAGGGACGCCTCTGCGTGTGTATGCGTGTATATATGATCGATGCTCATCGCATAGAGATACTAAAAGTCAAGCCTTCATTTATATCTTTCCCTTCTGCTTCTTCTTGAATTTTCTGATGGCGGCAAAGCTGATATCCACCGGTACCCGTCACACTACTTTGCCGGTAAACTATGTCCGACCAATCTCCGACCGTCCACGTCTCTCCGAAGTTTCTGAACTCAAAGATTTCCCTCTCATCGATCTATCATCCACAGACCGATCTCGTCTCGTCCAACAAATCCACCAAGCTTGCGCCCGATTCGGCTTTTTTCAGGTACGTAATTATTCGATCGTGTATACACGTTTACACCACGTATGAGCTTTTTGCATCAATTAAAGTACATATCGAAAAGAGTATTATATAATTAGCATATTGAGCTTCTATATATATTATACGGTGACAATAAAAGTTCAAAATATCATGGATTCTTTTATCATTATTAAAAAATGTTCAGAATATCAAATAACTTTTATCTTCTTTTCTTGTTTTTTGGTTAAACGGCTAATATCAAGAATTGGTTTTTGTTTTCTTTCTGATATTTTACTATTTCTATGCTGATTATTCTATGCTGGTTATTTTCATAATGTCACTACCCTTTGGACAAAAACACAATAATACAATTACTTATTTAAACTTTATATTTTTTTATTTATTAATTTTTTTGTGTATTTGACTCATAATCTTTTTCCGTATCCCCAGCCAGCCTTTTAATCCATTTTGTTTTTAACCATTCAATGGATTTAGGTGATAAATCATGGAGTTAGTAAGCAAATAATAGATGAGATGGTGAGTGTTGCGAATGAGTTCTTTAGCATGTCTATGGAGGAAAAAATGAAGCTATACTCAGACGATCCAACGAAGACAACAAGATTATCAACGAGCTTCAATGTGAAGAAAGAAGAGGTCAACAATTGGAGAGACTATCTTAGACTCCATTGTTATCCTATCCACAAGTATGTCCATGAGTGGCCTTCAAATCCTCCTTCTTTCAAGTAAGCACTCTGCTTCTAGCTCTTATCCTTTTTCCTTTTCTTAAAGATTACTTCTAATTTTACTTTGCATTTTTCTCAACTATTTTCTAGTAACTATTTTATTGATTTTTTATATTTATCTATAGATTAAAAAATATTTGCATGTGTTAGAATAGATAATTGTTGGGCTTTCTTTATGTCTAAGTAAGCTTCCTATTAGTATGATATTGTCTACTTTGTACCAAATGGTCAAACCCTCATGTATTTATTTTTGGCTCTTTTCCAAAAGACTTCATACTAATTAGAGATTGATTTGTCTTATATATTATAAATTTATTTTCTAATTTTATGTTGTGAAACATTGGTTTATCTTCCAATAATAATCTATCAGGCTTTAAGGTATATCTCATATTTTTATTTAATTGGTAATATATGATATGTCAGAAATAACTTATGTAGCTATTTCTAGACATTTCATATATATTAATAGATTTAGTCGGTGACTTTTGGCGCTTATAATCGTATTATACCATAAAAATTTTAATGAAACGAAAGCTTGAAAGCACCTAAGCTACCTAGGTGAGGTAGATTTTAAAACATTTTTTGTGCATCATGATGTCTAAAACATACAATAAAACAAAACTAGAGCAAGGCACTCCCTTGCTCTTTAGTTGTGAAAAAAATTGATCCTTAATGGGATGCATTTTTCTCATATCATAGTGTCTATAGCTATTATATTATAACTTTTTTTCTTATATAAATTATATTATAACATTATAAAAAAACACAGCCATATGATTTAAACCCTTAAATATTGTTAAAAAGAAACAAAATAACAAAAGCATGCATTAAGTGAAATCCAAACCTGAATGTTACCGTAGAAATGATACTAACATTCACGTTTAGTCTTTCTTTTTTTCTTTAAACAAGAACATTGGTGTATTCATATGAATAAATTCAGTTCAGAATGCAAAGCAATAGAATATTTTTTATTGGAAAGAATTAGCAGGAAGCGACATTAAAATAGTAAAAACGATCAAAAAAATAATTGTAAAAAGTACAGTATAAAATGGTCCAAATTATTTTTATCAAAACAAAAAACACGGTATAAAAAAAGCTGAGTATCATATATTTTTATAATTAGTTGCACCACATATTTCCAGTGATTGTCATTTTGACACACACAACTACACAAGTTGATTCAGATTTGATGAAAAGAACATTTGATCTTCATTCTAGTCAAGTCAACCGTTTTTGTTTTTCTTGAAACCGACATTTTTTTTAATTAAAATTTGGTGGTAAAAGATAATTTAATTAGTGGTCCCATTTGGTAATGTTTTTCTGATTTGGTTCGCCATGTGATCACATGGATTGCCAAGATTTCAAACATCTTTCATGCTTATTAAATACATTAATATCCTATGCATATTTGATATTACAAATGTATTTGAGGCTGTTGGCCTTATAAATTTTTTGAAAATAAGATAAGTATTTTAGGAATCTGTCTTCACCATGTTACATGTGTTACAAAACCGTGTGAATGTCTGAATGATACAACCGATTATAAAGTTTCAACCCTGTTCGGTAAGATAAACTGGAACAGCAACATTAAATAAGTAAAAATATATAGTAATATATAAACAAATTTCCATGTGAAAAAAAAATCGATAAAGATGTGTTGAAAAGGACAAGCGGAGACTTGAAGCAAAAACCACTCGATCTAAAACGTATGATGAAAACTTCATTCCAAACAGTTATCCGACAAATCTCCATCTGAACTGTTACAAAATTAAGAGTCAACACAGACGAAACACGGAATCATAGAGCTTATATTATTATTATTAGACACCTTTTATTTTTAAGTAATTTAAGAGTCAATTTGCAGAAAAGTAATACAGTTATTTGATATGAATTTACAATTCAAAAATATAATATACCCTATATACTTTTTTAACTTTGTATTTCATATAATTTTATGAATTTTTAGCTCAAAATTAATTGGCAATAAATTGATATATATTGTTTATGTTTTATTATAAATTTTTTTGGGTCAAATTTTATCGTAATTTATAATATAGAATCCTAACACACTAAATTTAAAATAAAACAGAGAAATAGTAGTATGTAATAATACTCAATTACTAAAGAGATGGTGATTTAGTAGTAATACAAGTGAAATGATTTTTTTGTATTCTAGATTTGATTCTTCTTTGGTACAAAATATTATTGTTTTAAATCGGAATATGTAAAGTCTGATTTTGGAAACATAGAGAGATTAATGATCGAAAGTCCAAAACTCCTACAATATATATAAAAAACAATACCCAATTTCTTATATATATAATTGTTCTATTATTTTACCTTTTTATCATTTTAGTTTTATTGTACACGCTACTTTCTTATGTATTTTATTATTTATCTATATAAATATTTATTTTATCTAATAAATTTTTATTACATTGTTTAAAATAATTATTTTGATAAATTAGATATTTACAATGGAGTAATATGTTATAAATATAATATATATATATATAATCAAATTAGAAATTAAATCATTTAAAAATTACTTGTTGTCACATTATTACTATTTTTAAGAAAAAAATCAAATTTATTTCCTTGTCACTATAGTTAACTTCTAATTTCATCACTTTTAAATATGCAATTATCATTAATCGCATCCTAATAAGAGCGCAGTTTCGATATTTGCTTTCAACCGATAGAAAGATTGAACCGACTTATATTTAAAAAAAAAAAAAATATATATATATATATATATATTTTTTGGTATTTTAAGAATATGGAGCTGGTTAGATACCATTATCAATTTATCACGCGTCAGAAATACTGTATAAATATATAAGTGAAATGGTCAATCACAACTCTATAAAATATAAATATGTGTGGTTACGGCCTTACGTGGAAGAAACGTCACTGATAATCATAAACCGCGTTGACGTCAGCATTGTGATATCATATTGACATATTATTATATATCATGCCACTTTTTGTTTTGTTTGTTTTTTAAATCTGTTTTATTTTCATTTTCAATGACTCGGTCTTTTTTTTTGTTTTTAAACAGTTTTTAGTGACTTGGTGTTTGATTTATCCGATCGATCTTCTCTTTTTTTTTTTGCTACATTTTTTGTAATTTGTTTTGGTATGACCACCTGCTCACAATTCATTTTCTTTACGGGCCCAGCTGCTAACTTTTGAGAAAACAAAGTTTATCGAACCAAATATTAAATAATTGGAAATTTATTTTAGTATTGATTGTTCATACTCGAGTAAAAATATTTATAAACATAGATTTAGAAAATAAAATTTTTAAAATTCGTTCTAAACAGTTTGTCTGCTTATTATTCATTTTTGAGATATGAGAGATAGAAAACTCAGGTAAAAAATCACGTAGACGAGCAAAATCATCAATTTGATTGGAGAAAGCGGACCACTCCTCTAGAGATTGTACTATAGAGACGAGCTCTGCACTATCTGTTTCAAACACTTGACAATTATTTTTTTGCCGAAATGATAGAATCAACTGCCCATAAAAGTGCTTCTAAATTCCGTATGCAGAAATGAAAGTGTTTTCCATCTACACTTCACACCCATCAATATTACATTATTCTCTCCCTGAAAATAAAACCAACCTAGGTCAATAGTAGGATAAAATGACTTTCAAGAACCATCAATCCGACAAGGAAACGATGAAGGGGTTATCTCCATTAACTACATATTAACATCTTTCTCTGTTAGATTTTTTTGTGCCTCTTCCTAGGCTAAATATTTAGTGATAGCCTGATTTAATATATCCTGAAATATGTTTATTTGCTTTTAAATATTTTTTTATCCATAACTTTCCACAAAAACCATATTATCCAAAGGAAACAATTGGATGTGCCATGTTCCTTTAAATGATTTAGTATTCTTTCATATAGATAATCCAAATTCGTATACTCTGAGGTTGTTGGAAAATTGTTTATTGATGAAGAAACAATTGCTAGCGTCCAAGTTTGTACATCATATGAACATTAAAAAAATGTGTGATTAATAATTTCCACTTTTAATCCACATCGCTGACAAATATTATCACATTTTACTCTCCGATGATTTAATCTTGAAGTAACAGCAAGATCTCCTAAAGCTATTTGTCAAACTAAATGCTTTATTTTTGGAGGAGCTTCAATCTTCCATGCATGAGCTTTGAGAGCTATACAATTTGGACCCCAAAGAACTTCCTCTGTCATATTCTATGCCAATTCGTATCCTAACTTAACCGTATATTTTCTAGATTTTGTGTAGTGCCAAATTAGCATATCTTCTTTAAAGTGTTTACTAGTAGACATTCCTCTAATCAAATAAACATCTTCTAGATCCATATAGTATTTTAAGACCGTGAATACCACACCTTGGACACCATATTTATTAATTGATTTACCTTCATATTTGGATAATCTTTTTTTTTTCCGGCCATTTGCCGATCTAGGATTCACATCACAAATCCAAGGATCATTCCAAACTGATGCATCACGCCGAGATCCTAAACACCATCGGACACCTTTTTATATTAAATCCTTTGTTGAAAATATACTTTTCCACCCAAAAGATGGAGAGTATGGTTTTTTAGCCTATAATGGATGAAATTTCCTATAATACCTTCCCTTTAATATCTGAGTGAGCAAAGAGTTCGGGTATTAAATAAGTCGCCAATATTTTTTTTCCAACATTGAATCATTATATTTTTCTAAGCATCGGAAGCCCACTCTCTCCATTAGATTTAGATTTACACATTTTCTCCCTAGAAAACCAATGTAGACTTCGATCCTTACCATTAAAACTCCACCAATACTTCGAGACATCACTCGTTAACGTAGAGGTTAAAAATCTTACGAAAGTTTAAAGCAGAACATAACATAAGATGGTAGGGCTAAGACCACTGATTTAATCATTGTTTTCTTACCTCCCTTAGATAGAAATTTAGCTGACCATCCATTAATCTGATCATTAAGTCGTTCACTAACATGGTTAAAGATTTTACACTTCGAACCATCCAAGCTCTCTGGTATTCGTAGATAGTTATACATACCTCATTTCTTTATAATACCGATCAAGCTTTTCAAATGGCTTTTAAGTTGGTTAGGTATTTTATTACCGAACATAATAGAAGATTTGTTAAAATTGATCTCTTGTCCTGAACTTCTTCCATATCTCTCAATAACATTCAAAACAGTTTGACATTATACCGCTTCTGCTTTACAAAAGAAAAGACTATCATCCGCAAAAAGTAAATGTGAAATAGCTGAACATGACCGAGCTACTGAAAGTCCAGTAATTGTTTTTTCTGTCTTTTTAATATTTGCTATCAACACTTTTCTATATTAAATAAAAAATAGTGAAAAAACTGTTAGTAAATTATTATTTAAATCTGGAAATTCATATTATTTGAACTACAATACATCTGCATCATACGAAATAAGTAGTAAGTTATCAGTTTTTTTATTACATCTCAATGAAAATGTTTCAACAGTTAGCAATAAAGAACATACTACAAAAAAAAGGCTGATTAGCATCATTTATTTTTAATATTTGTATTACTTATAAATAATATAAAAAACTTTCGCATCACTTAAATAAATGATTCTTATTTTGATAATGCAAATAATTTACATCGTTTTGTTAACAACTGATGATATTATACATAATATTTACATCGATTGTTGTAACTGATATTAATTTGTGTTAATTACAAAAAATGATGTTATATTTTACATCACATTGTGTGAGTAATGTTAGTATTTGCAACGGTTATAATAATTGATGTTAATATTTTCATCACTTTGAAATAATTGATACTATCACTAGTGTCGATTTAATAATTGTATCATTTATAATAACTTGATTTTAGCATATTTTATTTTATTTAAAATATTTATGTCAGTTTTCATACCGATTTATTATAAAAATTGGGCTCAATAAATCAAATGGGCTTTAATAGTTTTAAGACTTTAATGAATAATTGGTAGTGAAACATGAAATATTGAAATATTTATAACTGCGATTGTCAAGAACTCCTTCTTCCATCATCCGATGTGAGATATTTAAAATTTTGTCATGTTTTCAGTTTTTCATTATTTTAAAAATGATACTACTAAAAATTAATAGATACATCAATTATCTAATTGATGTAAATTTATATTTTATATCAGTTTTTGGTAAGTGATTCAAACTAATAAAAATTAATCAGTTTAATTTAATTGATGTAAAACTAGTTAATAAAAACATCATTTAATATAATTGATGTTAAGTCATATATATTTACTTTCATTTATAAATAAGTAATTTAAAATAATATTATTTAGTTAAGTAATACAATTTAAGTGATGTACATAAGAAACAAAATACTTACATTGCAAAACATAATAAATGTCTTGTCACTGTTTTATAATTAATTATTAAATATCCACAAAATAAATAAAAAATCTCATGTTTCTTTAATTTTTTGCAATATTTTAATTTTCTATAAACTAACGGATTTATTTCATGATTTTTAAAATGGCCCTTTAAAATTATTGGTCCAATACGATGGCCTCATTAAATTGTGAGGACTGGTTCAAACATCAGAGTTTGCTTTAAAAATAAAATGAAATTATAAAATTTAGGTTCAATTGATGGAAATTTTGTTTTTGTTCAATTAACCTCGAGATTTCAGGAGCTATTTTTGTTTGCGTTTGCGTTAGTTACGAAAAACATATATTTTGTTAATTTTTTTTTTAGAATTATGAAATAAATAAAAATGTCAACATCAGACGTAATAGAACAAAATAATTTTTGTGTAGGTGTTTTGTTTAGAATTTTTTTCTTGTGCAAGTTGTTAAACGTCGTAGATACAGTTGAGAAAAGTACGAACTAAACGCAAGGCAAACTAACATTCCAGACCAAAATGGAGGGGCGGCCAAAATTTTTATTAGAATTTTTGTGTAGGTGCTTTTATCCAACATTTTTTTATAAAAGAAGTTACTTCTCATGGATTTGCATCATGGTAAAAAGTTAAATACATATTGACCATTTAAGGGAATTGAGTAGCTAAATGTTTGTATTTATTTTGCAGGGAAAGAGTGAGTAAATACATTAAAGAAGTAAGAGAATTGGGATTTAACATAGAAGAATTGATATCAGAAAGCTTAGGTTTAGAAAAAGATTACATAAAGAAAGTGCTTGGGGAGCAAGGTCAACACATGGCAGTCAACTATTATCCTCCATGTCCTGAGCCTGAGCTCACTTATGGTTTACCTGCTCACACCGACCCAAATGCTCTCACCATTCTTCTCCAAGACACTGCCGTTTGCGGTCTCCAGATTTTGATCAATGGTCAATGGTTCGCTGTTAATCCACATCCTGATGCTTTTGTCATCAACATTGGTGACCAGTTACAGGTAAATATGATTCATTCCCTTTAATATTTCCTCCACATTTCTATAAATATGATTTTGACTTGTGATATTAAAATATTTAGAGTTTGAACGAAAAGGAATTGTACCAATCGTTAGAGCATCTGTATTGCAGACCCAGAATCATGTCTTTCGATATAGGACCTGCCACTTCCCCCAATTTAAAAAAAAAAAAAAAAAAATTGTCGCAACGAATCATGTTGCAACACGTGACCATCTTTTGTGTCTCTGATGCTGATGGTCTTACGCGCAATACGGCAATAGTTGCACCACTCAATTTTCCCACTAAGTATAGAGAGATCTTTAGAAATATTATAGAGAACTAATTGTAGGGACATTTTTAAATATTATAAAAAGTTTTCGGAAAGGGTTTCTAAATTTTTAGAAAGGCGGTATCAAATCAATTGATCTTGTCCAAACTTTTCGAAATATTTCTTTAAAAGAAGTGTTTGTGGTGGTTAGCAAAAGAAGAATAAAAAGGAAAAAGTGTTTGTGGTTTTAAAAAGAATTATATTATATTATATATTATATATTCTGGTAAAACTACATATATTTATATAAAATAAAGGTAAAAAATATTTATATAAAAAAGTGTTTGTGGTATCAAAGCAATTGCATTTATCTAAAAATTTTAAAAGTATTTCTTTAAAAAGTGTTTGTGGTTTAAAAATATATATATAAATTCTGGTACTTTTAGAAATTCACTATAATTATAGAAAGTTTTAAAATTGATAAAAATATATTTTCGTATTATAAGATATCAAGTGTTTTATAATTGAAGGAATTATACATATTTTAAATATTTTGAGTTAAAGTTTGTAGTAAATTTTATCAAAAATATTAAAAGAGAAATCATGAATAAAAATACATGATTTAATGTTAGCACATCATTGTTCAAAATATTTAAAATGAAAAAATGAAAACATAATATAAACTATAAATTTATCCTCCTTACTACAATTAACATAGCGGTCAAATAATTAGAGATTTATCAAAGAATGATTAAGATACATCAAGATCTTATATAAAAGTCTTAATAAAATGTGAGTTTCAGGCATTGAGTAACGGAGTATACAAAAGTGTGTGGCATCGAGCTGTAACAAACACCGAAATGCCGAGACTATCGGTTGCGTCGTTCCTGTGCCCATCTGACTGTGCTATCATGAGCCCGGCCAAGCCCTTGTGGGAAGCTAAGGACGACGAATCAAAGCCAATCTATAGGGACTTCACTTACGCAGAGTACTACAAGAAGTTTTGGAGTAGGAATCTGGACCAAGAACATTGCCTCGAGAACTTTCGAAACCACTAAGATACTATTTTACATATATGTATGTTTATCTACGAGGGCATATATATATACAAATCTATGTAGCAGTATTGATGTTCAGTTGTATACTCCTACCTATATTTTCTTGAAAACGTGTGAAGATAATAAATTAATAATAATAATAATCATATAGTATCAGTTATGTCTCGATAAAAAAACATTAATTAATGGACATATTTTTGTGTGTGTTCAAACTTCAAGTAACTTTTTAACTTTATCAAATGTTTTAGTTCTTCGATGCCAAGATACATTAACCGACTCGGTTCCAAAAAAGCGTTATTAGAGTACTTTAAGGCCCAATCACAGTCTGAAATGGGCTTATATTATGATTGGTAGATTTTGTGAAAAGTGAAAACGAATGAGACTGAGTTAGGCATAATGGTCTGGTTCAATAAAAATGTTTTTGTTTAGTAGTCATGAACGGACGGGCACCAAGGAGTCTGTATTTAGATATAATGTCAAGGCAAACTATTTCATATGATAGAGAAACAACCTTTCTATGTTATGAGCAACTTAAATACTGAAAATAATGTAAAGGGACCAAATCGTTTATACGAAAAATAGTTTTGAAGATGATCTTTAAAGGCAGTAAGGGTTGTGGAATCACTGTCTCCAATAAAAAAAAACATCTATCTATAGATGTTGGTTTTTAATCTTGAAGCCTATCTAGCTTCTCCACTCTTAATGTTGCATGGTTTCCTTGAAGGATATGACACTATAATATTCGCTATAAATACATTATATAAATCTGAAATATGACCATAACACATGTCGTTAGCAATATGATAAGTTCAGCCCGAGGGAGCGAAAGGAGATTTATCGGCTCATGAAATGTTTGGTGTTTGAGCTAATGATGCAAGTCATATTAGTTGTCGTGAGCTTCAATACAAAGCGGTTGGGCCTTTCTGCAATGCCTACATTATCTTGTTTAGCCTATTTAGATTATTTTGGTATATTTTGAGATACTTGTGTCCAAGCAAACATTCTCATTAATTAGACATTTTTCAAAAGTGATATTAAAATGGACGTTGATTTTGGTTTATATATATATATAGATTATGTAATTGTTTAAAAGATAATTAATATGTGATATTATTTACTACATAAATTAATTGATATGCATCACTTGATCCGTGTTTACACCATTAAAACATATTTTATTGACGGTCTAATCTATTTCATATTCACTTGTACTGTTTAATATTCACTTATACTGCTTAATCCGCTTGATGTATTCTTGTTATGTTCGATTATTTGATCTGCTGGATTTACACCAGCGCATAAACTACTTTCACCATTCAGAATCTTAATATATTTTCTTCGCAATTAAGAATCGTGTTTGTTTGTTTTCTGTTTACTTTAGTTAGTTGAATGCGTCACAATTACTAAACATATTGAATGAAGAAACTTGTGCGGATAGATTCTCTCTGCCAGTGAACTGTCTTTGTTCCATCTTTCCATTCAAAGACGATGAAAGGATGCAAATTAAACATATATCTATCAATGACTTCACGACAGTGCATGTACCTAAGTAGAAAATGATCATTTATGTTCATTAATGCATCGAAAATGTAGTTACGTAGTATGAAAAAGATTGTATATACGTGAAGAGAAAGTAACAATCCCATGAATTTGTGAGTAGAACTAGCCTTGGGCTTACGGTTCGGGTTATTGGTTCGGGTAAGACTGAACCGAAGTAATCGGATACGGTTACCTATCAAAATCGAAGACTAAACCGAACAAATTGAATTAATTCTGGGATCGGTTCTCGGGTCGGTTCGGTTCGGTACATCAAAACCAATCGGTTAGTCGGTTTAGGAAACATCATATAAAAACAAAAAAAAAAACCCCAATTTCCTAAACATCATGAGATCATCTCTCGGTCCTCTCCTCTCCGTTTCTCTGATTTCATCGTCTCCTCCTTTCTTCTTCGTTCTTCCTCTCACGATTCCTTCTTCTTCTTCTCCATCTGCTTCTTCATCAGCTCCATCTCTCTATTTCTTTTTCATATGCGCTGTCTCTGTTCTTCTTCTTATTCTTCTACTCTATTTCTCTTCTTCATCTGTCTACCATGGCGACGAATATGTATTCTGAACGACATCGTAGATCCGGTTGGTGGTTAGATTGATCTTCGTTTTCATCGGTAGATCTGACGCATATCTGACTTCTTTCAGAGAGAGAAAGTCTTGTTTCTTAGTGTTTCTGATTTCAATCGGATCCTTTTGATGTTTTATAGCTTTCCGATTATATCAGTTTTTAGTTTTTCTGATTTTGGATCGGATTTCGTCTTCCACCCATTGGAATTATTCTGATACTGCGGATTAATAAACGTCTGACTTAGATTAATTCACTTCATCTAAGATCAGATTTAGTTGTTTTGTTTGTTTTTTTTCTCTTCTTTCCACAGGGACCTAATATCAAAACCGGATTCTTTCGTTTGCTTTTCAGAGTATCTCCGTGAACCAGACCGGAACGAGTTGAAGAGAGAGAGAGAGAGCTTAAGCTTCGAAACTTTCTGAGCGTAACACTTTGAATAAAGAGCGGACGGACGCCGGAAATTGTGGAAGGATCTTTGTAATGATGGAGTTCATGACGGAGATCACGGCGAAGCTGCAAATCGGAGAACCCTAGTTTTTATGGGTTTGGGCTTAATTTGATAATGGGCTTGTTATTTTAGTTAAAATTTTGTTAATTGATTTGTAAGTTTATTGAGCTTGTAATTTAATTTTGGTTAACCGAATTAACCGGAAAAAAATAAATTTTTGTTTAATTCGGAATTGAATTTTAAACATGAAACCAAACTGAAAAAACTGATTACCGAACTGAACTTTATTCGGTAGAATTTTTGATAACCGAATAACCCGAATAAACTGAAAGCCCATGGCTAAGTAGAACTAATAAACAAGTCACATCAATTGCATAAACATCATATTACTGAGGTATCACACCAAGCAAATCTAGAATAATTTCCTAAAATAAACCAAAATTCACAATCCTTAATGACCTTTTGAGTGACAAGAGAATGATAATATAATGCATCTTTTTTTTAATAATCTCATTCGACCTGTACTCTTTTTTTTTTGTTGTTGTTAAACTTCCTCTTTTATGAATTATTTGTGTCTTCTCTCATTTTTATTGCTTATTTCTTTTGTAAGATTGTTTCAATCATGTCATACCTAAATGTACTTATATGATGTATTTTTTTTAATGAGCACACAAATTATTTGAGAAATATTGGATATACACTTTTCATTGAGAACGTATTATTCAGTCAAATACTTAAAACTATGTTTTGATGTGTTCATGATAAAATGAGATTTTCACCCATTAATTAACATTCTAAGTGAAATTAGAACGGTCAACATAGTGTTGAATCTAATTTGAAGGAATACAACTTTGGTCCATTCTTCATGAATGCAACATTATTAACACTATTTTAATAAGCAAGCTTTTCATCCATGTTCAAACTTACTTTTTAGTTTTTATCCACCAAACATTATTAACTCCCTGCTTTGTCAAGAGTAGTGTAAAGTGTAAACCTTAATTTGGTACCAATAATAATACAAAATACGTTTTCAAAAAGAGGAGATTAAATTACTGCCATTTTTTTTATTATCAACTACGGATGAAAACTCTATTTATTTATGTCTCTAGATATTAATATATAGGGTTTAACCGTAGAATCTCCCGGGTTATAATTAACAAAAATAATCTTTCATGTAACATGCTCGGCCCAATAATATTTAGTACCTAAAGGAAAAACAGACAAAATTATAAAAAAATACACATTCAATCTTTGAACTCATGTTGATAATAAGATTAAGCATGAACGAACCACTGAACGATAGGCCTAATTCTGTAAAATATAATATATAATAATATGATGCTTAAAATTGGTGCTTTACCGGTTTTAGTTCAGGGCCGACCCTGCTCAGAGTCACGGGTGGATCATAATCGGTGGACTCATATTGCATGTATAATATATAGATAATGAAGTAAAGGCAAAATAACTTTCTTTTTTTAGGTTCTTCGCACAAAAGAAAGTGTTTTTTTTTCAGTTCGTCACACAAATCTTGATATCTTGTTTCTACGTCTGAATCATTTGTTTTTAAATGAAGAGTCATGTGATTAGGTCCCCTTCCCTATCATGTCAGTTGCCTTTTCCACAAAATACAAACCCCAGAATTATTTAAGAAAAAATCGATATAATAATAGTAATTCACAATAATATCCCATTTCGTAAAAAAACAAAAAGGAAATGTGTTATGTTATCTTTTATAGGGCTGGGCACAAGGCGGGTACCCGCATTTTTGGGGTACTTGATACTTGATCTGCCCCGTTCAAGTATTTACAATTTTGACTCTTGATATTTATGAGCTAATTCAATCTTCGTCTAGATTTTCAATCTTGCGGATACCTGACCAAGACTTTGCAAGTCAAGTATCTGTGAACAAGTAATGATGTTACCTTCGCCTTGTTTTTTTTTCAACATTAACTCGCTTTGCTTTAGCCAAAACAAAACAAATGAAAATCTTAAAAACTTAAACAAACGCGTGTTCATAATTACATAGTTCTTGTCTTTACTAAAACAAGTGACATGAAAAAACATAAAAGTCTTCAAAGTTCGAACACCATCACGACATCACTACATCGAGTGAAGAACCTACAAAGTTAAAATACAAAACTGAATGAATAATTCATAAGTTAAAATCAACAACACTAATCAATGATTAAAACTTAAAAGTTCAAACCTTACCAAATTCTTCCAAAGTTAAGAGTTCAAAACAGATCTGTAAACACTAAACACACATCATAACCTACAAAAGTGCAAAAAAAACAACTTGATAATTAGCACGGAATAATTGAAACTTAAGACCAAAGAAACACAATCAACGAATAATAGTCAAAAACTTACGGTCAATCTTCTTCCTCCAAAGTTAAGCTACTTCTTTCACCAATTTCTCATATTCATTTGAATTTGCAAACTCTATCAAAAGAAAACAATTAATAGTCAACAGTGATGGATCGGAAAACAAGTATTGATAAAAGAAAACATACCTTCTTCTATCATTTCAAGTTGTTGAAACTCATCTTCCAAAGCTCGGTGGTTCATAATCACTCCGGATCCAATCTTGAGTACAAAGTAAAGCTTCAACGGTTCTTGGAGTGAGAGAACTACCTGAGGATCAATAACACGGCTACTGTGGAAAAGGCTGATTCAAAAGCAGATGAGACTGGTATAGCCAATAGATCTTTTGCCATTTGAGAAAGAATTCTATACCTTGATCCAACCTTCTTCCACCAAAGCGGAATATTAAACTGTGGATCCGACCTAGGGACACATCCTCACCTAAGTAGCTTTCTAACTCAGATTGATAACTTGTGTTTTTTCGCTTACTTCATGTTGCTCAATCAATGAATCCAAGTCATAAATCTGAGTGACTCTCCAACCTCTTGAGAAGAAGTGGTTGTTCCTTCACCTCACTTGGTGTTTGATTTGAAGAACTATCAAACTTGTTTTCATAGTACTTAAATAATTGTTTTACAACATTTTCAACTTTCCTAATCAAAGCTTCACTATGCTATCGAATCAGAACCATAGTTTTCTCGGATTAACCAACTCACATACTTCAGTTTATACCGAGGATCAATAACACAAGCAACAAAAATCACTAAGTTCATGCTATTCAAATCTCCCCAATATTTATCAAACTTAGCTTTCATCTTAACCATTGCTTTTTGATTCACATCGAGTCTTATTCAAACTCATCTTCCTAATCATTAAACCAACTCCAAAAATCTCCTTCAAATAAGAATTTCGATATACACCGGTTGATGAAACTTTCAAGGTAGCATCATAGAAGAACTTCAAAATCGGCAAATAAGCCTTTCATACTCCCCGTCAGATTCAAGAGGTGAACCATCTGATTTACCAAGCTCTAATAAGTACCTATCATCCTCTAACGCAAGCATATCAAAAGCTCTCTTACGTTTTGCTTCTAACATCGGTATGTAGAATTCCATCTAGTTTCAACATCAAGACATAGACCAACAGTAACACCAATCTTTGGGTGACTAAGACACTCTTTAAACTTGTTTAACCTGGCAGAGAGGACCTAACATACCTAACAGACACATCGAATTCGCTAATAGAAGATTTGTTTTCTTCCAATCCATCTTTGACAACTAAATTCAAGATATGAGCACCACATCTCATGTGAAGAAATTGACCATCAAGTACATTAGTTCCCCAAGACTGAAATCTTCTTCTTAAGAACCTTATACCAACATCATTTGCACTTGCATTATCCAATGTAACTGTAAAAACTCTGCTAATACCCCAAGCTACCAAACACCTCTCTAGAATTTTCCCTATAACTTCCCCTTTGTGACTTAGAATTTGACAAAAGTTGATAATTTTTTATGTAAATTCCAATTTTCATCAATGTAATGTCTTGTTAAGCACATATAATTGATATTCGAACAGATGTCCAAGTATCGGTTATAAGAGAAACACCTCCTTTGTGTTTCTCAAATAACAGTTTTAACTTTTTCTTTTCTTCAAGAAACAAACTGATGCAATCTCTAGTGACGATCCTACGGGAAGGGATAGAAAACCTAGGTTGAAGAGTATATACAAATTCTCTAAAACCTTCCTTTTCCACAATACTAAAAAGGCAATTCATCCTTTATAATAAACCTAACTAGAGATTTTCGAATCAGCATTGTCAAATTCTAAGTAGGATGGAATAACTTCAGTATTCTTGTTTTTTTTATTCGATGCGATGTAGATTGCTTATATCTTTTACCCTTACTCAGAATCTTCTGCAATTTCGGGATGAAGTTTTTTACATCTCTTCATATGATTAAGCATACTAGTAGTGTTGACACCTGTGCTGATTTATATTTAATTAAATTACCACAATGATTACACTTTGCCTTATCCTGAAAACTCGATTTTTTAAAATTATCCCATGCTTGAGATCTTGGTCTAGTAGTTACCTTGGATTCAACAGATTACGTGGTTGGAGCTTCAGTTTTTGTTTCACCGAACGTGTTGCATGTCTTTGAAGGGCCATCATTGTTGCATTTGATTTTGTATTCGTGACTCCATCTACGAAATAAGACAACTTGTTAATAAGATACAAGAATGACACCAATCAGATACAATGCAATTATATATATATATATATGTCTCGGTAAACAACACATTTAGTGTGCACCACTTATTAGCGAAGATGAATTTAGTTAATACTTAAAATAATATACCTATGTTCTGTTTTACACTTTTCTGTCATACCAAAATAAAAAGAAAAGTTCGAGGTTTCCCAAATCAATTGCCAAAAGTTACAACAGATTAAGGTTATTAGCGAAGAGGGCGTTTAAAGTTTTTATATAATATACATGTCATCTTGAGTCTTGACATTATTTTTTATATAAACTAAGTGATATATCATCGTTTGCAAAGAGTCCTGGTTTTGTTAAACTCTTATGTTTTTGTTTTTAAGATACCAAAGTTATGATGCATGCATTTGAAATGAGAGAAAATAAATTTGATGAACCCATATGATTTTACTTTGCGTCTAAAAATGTAAAGGAAAAGAGCGTATGAGATGGGTCATCTACACGATGTCTTTGTTGATATGAAAAAACTCGTCAAGCACTTTCTCGTGTTCGCCATGATGTTCAACAAAATTAGAAACATTGTATCGGAGGAAGGAACTATAATGTATGCTTTCTCGAATCAAAAACTTGAAAACACCTAGATTTTTTTCCATGATTCACAACTTAGAAGAACCCAAATTTCAAAAATCCATATAACTAGACTAGATTTACTAAACCCAATAAAATTAAAGCTCGTAATTCATTCCGGACACATGACAAGTTTCAAAAATCAATGATGTAAATAGGAAATTACCAAAGGAGAGAGAAGAAAGCGTATGATGGGGTCGGAAGAAGATGTTAAGGAGAGGAGGAGAAAAAACAGATGAGCCACGTTTAGAAGCTTTAGCGATAACGATCGAAGAAGACACAGAGAAGAAGAACAAGAGATCGGAGAAGAAGAACAAAAGATCGGAGAAGAAGAAGGTGAAAGACGATGAAGAGCTTTTAGATCTAGGTTTTCGGAGAAGGTGAGACAACGACACTTAGGCGATGTCTGATGATTAATGTGGCTTAGGTTTAGGTAAATTTGGCCTATAATTAATAAATGGTAAGTGGCCCAAGAACTTTTAATCTTTTATGTATGTAGCAAGTAAAGAACTAGCATTCTAGCAAGGCGGGTATTAAAAACGGATAGTAAAGGCGGTGGCGGGTAGTAAAGGCGGGTAACAAGGCAAGTAGGAGAAATTTTTTTTCGACTTTACTTACTACTGCAAGTAATTCAAAACCGTGCCTTACTACTTGGCTTAAGACGAATTATCCATCCTGTGCAGGCGGGTCGGCGGTCGAGGCGGGTCAGCCGTGCCCAGCCCTAATCTTTTAACGTCCTTTTTACTAATCAACAAGATCCAAGATACTTAATTAGTATTTTATTTTTAATTTGGTCGTAATTAGTTAATCTCTCAATAGTCAATATCATGATGATGAGTTTGCGTGACGACTTTCATCGAACATCGTACACACTTTTAATTTTTTTTTAAGTACGATGCTGAATAAATAATAGTATCAGTTATCTTTTAATAAACGGAATTACTGAAAAATGTAAAAAATTACAAAAAAAATAAAAAAAAATGAAAATTTATTATTATTTTTCTGTTAAAGCAAAATGAAATTTATCATGTTTAATTATATACGCCTTTTGAAGATGTCTTCATACTTATCCACAATGTTCTTTCGTTATCTATCATCAATGATACATGAATCTTTGAACTCTCTGATAATATTATATTTTTTACGTTATAAATAAATTTATAAGCTTTCCTATTTCAATTTTCAAAATGATTACAGTAGGAATTACTAAATCAGCTCGAAAATAAATAGAAAGTTCCAATACATGCATTATTCGAAATTACAGTCAAGACGAAGAAAATTCGAAAAATCTCTTCCTCTACACCAAAAAAAAAAAAAAAAAAAAAATCAGAAATTCAAGAGAAAAGCGGCGTAATTTGGAGCACGTGATGATGATGAGTTATCGTTACGAGGCAAGGGAGAATCAGCTCGGCCGCTAGTAGGTGGTCGGACGGTACGGCGGCGACTGGTCGGTGGTGGAGGGAGAAGTGTAGCAGTGATGCGAGTAAGCGCCGCCGTGTATTCTTCAAGCAACTCAGCTGCGATGGCTACTGTTATCATGATGATTTCAAGATTGCTCTGATAATGATTTGCTTAAAAAAAATCTCTTAACTAAACCTTTTTGTTATTTGCTTACAAGACAGGACAATGTGGTTACCTTTTAGTAGACGGGGCTATATTTATAGAGGAGTCTTGGCTTTGAAGCTAGTGGCCATAAATTCTGGTAGGTTCTGGTCATAAATTATTGTAGCCGTCAGATCTACCGACTTTATTGAATTGATTTTCGTTCCACTTATTTTTTTGCACTCTTTTGGGAGTTTGGAATCTTTTAGCTAGAAAAATATCATCATACAAAGTTTTTTTTTTTTTTTCATTTTCAGTAAAGTATTTTGTATGGGTTATATAATAGGGGAAACCATCAAAATTTAGAACGTACGTTGATGATTGTGATTATCAAATAATTACAGGAATCTAGCTAGCTAACGTAACGTTGGTGGGTTTTCTAAAACTGAAAATACAAAGAAAAGCATTTTTTAATTTCCTTTCTAGTCAGCAGACTTTACAAAGAGTTGCATTAAATTAAAAAGTAAAATTTCTATCTACTAAAGTTTTAATTGTAAGAATCGTTTAGTTAATTGTATTTAATACGTAAAACTAAACTAAAGAAATGGGTTTACCAAGATAAAAATAAAGAAATGGTTGAATAACATTTAAAAAAAAATTCAGATAGTAATAAGTTCTAGTTTTAATTGAAAAATATGATTTTATTAAAACTATGATAGTGTTCATTAAATAGGTGACAAATATGGTAGCATGGGCTAGATTGCTCGAAGTACGAAAGGTGGTTTTATTAGAGATGGAATGGGCAAGACGCAAATGAGATTTTAACTCCACTATAGTGTCTGAATGCGACACGTTGATTTGAGCAATGCCATCAATGTGGATAAATGGCAATGTTACATCACGACGATCAAAAACATGGGAGCAAAGACTAAGGAATATGTTAGTTTACATTTCAACGATAGTTTAATTGTGTTTGATACTAGAATCTATAAAAAAGGAAAAATGAGAAATTATATTTTAGAAAAATAAAACTTTGTTAAGAAGTATTATTACCAAGTGGGTTTGGGCTAGTAAAATAGTTGAAAAGAGTCCTTTAAAAGCTGTTCGAGGGACCACGTTCTCTTTCAATGCAGTTTCAAGCAATGACATATGTGACTTATTCTTCTCATGATCTCAAGTCAAGTCTCTCTTTTTTTCCGTGTACAATCAGTGTTTGCATCTCAAAATAAGGATGTAAAGCTCATAACATAACTCTCGTCCTTATTCAAGCTCTAATACTTTTTTAGAAGAAAAAAGGGCTTTAAAGTCCGGTAAACTATTTGCTGTAAAAATCGGGTAGATCATCTATACATCAAATCGAAGATATTAATATTCTTCATGTGCCGTTATGACGTGACTGTGGATTATTAGAGAGATGATTGAAATAAGCTAATCTCAAATATAGAATAACCATTAGCGAAAATATGTGGTGTATTCTTCCACAATTAATCAGCAAACTCAGGTGATGAAATTTTCACAGGTAAGCAATTAATTGAATGATCTATTCAAAATAAATATTTGCTACTAAATTAATTAGTCCAACGACTTGTGTGATTGTAGACCCTAGGAAAATCAAAGACATCCTGCATGATATACAAGTATTCTATAACTTAATGCTCATAATATTATTTGCTTAAAGGGAAAATAACATGTTCTTTGTTTAATTATTTTTTAATCTTTTTTGGTAAAAGCAAAACTTGTGTACCTTTCATGTTCAAACTCTTGACTAAAATAAATTAATAATAATAAAATGACGGAGTGGAAAAGAGTCAAGTATGAAGTTCGAGTCGTTGCCGTCAATTGAGACGTAACGAGTTTTTGTCAAATTTGGCAAAATATAAAGACTCAATGTTTACCTCTAATTGTTGGCGAAGAAGCCTATTGGCAGAAGCATCATCTATATATATAAATTAGCTATATAGATAATTCACTCAAATACGATAAGTTCAACCGGTCAAAAAAAGAAGAAGCTGATAGAGAGCTATAAAAACCGAGTTCAAATTTTAAAAACTAGCTATACTTGAGAAAATATGATTTATGTTCGTGAAGATTATCTAAACGGCTCGTTAAGAATTGATATCAACAGATTATTTTGAAAATTTTAATGTTGGCTTTAGATTATTATTATCATTATTGTTTCAATGATGGGATTCCTAGTAGTTGGGAGACCGACGAACGTAATATTTGTGCTCAAATTGTTTTTTCTTGGACATATTTGGTATTGTTATGTATATATATATATATTTTTAATATTGGTTGTGTTGGTAGGATACTAGATAGATAAGAGCGTTTGGCTTTATGGAAAATCGTCTTATTCCATTACGCAATAATCCGGCAGCTTCAAATTATAGCCTTATAAAATTTTGGATTTGTTAGAGAGCCAAAATTTTGGCCAAAATTGCCAAAAATATATGATATAATAGTATGATTGAAAAAATAAAATAATATTTGCTTAAAATATATACAAATTTTGTTTTTGAACACAAACAAATTATACAGTAAATAAACTAACTTGCATAAAAGGTGCAATCCAACGCTTCTGAATAAAAGGTAGTAGAATTTAGCGATAAGTGAATAATCTCTAATATTTTTAGTTCTCTCAAGTAATTATAAATAGAAATTTGGCCAATTATATAGATTATACAGCTTAAATCTATGGTATTTGTTGATAAAAATATAAATATACATACCGCTTGTAGTTTTTTTCTGGGCCAGATAGTGTATTAGGTTAGTTAATAGAATAGAACTATATATTATAAGCACAAACATAATGTTTAAATATGTTTTAGAAGTTATGTTCAATTGTTAATAACAAGAATACATGGAAGGTTTGGGAGTTATCAGACACAGCTGTAACACATTTAATATGTTCCTAAAATTAATCACAAGCATAATATACATCTCCCATTTCTCTCTTTTTCAGCCCCAACTGAAAAAACCACCTCTTAAATTCATGGGAGAAGCAGGTAAGTAGCAAATTTTATTGTCGTAATAAATATGTATATATATATAATTTCCCCACTTGTCTAACTTATTTTTTTTGTTTGCCATATATATACTTATCTTGCAACACTTGAATATCCGCAAATTCGCAAGAAGAAAACCTGTATTGAGGAAAACCAAACCCAACCGCCGATGAATCAAGAGCAAATTTGAGCTTCTATGCAAGAAAGGAATTAATCAAATTCATCATTTGTCCATGATAGGAACACAAAAGATGCATCTATCCTCCTTATGGAAGTTGCAATATAAAGTGAGTAATGCAATACTACCTCACCAATCTCCAATCAGTTGTGCCTCTTTGGAGACAATTTGTATGGATTTTACAACTATTGCCCATTTAACCAAGGGATTGGCTAACTTTCAAAACAGATCTTTTATGAATTTTTTCCTTATATATACTAGCTTTTTCATCTTTTACTATTTATTTTATTCCAGGTTGTAATTACTAGAGAGACTCACAACCAAACACAAACCAATATTGACAAGCGTCACATTAGTCCACATGTTTAAGGTTTATCACAAGTAATTTCATATAAATATGCATATGTAGATATTTAATTTAATCTAGAGAGTTGTCATTTTGAGCAACTCTCCTCTTTCTCCTAATATGTAATCAAATCTTAAGTTATTGTGTTCTTGTGGCAATCTAAACATCATCTTCATTACTTGTACTTGCACAAAAATTATCTATTTTAATAAAGCTTGAACTTTCCTTGTTTATAAATTCTCTTCGATAATAATGTGTGTTCATTTTGCATGAGTTGCAAGGACAAGCTTTAACTCTCTCGTGGGCTTGTGATCCACGGCCCAGCTCATCGAAGTATCACCTCACACGATACGCTAACTTCTGCTTAACAAGCCAAATCAAGTGTACCTAAACCGTTTCCCAAAGCAAGAATCAATTTCACAATTTGTTCTAAAATATATATGTATACTAATTAGAACTAATCCATTTTTATGGATTTGTTTTTGATTTTTTTTCATCTATGATATAACGCGTAGAAACTCCCACATTCGAGATTATATGGATAAAACTTTCAACATTTTTTATATATTGAAACAATACCATAATTTTTTTGTATTTTGTGAGGTTTAATCCTGAATTCCAGTTAAAGAACGAAACTACTTTATATAAATACACTCACGAATACTTAAGATTAATATGTCGAATTGAGCAATTAAACATAAACAAACAGAAAATTACAAGTACGGGATTTAAACTGACTCGTTATACTTATAAAGCAAGAAGAGTAAGATACAAGGTAGTGCAAAAACGATATATCCTCATGTTTGTTACAACTTATTAGAACTAGTAACAAGAGTCTTCAACCTTTTTAGCACATTATCACAAGGCACTTCCTTTAATTATTTTATTTATCTTTTTCTTAATAGAAAAAAAAAATTTCAAAAAAATTGAGAGGTTGAGAAGAAATAGACAAGGTAGGCTGGAAAAAAAGCTGCCACGTCCTAAAAATGGAGATTGACGTAGCAAACGAAAAAAAGAAAGCAAAACATGTGCAAACCCACGTAGATCTCCCATTCCCACTAGAATCTCTTGTCTCTTTAAATCTTACTTTCATTATGAAAAATTCTCTCAAGAATATACAAAACAAATCGTATCACATTCATATTCCTCCATGAATTCGATTAGATTCCGTATCGATCGTTGTTACATTTGCGATTACGTATATATATATATATATATATATATATACCAAAGCGTAACGTATCCATCGATAAATAAAGATACCAAACACAAATTTAGCTTTACTAGTTTACACGGTTTCTTTTCTTCGCATCGTCACCTGTTTTGAGTATTTTCGTTTTCTTTTTCTTACGTAAACAATTCCCCTAATTAATTATATATTTTCCCATGACAATACGTAATCAAATTAAGAAATGCAACAAGCGTTTGGATTCTCGTCGCTAAAAAGCTGCGGCGGAGGAACCCTTTCGATGACGTATAAAGGCTGATAATAGTACATCATCCTCTTCATCCCTTCCTCTTCTGCCGCCGCCACCATCTCATCGTCTCTTTTCTCCTCCGCCTCTTCTCCGTCACCTTCCTCTCCCTCTCCCTCCTTCTTCTTTTCCTCTCCGGTTTCCGGCGGTTTCTCTTCGCCTTCACCGCTCTCCTCCTTCTTCTCTTCCTCTACGGCAGGTTTTTCAGGTTCCGGGTCAGGTTGGGGTACGATTCGGGCCTGTTTTTTAGTCCGACGGTAGACGTAATCCACAAGCTTCTCAGCATCCATTGTTCCGGTTACTATTACTTTTCCGGTGGTGTGCTCCGTCACAGTTGTTTGGACCCCTAACCAAACAATATTAGTTAGTCCAAATAAAGCTACTGTATGTATTTCTTTCTTTTTTTGGTCTATCGACAACAAAAGAATAATATGCATTCTTAAAAGTATTATAAATTTTACATTTAAAAGGAGTATTGTTTTTTTTTCTTTTAAGGAATATTTTTGTTTTGACTGGATCCAAAAATGAATATGTACCTCTCATTTTGAGAATCTTTTTCTTGAGCTGGTCAGCACAAGCTTGGCAGTGCATGTTGACGTTGAGCTCGACGGTGGTGAGTCCACCGGAGATCTGTGAGGTTATGATTGACGGCAGAGGCTCTCCTTCGGTCGCCGGAATTGGCGAGAGGACTTTGGCCATTCTTTTAGTCTTCTTCTTGATTTTGTTGCACACTGCTTGCGGATCCAACACTCCCTTTATCGTCACTTGGTTCTCATTCATATCCATCACCACTTCTTCTACACCTACACATTTTTTTCATAATACTATAAAAATTAAGTAATTATTTATTTCACTTATATATAGATCTCTTTATACAATAATATTTAGGTAGTTGGGATTTTGAGAATGAAGCTCTTAATTTGTATTATTTAAAATATACTTTCATTTTTTAATAATTATAACGAACAATCATTTGTAGCTAGCCGAATCTAGTTCCTCTCTCTATTTCTATATTTGTTTACCTCTAATTTTTAAAATAGATTTTTCAATCTTCTTAGCGCATCCTACACAATGCAAGTCAACGTAGAGTATGAAGGGAGGAGGCGGTGGTGGCGGCTCCTCCACCGCTGGTTTCTCCTCTTCAGCCGCCACTTTATTTTCCTCCACGACATCTTTCTTCTTCTCCTCCTCCGCAGTGGCGGCCTCTGGTGGAGAGACTGCCTCCTTTGCCTCCTAATCATGAAAATCAATTAATGATATGAATACATTTTTTTTTTGTTGCAAAGTAAAATATTGAAGGAACTTTGAATCTTACTGGTTTTACTTCTTCGCCCATTTTTTTTAGTCTATGTGGTTGGTTACACGACGATTATAAATGAAACGAAGGAGAGAGCTATGTTATATATAGAGGAAGAGTAGGGAGAGCGAGTATTTATATATATGAAACGCTAATATATATGAAAAATATGAAGGAAGAATGGAATTATTGATGAATAATTAAAGCTATAGTATAAGGTGGGAGCTAACAGAACATAAAGCATAAGAGGTTGATTCCACAGCACATGGCAGAAACTAATCATCCAAAATATATTGACACACTCCTTCACCTTTGTACCTTATATATAAATTTATTTTTCACCTTGAATTATCTTTTATTATTTTACAAAAAAAAAAAATTCGGTTATTTTCTTGCAATTTACCCTTTTTAAGAGGGCCGGGAACACGATGTTCCGAGGTTGGTAGGTTTTATAAACATAGAACGTGGGTGTCCTTGATAATTTACCCGTGAAATATATATATATATATATAATTAAGATTTTGTAATGTCATCGTATTAACTATTGAATGATGGCCATGTTTGTTTCTAGCTAGGTTTGGATGGAAAGTAAGTTAGGATGAGTTCAACAATAAAATTTAGTATCTAGATGTTCTTTCTTTTGTAAAGTCTGTTTTCAGTTAGGTTTTGAAATAAAATTTACTCTTTTGTATGTCGTATACATATCAACGCAAAAATAAAGATTTTGCAATTTAGCGAAAATTTTCATTTATATTATAAAGTATATTATTAAAAGATCTTTGAACTTTTAATTGCTTCAATATCTACAAGTTTTTGCAGAAAAATATAGATTTATAATTTTATATACCTCAAGTTCTCAACATCCGAATTCTTTAAGTTTGATATGACATCATCGAGATGCATGTATAATAAACGAACGAACCACATATATATTATATTCCAACACAACAATTGATTCTTTGGTCCTTCCACTTTTTCCCATGATATGGAATTGAATTGATACCAGGACTGATTGATACTGAAACTAAATAAAAAAAAATAATGCTGAAACTTAATTCTTCTAGTATGTTTTTTTTTCATGGGAGAAAGTTATATTCTTGATAACGAGGAAAACTTATATAAAATAAAAGGAATGAGATCATGAGATACTAATTTTCGGCATCGAAAAGGACAATACTTCGATCAGACTCACCGACTTTCTTGATTACATTTATAAATTGTTCCTCTTTTCATTTTCTATAGTAAATTTCGTCCAGATATATCTGTTCTAAAGTCTAATCTAAGTTATAACCCAACGTTAGTTCGAGAAAAAGATTATTAGATGACGTTGTCATCTAAATTTTATTTATTTAGAAAATACTTATTAGCTTTGACAAAAAAAAATACTTATTAGTTACATTACAAAGTTTAAAACTTACTCATTATTATAAACATGTTAACGTAAATGCAAACACACATTACTAATAATAATATGTTTCTATAAGCTTCATGTGCTATTTTTAACGTGTAATGTAACCGCATAAATAATAAGATTAGTTCGGAAATTGTTATTTTCTCCTTCGTCCAATTTTTTTTCGAATGGTTCAAAGTGGTTAGAAAGGACAAATCACACTATAGTTTGTATTCATTGTATGAAACTATTAAATTAATTTATCTTCGTTCGTTAAAGCGGATTTGTTGATTTGATTTATTTCCTTTTAGAAGAAGCATCAAAATCCTTTACCCACAATTTTCGGTTAATTGTATCCTCAATCTTAAGAACAGTCTAATCAGTAGAAAAGTCATAACAAAATTTGTTCCATATTTCACTAAAATGGAAAAAATAGCATTTAAATTTTTTTTTAAAGCAATTTATGGGGATGGATGCAACGTGGGGGTGCCCAATCAAAATGAAAACTATATATTAAAAATATTTGTGGAATTTGTGTAAGAACCATTGGCATGGTGGAAAAGTAGAAATCACGTGGGATGCTTAGATTAAATGTGGACAAATCGGAGAATGATTTATTCTTGTTTGGCAGTTAAGACAACTCTTGTAGACCAATAGGAGTTTGTAACTCGATTATCTGACTAATGTTAATTTACGTGATTATATGAAGTTTGTTTTGTTTATAATAAAAGTTTATGTCATTATGTGAAGTTAATGAATAAATTATGGGCTATTTATCGACAGCACACGTAGATCACATCCTTCTGGTTAATATCACTCTCAATGTGTGTTCTAATCAGTTGTACTTGTGTCCTACATTTGATATATTGCAACTCTAACATAGTGACATGCATATAGACACACTTATATACAGTGGCGGACCCAAAAAAATTTTTTACCGGGGTCAAAAACAAAATGGATTTTGGGTCTTGTAATTGCTGAAATTTTTTTAAAAGTAAGTTAATGGGTTCAAAAAGTAAATGGACTAAAAAAATCTAAAGTTTCATGGATTCAAAGTTGATTTTAAACCCAAAAAAAAATTTATATACACATAATTTTTTTTTTTTTTGTAGGGTCAGCTGACCCCACTAACTATCACATGGGTCAGCCCGTGCTTATATATAATACACAGATATTAGAGTTATATATAACCATCGGAGGCCCTGAGGGCAAGCCACACATAATGAGTTCGAGTCTCTTACCTTACATTTAAATTTTTTTTTTAAATTAAATTATAGATCCAAATTTTATTTTAGTTTGTAGCCCATATGTTCTTAGGGTCGAACATGTATATAACATAAGATAAGCCGTACAGTTTAATGAACATAGTTAGAAATACAAATTTTAACCCCACGAAAATACATAGTTAGAAATTTAAGTGATCCTTTAGAGGCGTTTGCGGCTAACCATAAAGTTACATATACGAAAATGGGTAGATGACAATACATGTGAAGAGAATTCACTCGAGATTCTTAATGTCTGTAGTTGAGAGGTTTATAATCCATGTTTGGTACTAAATAATTTTTAGTTGTTTTTGTTAGGCATAACTAAACTATGTTTTTTTAAATTAGCCGTAAACAAACATTTTAAAATGCAGTTAAAGTCCACAATCTAATATATATTACTTTAACAAGAACCCGGCCGATCATACAGATATACATAAATTCACAAATAGTTTTAATTTAATTGTATAATAATATATTTTTATTTTTGAAATTCAGCAGTTTCTAAAATATAGTGATGCATGAAAATTTTTAAGATAATTAACTTGACTATTTATGTCACTCGAATATATATATATATATATATATATATATATATATATATATATCTTGTTTGTAATTCATCTCAAAATAGCTCTGTTATATCTTTAGTATATTTGAGTTCGAAACACTTAAGGGTGAATGCTCTATTGATATAACCCTTACCAAAATATATATAGATAATTATTTATTTAATAATTATATATTATCAATCTTTTTTGTAATTCATCTCAAAATAGCTCAGTGAAAAATTTAGTATATTTGAGTTCGAAACACTTAAGGGTCATATATTATAGTTCATAGTTATATGTAATGTATATATATTATCAATTAACTATATATCAAATATGACGAATCCTAATCCAGAACTTGCTACTCGACTTTAAATTGGACATACATATCAAATCTTTTAATTTATTACATCTAAAAGTTTTGAATATACATCTAGATAATTATATTTTAGGTAAGGAGACCTACATTCAGGTTTTCTAATTCATATTTCTGTTTCTAAATTACTTAAAATCTAATTAAAGTATACGATTTTGCTTTGTCTATTAATTGTTTTTTGAAAATTTTTGAATATATAGAGTTGACGATTTAAATAGCTTTTAGAGTTAAAATTTCAATATATGTAAACTATTTTGGTTAGAGATTTTAAAGATGCCATCGCTGATAAAGAATCCTAACCATATTATCTTTAGTTTTTATGGATTCTAATGATATTGAGTTGAAAGTAAAAAATAATTTAAAGTCTAAACTTGTTGTCAAAAAACGATAATTTTGAAAAAGGAGTGAAGTCGTAACAAGGTAGCCGTACTGACGGTGCGGCTGATAAATTATCGTTTTTCTTCTATAAAATTGATACGTGATTTGGAAGATAATGATAATTGTAATCTTATTTTTCTAATGGCCTCTTTAAAGGAGAAAAATCGGGGACCTATGTATAATTAATGAACATCTCAACTTTTTATGTTCTTTCTCGATTTTGTTATAGATAATTATTGCGAGTGAATAAAAATGTTTGTAATTTTTAGGTTTTAATTTGAAATTTCAACTTATCAAAAAAAAATGAAATTTCAATAATTAAAAAGAAAAGTTCGGATGCATGTTTACATGTGCCAAAACATCTGGAGCTGACTCAGCTTTTTTTTTTTGGTCGTCACGCTGACTCAGCTTATACAACATGCTGGCATATATTTTGTGCGTGACTATGTAAGTATGTATGCATCTTTTATCCAAATAGATAAGTAAGTTTGAATTAACAAAAGTACGTTTATTTCCATATTTGTTGGTTATAAATTTTTAGAATAAGATATTTTTAGTATATAGGTGTATATTTAAGTATTTATTTTCATGATAATCTAAGTAAATCCGACTACATTTCCAAAAATATGCAAGTTATGGAAAACCTACAGTGTTAAACATCCGGACCAGAGGGATCGAACCCAACGCCATGCACCTTGTATTTGGTGTATGCTCTATTACTTCTGTATTCATTTTAAAAATAAAGTATTTTTTGTAGTCAAATTAATTAACAATAGCAATAAATGGATAACCAGTTTGATTTACTTGTATTTACCTTGTGTATATCTATATCATTAATTTCTACTTTTTATATTATGCGCAAAATAAAAAAGTCTCTCAAAAATTTGGTAAGTTTGCTGAGATTATCACTGAATTTTTGGTAAACTTTTTCTTCAAAACTGTGAATTTGGACATAACTTTTTGACCTATAAATGAACTTTCAAGTCAGAATAGTTGAGATAGTTGGGATCCCATCATTTTCACATTTTGAGTCTAAACTAATTTTACTTTTGAAGATATATTTTTGGGTTTCAACTTTTTGTTTTAGTCGAATGGACCTGCGAAAAACTTATTGTTGAATGGTTAATTTGTTTATCTCAAAATTCAGTAGATGTAATCACGAACCAAAAATCTAGGCAAAAATTTCTGGTTTTTTTCATTGGTTTTTATATTCATACTAGTATTTGTTGGTATATACAAATATAAATGATGATTTATGAAATATTATGCAGATCGTTCTGGAAGAAAATGAAGTTCATTTTATACCAATCGGCAACATGATTTTTATCTGATTCAAAAGGATATCCAAAAAGCCCCCCCCCCCCCCAAAAAAAAACCCATATTGACTAATGCTAATAACTCTATGCTACAACCGAATCAGTTTTTATGCTTAGATAAATAAACTTTTGTTTTCTACTTTTCTAGCATTGAGTCTTTATTTGTTTTCTACTTTTCGAGCATCGAGTCATTGCCATGTAATGTTTTCTAGCATCAAGTCATTCATATCCACAATTGTATATTACGCTTTAAAAGTGTGGGTCGCCTTTCTTGGTCATTATAATCGGAATATAAGATTGATTAAATAATATGAAACACAAATTCTAAAAGTAGTTGAGATAAAGTTAGTTGGTGTTCGGTGCATCGCATGTGGAGACATGAGTCCAACTGCAATGGCGTTAAGATTCGTTCGAATGCAAATATTCTACGCATTTACGATGTTTAATATATTTTTGGGTTTTAATCTGAAGTATATATATGATATTGATTACCACAACAACACTAAATATAAACTATCATATTACAAAAATCTAAGGAATTGTATTTAATCTAAAAAAACTATCTAACGCAGGTATTTACATTACATATGTATTTATTAATTACACTAAACTATTCGACCCATTGACTAATAATGGATCTAAAAACCGCTTTTTTGTTAAACGAAAACTTGTAAGGATCTATCATTAGAAAAATATATATGATTACAACCTCATTATTACTAAAAGAAAATACCAATTTATCTAGGTTACGAATGGTTACCGATGATTAGATAATTTGTTATTAATTATCCCTAGTCTTACGTTAGCAATTGGCTACTACTTTTTGTTTTTCGTCATTTGGTGAGTGGCGTGACACTATTTTTCGTGGCTAAAAACCTTAGATCATCCACGAAAATTGAAGTGACCAATTAGCTACAAAAAAAAAACATAGGAAATTAGTGACTAAATTTTGGTAAAGTCAACCACTTAAAGATCGTAGTAAAGTAATGGTGGTTTAGTGGCTACGAATTCTGAAAAAAAAAATGTCACCCGAGAGAACCGAGACCACAAAATGTCAAGAACGATTCACATTCAAATCTCAAGACGTATGTGAACGAACAGGAATACAAATTCTAAACATATACCATCTGTGAATTATGAACCGTACATATTGATAACTATACTACACTTCTAAACCGGCCTTAGTTAAGCTTAAACCAACAACAACAACAACAACAACAACAAATGCACAACCAAGGCCCCTATTACTACTATATTACACACAAATCCGCGCTCTCAACCCCTAAAACCAACTTCTTTATTCTCATCATACGAATGGTTGAACACACATTGGATTTTAGAGGATTTATGCGATTATACTACAAACCGACATCACAAACAAAACCGCTACCACGCCTGCTCTAACAAGCCCTTTGGATGAACATCCTATAGCTGCAATCTTCTTGAATATGAAACTGGCTCTGCTCTTTGATCTGATGAATCCTTTCGTTATAGTTTCTTTTGCTCTGTCCTTACCCTGCATCCATTTTTATCCGCGTAAAGGGTTAGAAATTGTAACGCATGAGAAGGGTTCCCATTTTGAACAATATGAAAACAAACTTCTTCTCACCTCTTTCTTGATACATTCAGTATCTGACTTAAGGTTAACCTGAAGACGCAACCTTCTTGAGGCATCGCCCTGCATTACAAACTTCTCAGAACAACCCGAGGCTTGTGACTGTCGTGATCTAATCTTGATTCCTGTTTCAGATACAGTACTAATCTTGTTGCATGTTTTGAGCAGATTCTGTGGCTCATATGGGATCTGTTCTGACGTCTGTTGCATAAACTCTTTCTTCTCTGGAAACTCAAAGGGAATCTCAAGAAAAGAATCCAAGAACTCAGATATATATTCGTTAGCACCGTTTGTACCATATTGAGTCTGATTGTGAGCCCCATTATGGTTTCTGAATAGTTCGCTTGAACCAGATTGAAAACCATTGAAAGAAGACCCTAGCTCAGATTGCACCTGAGAGTGCAACGGTGAGAACACCTCGGAATCCAACTCCATATATGAGAGCCAGTCGATATCATCAAGCTGTTGAGTAAAAACAAAGTTTGTAAGATTACAAAGTAATTGTAACTAGAGCGCTTCCTGTAAAGAAAAGACTAGATTTTGTTCATCTTTACCTCGTTGGTTGTAACCTCAGGAGCAGAGTTTTCACTACGACATTCGCTAGAGACTACAAGAGACGATTCTACGACATCTGCAGGCTTAGCGTCTTTGGTTTTAGGGAAAACCGGAGATACCTCAGACATTTCAACCTCCGATCTCACCCCATCCACAACAGTTGGAGATGACACCGCTGGTTCAACTTCACATGACTTTGAATCTTCTGCTACAACATCATTCACAATATCTTGCTTCTTAAACAACTTACACACAACAAATGGGTTCTGCAAACCAAAAACCAACAAAAATCAGAAACTCGAATGATCAAAACACAAAAAAATGATCTCATTAGCCAAATTGGTTTTTATTTTACCTGACCAGACTTGGTTCCATCAAGATCCTTCTCCGTTGCACGATATTCGTGTATAATCCAACAAGTTCTTGTCCCTTTAGGAGCACGACCTGTGTAGAAGACTAAAGTTCTCTTAACACCTATAATCTTGGTGTTACCTGATTTGATCTTACGATCTTTTCCAGTAGCTTTCCAATAGCCAGCCACAGTAGCTCGATTCATCCTACTTCCACTTGGATACTTCCGATCCAATGGACAGAAGAAAAGCCACTCTGAATCTGTTGTCTTCACCACAGAAAAATCTACAACAACAAAAACGAAAAAGTTTAAATCTTTACTCCATTATCATCTAAGAAGTACTTAAAATTCAATGATTCCACTACTCAAGATAAGCAAATATTGATCTTGTTGTAACAAATTCAGCAATAGAAATGGCATAATAACTTTAAAGATCTTTGCTTTGTAACCGATTGATTCATAAGAACATAGATGAAATTCAGATAATCACAGATCGATTTGAGAATCTATAGGAGAGAATAAAGTTTTAATACCTGGTAAATCCCAGGGCTCCCATTTGCAGATATCGATTTCACGGATTACTCTAACGTCGTCATCATGACCGTTGATTTTTAGACGGAGATAGTAACGGACTAACTCTTCATCCGTCGGACTAAATCTGAACCCTACCGGTAGTGAAGCTAGTGATAATGCATCCATGTCTTCTTTCACACGTTAATTGAGAATTCGAGAGAAAAAAAAAAAAAAATCACAAATACGAGTTCAGGTTGGAATCAGAGATGCGATTCAAAGCTATCGAGAAAGAAATTAAAACAGATTCTGGAATTTGATCGAGTACGAAAAAAAACCTAAATTTTGATCTGAGTTGGTAAAGTGAAGAAGAAGGAGGAGAAGATGTGACAAGGATTTGTTCAGACAAGAGTTATCAAAGAAGATGAAAAGGAAAGCGCGTGATCCACGCGCCGCTGTTTCCCGGAAAAACAAAACCACGTTCGTTACGCGTAAAGGGCAAATGGCTAAATATCTGTTTTAACCCTAAAAATGAGGAGTAATAAAACCCAATATAGCTTGAGAAATCAGGGGTACATGAGTAAAGTGAAGATGACTCAAAGAGAAATGTCAGTTGACGAATTATATATTGACACGTAGATGACACGTGGATAAGTAAAGGAAGCTTCGTAGAATTTTAGTACAAACAAGTTCTCAAATACGGAAATTTCAGTCATTATTTTTTTTTAGTGAAAAGAAGTCGCACAA